>JASPKZ010007363.1:235000-397526 GCA_030220185.1 Diploptera punctata | reverse complement strand
GTAAAAGAAAAATTTATTTGGGAAGGGGCAGAGCCCTATAATAAGAAAGGTAATTTTGTAAACTAAAGAAATGAATGGAATATCTAATGAGAATAGAGAAGGAAGTTTCAACAGGGCAACACTAATAATAGGTTTGTTCAAAATAGAAACAGCCCAAATAACTAAGATGACTAATATTTATAGTTCAATAACCAGATGGATGGTTCAAACGAATGAATGTAAATATAGGAATGACAGACAAATTAATTATCTGGCTGTTAACAGAGTAGGGAAAATAGAAATAGTATTGGACTTCTCCTGTAGAGAGTAAAAGTAAGAAGGATTATGCCTATGGTAATGAAAATAAAGGGTATTTCACGATAATACAAATTGTCAAATTAATGAAACTAGTGATAGGACAGAGCAAAATAGATATAGACTCTGTAACTATTCACAACCAAAGTCAAGATATACCTAGTAATGGAAAAATGACCACGAAGTAAATCACAGGAATACCTCATGCTTTAAACGCATAGAAGGTACATTAAAGACTCCGCAATGTACCTCAATCGTTATTGAACTTAGGGGTCCAAATAGATGCTTGATAGGTTTCAAAATTTAGAAAATCGTACCAGCAAATATGAGAGGAGATAGTAAGTTATGTACCTCAAGACAGCGAGATAGCATAATAGTGATAATCATTTGAATGTTTCTAAGAATCAGGATACTATGCCTGTTACTAATAAAGAATTAAATGTCATAGGACGACACCACCTAAAATAAAGTAAATATTTTTAACAATGATGTTACTTGCATAGCGGATAGTGCCTGCTCAAACACAAACAATAGATCAGAAATTTTATAATTTCTTAGTCAACAAAGGGAATAAGATAAGACTGTAAGAATATGTGGAGTGTATTGTACTCTTGCGATAGGCAAGAAGAAACTGCCAATTAAGCTCAGTGCCTTCTAGATTTACATATCGGAGGATATTACTTCAGTGCATATGTTAATTTCTCCATACTTGTCTTGTGATATGTTAATAGGCTGCGACCTGTTGGAGCAATAAATGCCATAATAAATTTTGAGTGTAAGAATATTTCCTGTATAATGAAGATAATGTGAGAGTCGTCATCCCATTTGATATGAATATGAGGAGAACAAGAATCTAAGTAAGAGGAGAGGGACATTGATGAAGAACACATTTTATAGAGAATATGTGTTCATGAGGAGAGGGAATTGGTGAATGGCGTGGATGCCAAATGCAAGATAATATTGCAGTTAATTGTACTTCCGACAAAAGTGTCGAGGGCGAAGAAAGCTTTAATAATGAAAATGGTTGTTGCTGGACGATTATGTCGCATGTAATGTTGTGATTTAGAATGTGTCTCTTGCAATACTGAGTATGATGAAATTCCTATATTATATTGTGTGAGTGCCGAACTTGAAAAAGACATCTGTGAAATGATAAAGGAAAAAGTTAAAGACACTCATGGCATAAAACAATGAACAGAAAGGCATGTTGTATGACTCTTAATGAAAAATAAGAGTTCTTTTCTTCGAAGCCGGGATTGTGCAACTGTTTTAAATATTCCTTTAAGTGATGGAACATCCACCTATAAATATTAAAAGTAGACCCATCCCTATTGCTATCAGAGAGCAGGCAGATCAAATGATAGATGACATGTTAATGCAAGGAATAATACAGAAATCTGATTCTCCTTACGCCAACCATATTTGGGGCTGGTGCTAAAACCTAATGGCAAAATTCGCCTGTGTTTAGGACAGTCGTAGGACTAATTCTTTCACTGTCCGGGATAATTATAGGCCCGAGACAATTTGAAGCATCTATAGCAAATATGAAAAACTGGTAGATTTATTAGTTCTATGGATTTAACTTCTTCATTTTGGCAGATAGAACTAGACCCCAAAGTTCGGCCTATACAGCATTTTTTAACATAATAAAAAAAAAAAATATGAATTTATGCTTATAAAAACAAAGTTATTTCATAGTGACCACATTTCACTAAGTTTTATAAGTAAATGTAGATTATCCAATAATCAAATGAGTAGGATGATCATGGAAATAATTTCCTATGATATTGAAATAAAAACACATAGAGGAGAACAGAATGTGTTGCTGACCTCTGTCTAGATTGAAAAGTGTTGGGAAAATACCTGAAACTGTACATACTCCTAACACGAAGTAGTAATGTTAATGTAAAACTGTATAGAGACAAAGGATTTTCATTGTTGATGAAAACACATGTGTTGAGCATCAAAAATCTGATATAGAGTTACAACGATTGAAGTATAGTGCGAGAGATATAAATAATGATGACAAAAATGGAATTGATTGTAATAAGAAAATCGGTATAAAGATGACATTCTTTACAATTACATGGGAGAAATGTGAAAAAATGGAAGTTATAATTCCTAATAATATGGAAGTTCCACTATTTAGAACTTTTCATGTCGGCTTAAATCTGCAGGTTGTGAAAAATTAGCTCTCAACATAAGTGAATTTTTTTATGTTAAACATTTAGATAAAAAGTTGAGAAAGTTTACTTCTTCATGCATAACTTGTCAAAAAGCCAAATGTATGAACGTAAAATATGATATAGTTCCACAAAACATATTAAGGAACAAAGTAAATAGCTTAGTAGTAATGGATACTCATGGAGAAATGCTACTACACAATTTGGTTACAAGCATATTCTTGTATTATCTGATTGTATTCTCCAAATTTGTAAAAATATATCCATTAAGAAGTGTAAATAGCAGAGCTTGCCTAGGTAAAATTGTGAGAGATTATTTACCTAATTATGGACCTATTGATGCACTACTTAGTGATAATGCTTCAGTGTTCTCAAGTCCTAAGTTTAAAGATAAACTTACTGCGATAGGAATTAAATTGTACCATTGTAGTAAATATCACCCAAAAAGTAATCCCTGTGAGAGAGTTAATAGGGAAATTACTACAAGTTTAAGAGTTTTGACCCTCATAAACATTCTGACTGGTTTAAACATATCAGCGTCATAGAGAATGTTATGAATCATTCAATTAATGTCAATACTGGGGAAGCACCCATATCCTAATGACAGGTAAACAAACCTGACAGGTTAATTGCAATTTACCATTACCTATCATTGATAAAAGTCAAATCCGCGGAGACATCCGAGGAACAATGTAAAAGAGTTATTGAAAGGTTAGAATGTCGCGCAGAAAAGCGCAACAATAAGGTTAAAAGACATAAAAGGAAGTGGAATCCCAATGTTGGAGACAAAGTTCATAAGGGATATTTCATTATCCAATGCTTTAAAGAAACAATATCATAGGATGAACCTATTGTATAAAGGTCCCTATGAAATATTTAAAAATTTCAATGATACCACGTACGAGTTAATAGAAATAGACTCCAGAAAAGAAATTGGAAAATATTCCAAAGAACTTTTGAAACCATTTCAGACTCCTATTAATTAGTTGTAGCAGGTGACTTCAAATAGTTCAAAGTGTATTTAAAATATTGTATGTAAATTTTGTAAAATTAATACTTCTATTTCATTATGTAACATGTATTTATTATAATTGTGATGTATTACATTGTATTGATTCTAATACAGATGAATCTTGTATAGAAAGAAAATTGATATTTGGGGGAAAGTGATTTATTTTAATTTAGCCTCTCACTTAGTTGTAGCTAAGATTAAAATAAATCAGGGGCAATTTAAAACCGGATATTTATCCCCATATAATAATAATAAGGGTTTTTGTTTTGTTTATAATAATATTTATTTATATGAAGAATGGACATCAGATTGATTTATAGAATTCAAATTTTTTTTATAAGTATAAAAAAATTAACTAGTCAATATAAACTGTTAATACAGTTAGATGTTTTTTTATAACTGATGCAGTATGTAAAATACTTCAAATATTCAAATTGATAATTTTATAAAGAAATAAATGGGATTGGACGAAGAGGATAGAAGTTAGCTTGAAAATACTCCTTCCTTTTCTGTTGGACCAATCAGAACCTAGAGGTTATTACATAATAAAAGATGGCTACAATACTTGAAGATGGTCGGTCATGTTCAGCGACTGCTCCTTAAAGAATAAGGAAATAATTGTTTATTTTATTGATGTTGGTTGAAAGAAATTAGTGTTAAAAGTATGAAAGATTATATAGTGATATAATAGTCATCCATCTTGGTGAAAAACAGTTTCTAAGTGAAAATTATGAATAATGATGACTGGATTGACCGTTAGCATTCGTCATCCATTAAATACATAAAATGGTAATCTTCTAGAAGTGAAAAATATCAACCTAAGCCGGAATCTTTTGGAACTTTTAAATTACAAGATTCATCTTAACCAAAGTGAGAGTTTTAAATAAACTAACTTATAGTTCAACTGTTAATAAAGTGTTGTATTTGTGTAAGAAACGTTTCCTCATTCCCTGAAGAGAGTTATTAGTGCCGTGGCAGATTTAAAGTGATTTAAATTATATCTTAAATCTACAACTTGGGACATTACACCGAGAAACCCAACTTTAAATGTCTCCACAACGAGGGGCATAAAATAAAACACAACTTCAACTGTTAATACAGTTAGATGTTTTTATAACTGATGCAGTATGTAAAATACTTCAAATATTCAAATTGATAATTTTTATAAAGAAATAAATGGGATTGGTGGAATTGGATAGAAGTTAACTTGAAAATACTCCTTCCTTTTCTGTTGGACCAATCAGACCATAGAGGTTATAACTGAAATAACAAGATGGCTACAATACTTGAAGATGGTCGGTCATGTTCAGCGACTGCTCCTTAAAGAATAAGGAAATAATGTTTATTTTATGATGTTGGTTGTGAAGAAATAGTGTTAAAAGTATGAAAGATTATATAGTGATATAATAGTCATCCATCTGGTGAAAAACAGTTTCTAAGTGAAAATAATGAATAATAATGAATGGATTGACCGTTAGCATTCGTCATCCATTAAATACATAAAATGGTAATCTTCTAGAAGTGAAAAATATCAACCTAAGCCGGAATCTTTTGGAACTTTAAATTACAAGATTCATCTTGACCAAAGTGAGAGTTTTAAATAAACTAACTTATCGTTCAACTGTTAATAAAGTGTTGTTATTTGTGTAAGAAACTTTTCCTCATTCCCCTGAAGAGAGTTATTAGTGCCGTGGCAGATTTAAAGGGTTTTTTAAATTATATCACAAATCTTCAACTTCGGATATCTCACCGAAGAAACCCAACTTTAAATGTCTCCACAACGAGGGGCATAAATTAAAAACAGCTTCAAATGGCGCATCAACGAGGGCTCGAATGGGAATCGAACCAGGGACCTGTAACCTGAATCGAACCAAGGACCACGAGAATGAGGAAAGTAATAAAAATCTTCAAAAGTGAGTACAGTTAAAATTTATATGTGAAAAGTGAATTAGTGATAATAACAATTAATGCTTTTAAGAAATAAGAAAATATTAAAATACCCAACAATGGCCAATAACGAAAATATAACTTGTAAAACTGTTAATATTGAAAACGAAACAAATTAGTGAAGGCCAAGAAAAGTTAATTTTGTGTAAACAATGAAAATAATCAAACTAATGATACACCTTCTTGGGTTAGCATTATTAATAAATAACATTTCTGATATCAATAATAAACTAGAAAAGAATAGTGCAGAATTAAAAGAAATTAGGAATGACAATTCAATTCTCAGTAGTAAATTAGAAGCTAATGTAACTAATCTTAGCAATAAATAGAAAAGAACAGTGATGAATTAAAAGAAATTAGGAATGACAATTCGAATCTCAGCAATAAAATTGATACAAAATTTCCAATCTTAGTAAAGAAATTAAAGAAAATAACTTTGAAACTAGATGAAAAATTAGAAAGCATTAGGTTAGAATGCAAACAAAAACAATTCTAAACTGGAAAAGAGAATAGTAAATATAGCCAAAGATTGTAAAAATGAGATAGAAAAATGTAATGAAAAGATTGATGAAACTCATAATCAAATAGAAAACATCTTTGATTGAGGTAAAGGCAAAGTTGCCAAGATAAAATCGAAGAATTAGGAACTAAAGTCGAAGATAGACTAAAAATTTCCGAAGAAAGTGTTATCTTAGGTAATGTAGAACTTCAATCAAAGATAACAAATGAAGTAATTATTATAAAAGAACAAGTTGAAGGATGGATAACTAAGATTGTAGAACTTGAAAACAAATATGTGTCAAAAACTAGTGAAAAGGAGATTGAGGTTATGTCAGGACATTCTAGTAATGTTAATAATGATCCTCCTTCTAGTAGTAGTAGTAACAATGTAAGTAAAATTCCTGCTAATCTTTTAGGGGAAATTAACTTACCTAATTTTGGTGATACTGTAGGCCAAAGCCCTACTGATTTCATTAGGGGAATTGAAGAATACTTCGAAATCAAAGGAATAGAAGACAAGTTCAGAATGTTCTTCATAAGAAAAAAGTTTAAAAGACAATGCAGAGTCTTGGTTTAAGATAGCTTGCCATGATTCAATGACTTATCAAACATTTAAAAATGCTTCTTAGGTTTACTACTGGGGACCAGAAAGACAAAAACAAACTAAGGTTAGACCTAAACTAGTGGAAAATTCTCCAACAATGGCAAACAAGGTTATCTTAATTATTTCTTGGAGAAGGCAAAAATGGCATCATTGTTACAGCCTCCAATAGATGAGAGAACTATAATTTCTATGTTATCGCATCACTTCCCAGATGAGATTAGATATCATTTGATAGTAGCCAGACCACAAAATGTTTCTGAAATGTTAGAGTTGTTAGCTCTACTAGAGAATAAAAGAGAAGTAGATAAATGTAGTAAAAGAAATTTATTTGGGAAGGGGCAGAGCCCTATAATAAGAAAGGTAATTTTGTAACTAAAAGAAATGATGAATATCATAATGAGAATAGAGAAAGAAGTTTCAAACAGGCAACAATAATAATAGGTTTGTTCAAAATAGAAACAGCCCAAATAAAAATAGGATGACTAATAATTATAGTAACAATAGCCAGAATGGATGGTTCAAACGTAATGAAAAATAGGAATGACAGACAAATTAATTATATGGATGTTAACAGAGTAGGAGAAAATAGAAATAGGTATTGGACTTCTCCCTGTAGAGGTAAAAGAAGAAGGAATACCTATGGTAATGAAAATAAAGGGTATTTCCAACGACAACAAACTTGTCAAATTAATGAAACTAGTGATAGGACAGAGCAAAATAGAATAGACTCTGTAACTATTCACAACCAAAGTCAAGATATACCTAGTAATGAAAATGACCACGAAGTAAATCACAGGATACCTCATGCTTTAAACGCATAGAAGGTACATTAAAGACTCCGCAATGTACCTCAATCGTTATGAACTTAGGGGTCCAAAATAGATGCTTTGATAGGTTTCAAAATTTAGAAATTGTACCAGCAAATATGAGAGGAGATAGTAAGTTATGTACCTCAAGACAGCGAGATAGCATATATTGAATAATCATTTGAATATTTCTAAGAATCAGGATACTATGCCTGTTACTAATAAAGAATTAAATGTCATAGGACGACCACCCAAAATTAAAGTAAATATTTTTAACAATGATGTTACTTGCATAGCGGATAGCGGCTGCTCAAACACACAATAGATCAGAAATTTTATAATTTCTTAGTCAACAAAGGGAATAAGATAATGACTGTAAGAATATGTGGAGTGTATTGTACTCTTGCGATAGGCAAGAAGAAACTGCCAATTAAGCTACAGTGCCTTCTAGATTTACGTATCGGAGGATATTACTTCAGTGCAATATGTTTAATTTCTCCATACTTGTCTTGTGATATGTTAATAGGCTGCGACCTGTTGGAGCAATATAATGCCATAATAAATTTTGAGTGTAAGAATATTTCCTTGTATAATGAAGATAATGTGAGAGTCGTCATCCCATTTGATAATGAATATGAGGAGAATAAGAATCTAAGTAAGAAGGAGAGTGACATTGCTGAAGAACACATTTTTATAGAGAATATTGTTGTTCACGAGGAGAGGGAATTGGTGAATGGCCGTGGATGCAAATGCAAGATAATATTGCAGTTAATTGTACTTCCGACAAAGTGTCGAGGCGAAGAAAGCCTTAATAATGAAAATGGTTGTGCTGACGATTATGTCGCATGTAAATGTTGTGATTTAGAATGTGTCTCTTGCAATACTGAGTATGATGAATTCCTCTATTATATTGTGTGAGTGACGAACTTGAAAAAGACATCTGTGAAATGATAAAGGAAAAGTTAAAGACACTCATGGCATAAACAATGAACAGAAAGGCATGTTGTATGACATCTTAATGAAAAATAAGAGTTCTTTTTCTTCGAAGCCAGGATTGTGCAACTGTTTTAAATATTCCTTTAAAGTGATGGAACATCCACCTATAAATATTAAAAGTAGACCCATCCCTATTGCCATCAGAGAGCAGGCAGATCAAATGATAGATGACATGTTAATGCAAGGAATAATACAGAAATCTGATTCTCCTTACGCCAACCATATTTGCTGGGTGTTAAAACCTAATGGCAAAATTCGCCTGTGTTTAGACAGTCGTAGGACTAATTCTTTCACTGTCCGGGATAATTATAGGCCCGAGACAATTGAAGCATCTATAGCAAATATGAAAACAGGTAGATTTATTAGTTCTATTGATTTAACTTCTTCATTTTGGCAGATAGAACTAGACCCCAAAGTTCGGCCCTATACAGCTTTTATACATAATGGAAAAGTATATGAATTTACCAGGTGTGCATTCGGTCTAAGAAATAGCGGAAGTGCGCTTCTTAGAGCCCTAGATATTGTACTATCTGATGATGTTAAAAGACATTGTACTATATATGTTGACGATGCAATTATTATTGATAATGTTTTTGAGAATCATATATCTCATATTGATTTAATGTTGTCTCAATTAAAGAATAGTGGAATGACAGTCAGCCTAGAAAAGTCTGTGTTTGTTAGGTCGGAGGTTCAATTCCTAGGATATAGGATCTCTAATAAAGGGATTACTCCTGACCCAGACAAGGTTCAAGGAATCTTAGAAATTCCTTCACCAAAGAACATAAAACAACTTCGTAGATTTTTAGGAATCTTAAATTACTATTCGAAGTTTGTCATCAACTATGCCTCAGCGGTTAGTAAGCTGAGAGGGCTGCTGAAGAAAGATAGTAAATGGAGATGGACAGAGGACCATCAATCTACTTTTGAATATGTTAAGAAGTTATTTGCAAATAGTATTTCACTACAGAGACCAAAATGGACAGAGAATTCCATTTATACACAGACGCGAGTAAAACTGGCCTCGGTGCTGTTTTTACTCAATTTGACGATGATGGGCAACAGTATGTTGTGTCGACAGCTTCTCGCTCGACTACCATCATTGAAGGAAATTACACTGTTTCAGAGTTGGAGCTTACAGCAATATTTTATGCTCTAAATAAATTTAGAATTTATGTTTATAAAAACAAAGTTATTGTTCATAGTGACCACATTTCACTAAGTTTTATAAGTAAATGTAGATTATCCAATAATAAACTGAGTAGGATGATCATGGAAATAATTTCCTATGATATTGAAATAAAAACATAGAAGGAGAACAGAATGTGTTTGCTGACCTCCTGTCTAGATTGAAAAGTGTTGGGAAAATACCTGAAACTGTACATACTCCTAAACACGAAGTAGTAATGTTTAATGTAAAACTGTATAGAGACAAAGGATTTTCATTGTTGATGAAAAACATTGTTGAGCATCAAAAATCTGATATAGAGTTACACGATTGAAGTATAGTGCGAGAGATATAAATAATGATGACAAAAATGGAATTGATTGTAATAAGAAAATCGGTATAAAGGATGACATTCTTTACAAATTACATGGGAGAAATGTGAAAAAATGGAAAGTTATAATTCCTAATAATATGGAAGTTCCACTATTTAGAACTTTTCATGTCGGCTTAAATCATGCAGGTTGTGAAAAATTAGCTCTCAACATAAGTGAATTTTTCTATGTTAAACATTTAGATAAAAAGTTGAGAAAGTTTACTTCTTCATGCATAACTTGTCAAAAAGCCAAATGTATGAACGTAAAATATGATATAGTTCCACAAAACATATTAAGGAACAAAGTAAATAGCTTAGTAGTAATGGATACTCATGGAGAAATGCCTACTACACAATTTGGTTACAAGCATATTCTTGTATTATCTGATGTATTCTCAAAATTTGTAAAAATATATCCATTAAGAAGTGTAAATAGCAGAGCTTGCCTAGGTAAAATTGTGAGAGATTATTTACCTAATTATGGACCTATTGATGCACTACTTAGTGATAATGCTTCAGTGTTCTCAAGTCCTAAGTTTAAAGAAAACTTACTGCGATAGGAAATAAATTGTACCATTGTAGTAAATATCACCCAAAAAGTAATCCCTGTGAGAGAGTTAATAGGGAAATTACTACAAGTTTAAGAGTTTTGACCCATCATAAACATTCTGACTGGTTTTAAATATATCAGCGTCATAGAGAATGTTATGAATCATTCAATTAATGTCAATACTGGGGAAGCACCCATATTCCTAATGACAGGTAAAACAACCTGACAGGTTAATTGCTAATTTACCATTACCTATCATTGATAAAAGTCAAATCCCGGAGACATCCGAGGAAATATGTAAAAGAGTTATTGAAAGGTTAGAATGTCGCGCAGAAAAGCGCAACAATAAGGTTAAAAGACATAAAAGGAAGTGGAATCCCAAAGTTGGAGACAAAGTTCTCATAAGGGATATTTCATTATCCAATGCTTTAAAGAAACAATATCATAGGATGAACCTATTGTATAAAGGTCCCTATGAAATATTTAAAAATTTTAATGATACCACATATGAGCTAAGAGAAATAGACACTAGAAAAGAAATTGGAAAATATTCAAAGAACTGTTGAAACCATTTCAGACTCCTATTAATTAGTTGTAGCTGGTGACTTCAAATAGTTCAAAGTGTATTTAAAATATTGTATGTAAATTTTGTAAAATTAATACTTCTATTTCATTATGTAACATGTATTTATTATAATTGTGATGTATTACATTGTATTGATTCTAATACAGATGAATCTTGTATAGAAAGAAACTTGATATTTGGGGAAAGTGATTTATTTTAATTTAGCCTCACACTTAGTTGTAGCTAAGATTAAAATAAATCAGGGGCAATTTAAAACCGGATATTTATCCCCATATAAAAATAATAAGGGTTTTTGTTTTGTTTATAATAATATTTATTTATATGAAGAATGGACATCAGATTGATTTATAGAATTCAAATTTTTTTATAAGTATATAAAAAAAAATAACTGGTCATATAAACTGTTAATACAGTTAGATGTTTTTATAACTGATGCAGTATGTAAAATACTTCAAATATTCAAATTGATAATTTTTATAAAGAAATAAATGGGATTGGTGGAATTGGATAGAAGTTAACTTGAAAATACTCCTTCCTTTTCTGTTGGACCAATCAGACCATAGAGGTTATAACTGAAATAACAAGATGGCTACAATACTTGAGATGGTCGGTCATGTTCAGCGACTGCTCTTAAAGAATAAGGAAATAATTGTTTATTTTATTGATGTTGGTTGAAAGAAATAGTGTTAAAAGTATGAAAGATTATATAGTGATATAATAGTCATCCATCTTGGTGAAAAACAGTTTCTAAGTGAAAATAATGAATAATAATGACTGGATTGACCGTTAGCATTCGTCATCCATTAAATACATAAAATGGTAATCTTCTAGAAGTGAAAAATATCAACCTAAGCCGGAATCTTTTGGAACTTTTAAATTACAAGATTCATCTTGACCAAAGTGAGAGTTTTAAATAAACTAACTTATCGTTCAACTGTTAATAAAGTGTTGTTATTTGTGTAAGAAACTTTTCCTCATTCCCCTGAAGAGAGTTATTAGTGCCGTGGCAGATTTAAAGTGGTTTAAATTATATCACAAATCTTCAACTTCGGATATCTCACCGAGAAACCCAACTTTAAATGTCTCCACAACGAGGGGCATAAATTAAAACACAGCTTCAAACAGGAAAAACGGATTTGGTTAAGATTAAATGTACCAGATGTCATACAGCACGGCAGTGCCATCAATGTCTTCAAAAGGCTTGCCAAGTATCTACATTGCCTTACAGAACAGTGGCATGGTGGGTAAAAACCACTCACCATGTCACTGTTTAGGGCACAAACGTGTCACTGTTCTGCAAGACAACGCAGATTCCACGCAAACCTCTTAAAGACCTGGATGTCACTGCCTTGCTGTACGACATTTTGTACATTCAATTTTTATCAAACTCCGCTGTTCCTGTTTCGAAAATATCAGGACAACATTACATTAGATCGCCAGCTAATAAGAGGCTCTGTTCCTCTCGCCAGTTCGCATTCGTGTTAAGTGTTCTGAGGTAAGGTACGAACCATCCCTCACAGACGCAGACACGACCAAATACAAAAGAGTTCATCATAGAAGTTGATTGTATTGTAAGCCTATGTTTTCCCTTTACAGAGATTTAGGCGCTCTCCCCCTACAGGGAAGAATTTGAACCATACTAATTTAGTTACACTTGTTTTCGTATAGATGTAATTTTGAGTGGTCCGTGGTCAGCGTTCCGCCTCATACTGACATCTAGGAAACCAAGGTAGTACTAGGACGGAAAAATTCGGTAAATTTTGCTTAGAGACCTTTTCTTCAGGCTTATAGATTTTTTACGATCCTGAACATCTTCAGACTCGGGACCCACGGTTTAAAGTCCCTCCCGGAGGACTTGCTCCTTGGATTTTTCCGTCCTAAAAAATCCATCGACCCCGATCGGGTTTGAACCCGCGAACCTCGGGACCAGAGGCAAGGAGCATAAACACTAGTCCACCGCGGTCGACAAGTTAATTAAGAAAATAAATCAAACCCAGAAAAAGTAAAACCCTCCAAATATATGATTCCTGTTAACGCACTGCTTCAATACAACTCAGGTAATAAACGTCATCCTAAGATATGCACAAATACGAACTGACCACTGCTTAAGCCTAGAGCCGTGGAGAGCGCGTCATTATTCCAAAAAGTATTTCTCTCTTATCCACAACCAACTCAGAAAACATCTCAACGCATCACGACCAGACCTTGCTACTCTTTCTGCATCTAGTTTCGACGATTGCTGGTCATATAGGCCTACTCTGACTATATCCTACACAGATAAATGTTGAAGAGAGCACATAAGACCATAAAACAGCCGGAACAGACAGGTCCCGGGTTTGACCTAGTTGATTCCACCTGGCAAACTGAATGCAAATTCGACAGGCCAGGAGACAAAGGGCCTGAATAATAAAGGGGGGACTCTGCTCTTCCAACACTTTGTCTTGTCTATGTATGTAACTGACATATGCTATCAGCGACATCATTCGGTTCCGTTGGATGGTGTCTCTACAGCAGTGTTACCACTATTAAATTTCCAACTCTCTATTTTTTCGAAACAATCGATACTTTTTATGTTGACACGCTGTATTTGTGAGAAATCTGAGAGATGAGGATATTATGATTGATACTGATTCCAGTTATTGGTACAAGGGGCCGGGAGATTGTGATGATGCTCATTCTTTTAATTAAAGCGCCATAGTCTCCCCTGTAGCGAGGGGATTATTGACAGTTATTGACAGACAGTGAGGCAGAGATGTTGGCAGTAGCAATGGAACATTACATTTGTAGTAATTTAATGAATGTTAAACCAACTGCTCTATTAGCAGACAGCTTCCTCAGATGACGCGCAAGCCAAGTGTCACTTTTAAATAATTAAAAGACCGTCGCGCAGGAATTGCGTAAACTAAGCGAATTATTTAGCAAGTCGAACTTTTTGTCTGACTGTGATGGTTTACGGAAAATGTATTTCTTTTGTTACTTACCTGAGAGGTGTGGGTGAAAAACTTTACAACCCACTTTTTTAATAGTTTTAATCAGTTCTCTGTCATTCCACAATTTCCTTTTAAGTTCATGGAAAACTTTGATCAATATGTGACCTTTTCTCATACCACATAAAAATTATAAAAAATAAAATTATTGCATCAACATTTACCCTAATACCATATTTCACCTATGTAATTGAATAAGTCACAATAAAGGTAAAATGATCCCACTACAGGCCATAGGAGACCCTTGGGGTAGTAGGAGATTAAGACACCCACTTTTTCTAGACAATCGGCACTTGATGTCAGCCGGGTTGTCAGCCCTGACGGCTGCCTTTACATCCAGCGTCTGGTTTGTAGCGTATTGCTTTAACTTATACGCTACAGCGTGCCCAGAATAAGTCATAAAATATCAAAGAAAAATATGTAACAGATTTATTTGTTTTTTTATATTCATAGGCTAGAAAATATTATCTCTGTACGAGTCACCCGGCTAATTAAAATAGCTATCAAAGAGAATCATTCTCAGAACATGTTGACGAATATAAAGATAAGTAGGCATTTCTTCCTCTCAGTTCAAGCTTTCGGCACAATGCCAATTTTTGAAGTAGGATATTTGTCATAAAAGAAGGTAAGTAACATAGGCCCTACTATCGATGTAGATTGTGAATATTATTTTCAAAAATATTTAATGAGAACAAGTTTAATAGAAAAATACCGTCGGAATTCGCTGACAAAATCTTTATTCATATGCCTATATAATTTTTCTGTACGTGGGTATGTCATTGAACTCCTCCTTAACGACTGGATCGATTTTGATTTTTTGTGTGTGTGTGTGTGTTTGAGTGGGTGCCTAGATGGTTTAGATTCGCAATTGGACTCTCAAAACCAATAGGTGTAGGAGTTCACCTTAAGTGAAAATTTAAGTAGGGCCTATCTCTCTAGTGGTCACAATTATCGATGAAACTCAGTAACCTTATATATATATATATATATATATATATATATATATATATATATATATATATATGTTATAATTACATGTTTAACATTGAGCAATGCAAGTTTAATATGGTATGATAAGAAAAATAAATGCCTGGACGGGATTCGAACCCGGATCTCTGAGTCTGTACCTCAGCGTGATATCCATTACAATACCAGGCGAATCCAATTCAAACACTTACTTTTCTTATATATGTATTATATTCTCCATTATTACTAGATGTCGCGAGAACTCGGTCTTCACTGCCATCTAGTAGCTGACTATATAACAAGTAAGCAAATTAAAGAGAATATTTTTTATATATACAATTATAATAAACATAGGTAGTTATGATCAAGAAATCAGTGAAATCCAACAATTAGAAGTGGAGGTTTACCTGAAATCCGAAATTAAAATCTGACAAGCAACCGTCATGTTTGGTTCGTCTCAGCGTAGGCCTATACCAAACAATTAAATTTATTAACATTTGATATTTAATTTATGTAGGCTTAGCAACGCACGTCGAATATTAGCTAGTAGAGTATATAATAAAATGCGACTATACGGTCACGGCCTTTAAAAAATTGTATAGGCCTATACCTACACAAAGTGATCGAATCACATTATCGCCTCGGTAATTTTGCAAATCCCTTGGCCTTCAAGTATGAGGGCCTACATCACAGAAATCATGTGTTCCTCTCCGATTATATATAATATTTAATACTGTAACATTCATTTTTTATTGTGTTGCCACGTTGAGGGCCTGACATTGAGTTAATCGCTCATTCGGGAAACCCTCCATATCCTTGTCCGGTCAAAAAAGTATGTGTGTGGTTTTAAAATCTCTCTCCAGACAGATCGTGCCACTATAAGGCCCGGATAGCATGAGCATTTAAAAGTACCTAGAGGTTAAACTAGTTAATCATCATCATCATCATCTTCTTCTTCTTCAAGGTATGAGCCTGTTGGCCCGTTCCGCTCCCCGGCGCACTACATGCCGCAGGCGCAGGTCGTCCTTCCAGCGACGTTTTGGTCTTCCTACATTTCTTCGGCCTAGAGGCCTATAGTGAAGCAGCTGTTTTGATAAACGATTATTTGGCATTCTTTGTATATGTTCAAATCAATTACGTTTATTTGTGTGTATTTTCTTGTTTATATTATAGATTTGTAGTTCATCTCTGATAGGCTATCTTAACTTCTCTTTTGATCTCTTAGAGATACACCTGCAACTGATCTGAGAAATCTCATTTCTATTGCCTCAATTTTATTTTTATCAGAGATCGTTAAAGGCCAAGTCTCAGACCCGTATGTTAATGTTGGAACGGCTACTGTTTTGTAAAATTTTAATTGAGTTTCCCTTGTGGTCTTATTTCTCAAATGTCTTCTTATTGAACCACATATCTGTTGAAATTTCCCTAATTTCTTCTCCATGTCCAAATTTTGCTGGTACGATATCATGCATCCCAGATAATTGAAACAAGTTACTTCTTCAATTATGTTTGCTCCAATTACAATTGTTGTCCTTTTATGCTGAGATCCAATAAATGTCATTGACTTTGTTTTCTCTATTGATAAACTAGTTAATTAAATATAAAAAATGTAAAATAGGCCTACTTTTTACATTTGTACCATATTCTTTAAAAATGATCAACCCTCAAATTTGAAATATATGAATTAATGTAATATTATTGCTCCTTAAGTAGGACTAACGCTCCATGTCCTGTATAAAAGGTCCAACCAACATCCGCATTATTAAGCCATCTATTAACTAAATAAGAAAATAATAATCGAATATGTCACATTTCTCTTTTTGTAGAAAAAAAACTAAACAACAAAAATTTGTAAAATCTGAGAATTTAAAAAAATCATAAAGTAGAAGACCTTTGATATTCAGTTAGTTGAAGTAACAGAAAAGTAGGCCTAAATGTTTATTTTTACTCATGATTTTTTATTGACATTTAACTTTAATTACATTTTTCTCAGCGGTTATATTGTGGCTTGGTTCCTTTTTGCAGAATGCGGTCCATTTTAATTTTTTTTTTCAATGCCACAACGTTGTCATTTCGACAATCTGCTATTCTCTCCTGACATGGCGTTATTGTAATCCACTTTTCAAGTTGGGGCGCTCCGATGATAGGTGATGATGATGGTATTGATGCGCCAGAAGAGGCCTTGATACTAAATTTAAAGAACATGTTAATGATGACCAGATGATGTTCGGGGACCGATTGGGTTTTAAAGTTTCCTGATATTAGTCTTACAGGCGAGGAAAAAACCTGAAAAAGCTATCACCCAGGAAAATTGTCCCAGCCGGGAATTGAACCCGGACTCGCTGCGTGACAAGGCAGCACGCTACCTCAGACCACAGCGGTGGACTGAATATCGAAAGAATTTAAAAAAAGTTTTATAGCCCAATCCACCGTTGAAATGTTCTATTTTTGATATTTTATGTTATACAGGTTTGTATGGTTTCTGAACAAATTCACAGGAACGATGGATAGCTTTTGATCATTTTTTATTAATACAAACAAAATTTAGATTTTTATTTTTTTGCAAACATTACTCACTGTTAGCCATAATCGCAAAACCTATCCAGATCTGCTGGTTATGCAATTTTTAAAAATGATTCGTGTTGAATGAATGATTCCCTGTCATTAGTTTAACGATATTGTGATTGGTAAATCTGTTGGATCGATGACATATTCCTGAAACCCTCACTCAGCTAAATCCTGACGAATTGTTTTGATGCATTGGTATCTTGTTATGACTCAGAATCGGGTTCCATTTGTTTTCCTGCCAGCACGTGTGTTGACATGTGCCGCCGCTGATCTAGTTAACGCCTCTCATTCACAGATCGCGCCACGTGTCACAACAATGGTCATGTTGGGTTTAGTTAATCCTAATGTCGTTAACACACGCATGCGCCCGACTGCGTTATAACATGTTAGTAGAATGTAAGTCTATTTTATCTGATTTTATTCTAGTTTATATGCGCTGCAGTCTATAATTTGATAATGTTGTGCGCAAATGGTAGTTCCACAACTCTCCGTCATTCCCCAATCTCCATCGTCCAATGGGGCACGCCGTAGCGTAGTTAAGGCACTGAGCTAAAAGCCCGAGGGTCAAGTGTTCAAGTCCCGTTGGGGGTCAGGATTTTTAAACTGACCCAAACCCTCTGGCGGCACTATGGCCCTGGGGTCGACTCAGCCTCTAACGGAAATGAGTACCAGACGCCTGTTCTGGGGGTAAAGGCGGCCGTCACGCACGGCTGACAACCCGGCTGACATAAAGTGCCGATTGTCTAGAAAAAGTGGGAGCCTTAACTTCCTACTACTCCAAGGGCCTCCGGGTCTGTTGTGGGATCACTTTACTTTACTTTACCATCGTCCAATACTTTTTTCCTCATACTGCTCAAAACACTATCTTCTTCTTCTTCACTTCACGGGATAGGCTAAAATTACCTGTTCCGCCTCACAGTTGTTGTGTCCATCTTTTCACTGGCCTTCCTACATTCCTTGAACCTCTTGGCTTTTAGTTGAATGCTGCTCTTGGTAATCTTGTTACATTCATTCCTTCTACATGTCTAAACCATTTCTCTCTATAATCTTTGATTTTATGATTCAATGGATATATATTTAACTCTCTTCTTATATATTCATTCTTTATTCGATCCAATCCTGTGCAGCCTTTTGTTCTGCTAAGGAAGATCATTTCTACGCTTTGTATTCTACTTTGTAATTTTTTGGTCATTACTCAAGTTTCGCTCCCATAAAGTAATGCAGGAACTGTCAATGTTTTATAAAACCTGAATCTAGTATCTCTTCTTGTTTTATTCTTTAATGTTTTATGTATAGTTCCGCATATCATTTGAAGTTTCGACAGTTTCACATTTATCTCTCTTTCAGTTTTTGTGTTTATAGTAAAATTCAACCCAAATAATTAAAATTTGTTACTTGTTCCAGAGGTTTGTTATCTATTACGATTTCTGATCTTATATTTTCGTTTCCCCAAATGCCATTAAAAAACACTATCAATCCACGTTATTTTTGGCCGTCTTCTTCTACTTCTAACGCCAAGCCAGGTTGGAAAAAGGTGAGGGGAGGGGTAACAACCTCGTTAAAAAAACAGGTTTCAGTAGGCCCGTTCCCGATTGATAGTACGTTGTGAGGGTTACTGGTACTGCTGCTTTGCAGTTAGGCGTTGGTTCGTAAAGGACTAAAGGAAGAGAATCTTTATTAAAAAATCTCCTGGTCTTCCAGGTTGGGGATTGACACAACAGGCTAGCTACATGTACGTTTGGAAAAAATGTACAATGCTAAAAATCCCGAGAATGAAATGCCGACGAATTTAAACGCCGAAAGAAGCTAAGAAAAATACCATTCTTCTAGGAACGTTGAATGCACTATAAGGGAATCTTCTTCTTGTAAGCCCTTGTGTCTCTCATAGAGACTTAGGCGCTCTCCCCTTACAGGGGAGAAATTCAACCATAACAATTTAGATACACTTGTTTTCGGATAGATGCCATTGAGTGGCCCGGGGTCTGCGTTCCGCCTCATAGTGACCATCTAAGACACCAAGGTAGTACTAGGACGGGAAGATTCGGTAAAATTTTGCTTAGAGGCCTTTTTTTTATTAAGCTTAAGGATATTTTACGAGCATAAAAATTTTCAGCCTCGGGACCCACGACTTAAAGTCCCTCCTCGAGGACTTGCTACTTGGATTTTTTAATTAAAAAATGTATCGGCCTCGGCCGGGTGTGAACCCGTGACTCTCTGGACCAGAAACAAGGAGCATAACAACTAGTTCACCGCAGATATAATAATAATAATAATAATAATAATAATAATAATAATAATAATAATAATAATAATAATCTTTGAGTAGTTATGCTAGGCTTGCAGCCTATTCAGTTAAACCAATAATCTCTAAAATTTCTTTGGTCTTCCAGGTGACCTCCTTCCATCTGTCGGTAGGTTGTCTCTTGATATACGATCAACCTAGTCTGAAGCTTTTTTTAATGACACAAAGATATATTTCATGACATTTCTGACTTTCTTTCCTGGCTTTGGCGGAATTGTAACCCATTTAATAGCTGGGGCCAGTATATGACCAATGTCCATCCAGCATCATGACCGACATGCTGACCACATATAACTCCTGTACTGGCTGGATGAACGTCCACTTTTGTGATTAACACATGTGGATGTGATGCCAGCAGCCGGATAGTAGGCCAAGGAGCTTCTATTTTCTGTCCAGCCTAAGAAAGACACTTCAGGAAAATAAATGGGCAGGTAATCCACGAAGCACATGGCTGCTGCAGTTACTGCGATTCGTTCATGACCAAAGCACAGATCAGCGGAAGCGAAAAAATAGATCATGTACTCGATTAATATAATTACGTATTTAAAGCTATTTATGTTAACTATAGTTGATCAGAATACAGTATATACCTACATATTTCTTCGAAGGTCGGAGACTAACGCATTTGTTTGAAACTGAACGACTCTTGAGAAGGAAGTTCAATGTCAATTACAAATATGGCGGCTGTCGGGTAGTTTATGTTAACTTAACTCGGTGATAAAATGTGTGATCAAAATTATTAGAAGCACAAAGGGAAATTGTTATTGAGTGGTGAAAAACGATGTTAAATATATTTTGTAGGTTTATGGAGCATAATCCTGGCACAGTAGTGAACGAATTATGCGGTGTTAAATTAACTGCAGAATATACTGGTGTCTAGGAGAGTAGTGTTCTACATGTTCGCAGGGAATTAAAAGAAACTGGTAATATCAAAACGCCCAACAAAAAGAGGAACAGGCCTAAACCTGTTTTAAGAGTGGTGGACAATTTTGTGAAGTGTACAGTTCATTACAAGGTGCATAGGTTTTTTTTATTTTATTACTGTAAGTACAGTTATTTTAATTTAAATGTTTGATTTGAATTAATTTGTTTAATATTAATAATTATAATTTAATTAGTTTTCGACGTACCATTGTTAATGTTAATACAACCTGCAACATTAAAAATTAAAACGATTGTTGTGCATTAATTTATCGGTTTTTAACAAACAGCTGACAGAGTTTGCCTGCACTCTTACACGTGCTACGTGGAGTAATACATTCGGAAGTTAAATGTCAAAGTGTGCTTCTTACGTTGGACAGATAATAGCATTATCACGTTGTGAAGTTTGTTTGTTTGTTATAATTTTAGTATTTTTAAAGAAGTTGAGATGACAAGATCCTTGTAAAACATAACTAACTAAGTAACTAGCACATTGTCACTATCGAACCCGCAGATTCATGGCCGCGCGGACATAAGCTCTCCTTACATCCCTACCCTGAGCTAATGTTTTCCAATCATTCCTTTTATAATCTATTTTCCCTAAATCATAGTTAATGTTATTCTCCCACCTCATTCTTGGTCTATCAACTGGGTGTTTTCCATCTGGTTTCCTATAAGAAGTTTCCATGCACGTCTTTCATTCCCCATTCGTGCCACATGTCCTACCCATCGCAGTCAACGAGACTTAACTGTTCTTATTGGCTTATGTATGACCTCCGGCAAATTTTACCCCATTGGAACCCATGTCCGCGTTTCTTGACGCTTATATTTTTACGGTGAAAGATCATCACTCCTTCGACCAAGGTACTTTTTTCGTCTGGCTTAACACCATCGTCCAGTCCGGCATGGGTCGGCATAGCTCTCGGGATCATTTACGCACGCAAACCACTCTACCACAGCAAGGTAAATATATTGTCTGTCCAACGGATCTGTGCCCCCGTAAGATATGCGAACTAAATCCTAGTTCCTTCTCTGCCTGGGCAAATCATTTCCCTCCTTGCATTCCTACCTCTTTCTCTCTCTCTCTTTCTATCTATTTCTTGAACTTGCACTCCAGTGTTATCAACTCGACTCCAACCTTGCATTATTCAATATTCAAGAGCCATGACACTGGGGAAGTACGGCAACATTGCTACTCGATATGTTACTGTGGCTGCTGTTTCACGTAGGGGGAGGGGAGTGCGGTGAAATGGTGTGAGTATTGACATGTACTTTTCTAAGAACGATGCCAGCGCTATAGGGGCACAGATCCGTTGGTCCGAGTATACCATGGAGGGATCCCTGTAATATATACCCGTTATATTTATAATTTAATCAATTTAGTGGGAAAGATAAGCGGAGGTGAGGAGAGAGTAATGAGATAGGCAAGTGATAACACGGAGCTGTCAGTCGCAACTCTTGTGAAGGCGTCACAATTAATATTGTTGTTTGTCCACTCACAATGCTGAGGGGAGTTCCATTATCTAAACGAGCACCGACACACATGGCAATATTTGTAATAACAGTCTATTGTAGCGCAAATCACTGCATATGAATATTACAACGGACCACAGGTTACAAACTACAGCCTATACATCATCTTCTATTAGTTCTTTAACTTTTTCTGATCCGAGTATAGCTTATTAATTCCAAGCCAACAAAGAAACTGGCAACCATTGAATGCCGACATCTATCTTGAAATTTCTTCTAAAGAAGCGCTGTGAAGTACCAAGTTCGTGTCCAAAAAAATCTGCCCTTTTTAACTGTATGACACTAAAATCCAGCGCCAAATCTCTCATTTAAACTAGGGAAGCAATACAAGGAGCAGCATTTGCAAACATTGCGGCTTTATCCAATGATAACCTTTATTTACAGGACTTCTATAAATCCTAAATGATTGAATATTCAATTTATAATTACATTAGGCTATATTTATTAATTCTAATTAGTTTTTTCTGGGGATTGATTAAATACTTTCCTTTTAATTGGTAGGTTGGTAGACTGGATAACGCTCACTACCTGCAGTCCACGTCGCGTCTGGCCTCACTCCACTCCGCTCTTATTCAAGCTAGAGTCAAACTGCTCAGTACAGTGGATAGTCAGTGCTGGATTATGACTTCAATTCCTGTGCCTTGCAGTTAAAAATGGCAGATTTAAAATGTTTTAATTCTTACTTTTATTTATTTATTTTTGACACGACATTTCTCTGTGAGAAATTTCAAGGTAGGTTTTGGCATGCATTGGTTGACAGTTACCTTTTTATTACCCGTTTAAGGAGTAAGCGCAGTTGTTGACGGAAGGCATTGCAGTCGTGTTTATGCAGGAATAGAACACGTGACACTGCTATATATGAGTGCAGAGGGGAATGGGACGTGGGATGCTGACAGTGTACACTGCCTTATATGACGTCACGTGTAGCAACAAACAGAGCTTCGTAATTCTTCCGCCTGCAGAGATATTTTGAATGACTAATAGTTCCACCAGTTGTACTGTAAACAAACTTGCATAAGGTTATTACACCGCCGACTCTGTCTATTGGAGGAATTGTGGCACTACTTTTAGCTACCTTAAAACTTGTACTGTATACGGAACTGTCAACGATAGAAACATTATCCTTAAGCAGCATCCTATTTTACGGGACATAGGACGAATAAGTTAGAAGGTAGGATGTAATAATACTTTTTTTCGGTACCCAAGATTGTCATTTCGACATTTCTTGGTTCTCTCCTGGCATTGGCGTAATTGTAACCCACTTCTGAAGTTCGGGCGTCCGGAATGGGGAGTTAAGTTATCCCGATGATATGATGGGTGATAAATGATAATGAAACACCAGGAGAGCTCTTAACCTAAACTTAACCTAAATTCCAGACCATGCGTAACCACATGAATAATTCCCGTTAAAGGAAAAATCCCTATGGTTTGACCGGGAATCCAACCCGGAACCTCATGAACAGTAGGTAGAAATGCTGACCACTAGCCCATGAGGCTAGTCGGATGTAAGAATGTAAAAAAGTGGAACATTTTGTGTCACATGTCGCAGTAATTGAATATTTCTGTAATTCAATTGTTTTCAAATTTTATGTAGGCTATCTCAACTTTCAACCCGATTTGGTTAATTAATGTAATCAAAATTACAGAGTAGGCTATATATTTCTACTTATTTTTTTGCTCTTATGTCTGCAGATGATTCTTGATCAGTGTTTTGTATATTTGGAACACATTGTTAAAAAGAGAAACATCTAAATCATTCCAAATGCAATTTTCTTTTTTGCATGATGGTGTGTTCTGTCGTACTTACAGCAATGGAGCTATCGGGGTATAACCAGATTTCAATTCGCAAAATCTTAACCTATTCATCAATTAACCACTTAGGATGAATAATTATGTTTGAAAGTTAAATTTCCTAAATTTCGGGGTTGCCAACCTATTAATAACTTAACAACTATACTGTAACATTAAAATTACCTACCTAGTGCGGGATGTAAAACCACTGCCCTTTATGTATATTACGTACAATGTATACACAAAAATATATCCAAAAGGTAGTGTTAATATACATTAGGGCTATAGGAAACAAATCACTGCATTTTAAATGAACTGAACTTTATTTGAAACAATATAAAACAATAAATTCGTACTTGCCGCCATTTTATCCCTGACTGGTTTCACGGCCTGCTGTAGTCTCGACTAAATTATTTTTTGCATTTACCGAATATACATTGGCTAGACTCTTAACGTTAATCAGTTGTTTATAATGAAAGCAAATATTTCCAACAAAGATATTATTTTACTATTATTTATTATTCTGAAAACACCATCATGTAAAAAAAATTTACAACGCACGTTTGTGAAATGTTTTACAGAATTTCGGAAATTAAAACCTCGCTGTCGCTCGGTTTTAATAATTTCCTCACTTCTGCAAAAACACTTTCCAACCTGGCATTTTAATATAAGTTGCTATTATTCCATTAGAATGCTAATATTAAACTTTTGCATATGTAAAACAAGTTAATTTACAATGTAACTAATTTCATGTAGTTGTAGTGGATCTCCAAACTACAATTCTCCTTACATGGGTGACAAGTGGACCCTATATTTTATATTTATACTAGCTAATACCCGGCGTGCGCTGCTACGCCTAAATAAATGAAAATTAATGTGATTTTATGTTTAGTTGAATAAGTAAAAGGAAAAATAAATATAAATTTATATTTTTAGATACCCCGTGCTGATTACCCGACGTTGCCCGGGAATATACTTATCCCGATCATCTTGACATAAATGAGCTGAAATACGAAAATTAAAGTGTTTTATGTTTAGTTAAATAAGTAAAGAGAAAAATGTATATCGTAATTATTATTAGATACCTCGTCTGTTTACCCGGCGTTATCCGGGAAACTCCTCATCCCGATCTTCTTGGCATAAAAGAGCTGAAAGACAAAAATCAATGTACTTCTTATGATTAGTTGAATAAGTAAAATGAAAAATAATTATAAATGTATATCGTAATTATTATTAGATACCTCGTCTGTTTACCCAGCGTTATCCGGGAAACTCCTCATCCCGATCTTCTTGGCATAAAAGAGCTGAAAGACAAAAATCAATGTACTTCTTATGATTAGTTGAATAAGTAAAATGAAAAATAATTATAAATGTATATCGTAATTATTATTAGATACCTCGTCTGTTTACCCAGCGTTATCCGGGAAACTCCTCATCCCGATCTTCTTGGCATAAAAGAGCTGAAAGACAAAAATCAATGTACTTCTTATGATTAGTTGAATAAGTAAAATGAAAAATAATTATAAATGTATATCGTAATTATTTTAAGATTCCCCGTACTGATTACCCGGTGTTGGCCGGGAATTTGCTTATCTCGATTTTCTTGGCATAAATGAGCTAAAAGACAAAATTCGTTATTGTGAGTTATCCGTAAAAGAATACCCACCATGTGCTGCTATGCTTGTACAGGAATCTAGGCACTTTTCTCGATCTTTTTGGCATGAATGAAAGACAAAAATGGGTATTGTGAATTATCCGTAAGTAAAAGTGATCCCACAACAGACCCGGAGGCCCTTGGGGTAGTAGGAGGTTAGGGCTCCCACTTTTTCTAAACAATCGGCACTTTATGTCAGCCGGGTTGTCAGCCCTGCGTGACGGCAGCCTTTACCCCCAGAACAAGCGTCTGGTACTCATTTCCGTTAGAGGCTGAGTCGACCCCAGGGCCATAGTGCCGCCAGAGGGTTTGGGTCAGTTTAAAAATCCTGACCCCAACGGGACTTGAACCCTCGACCCTCCGGCTTGTATCTCAGTGCCTTAACCACTACAAATAATGATTTTTAAGGGTGTAGGAGTTGAGTATCACAACTCTCTTATAGGCTATGTTCATCCCGGAAATCTCCTGAACATTTTGCAAAAGTCCCATCACAATCGGATCAACGGTATGGCCGCGCATAAAGTACGAACAAACAAACATTCATTTTTATATATTAGATTACTATCAAGGTCATTTCGGATGTCTAATAGGTCAACGTGACATATATTTGTCATGGTATTGGTCACGTTCAGTCTTTTATATACAGTAATATAATATTGAATATGAAAGTTGTCTTGGGTTTTCCGCGTCTTAGATTCAAGTTCGGCCTCTGGCCATTGTTTCCAACATTTCGGCATGATCCCACATGCCATTATCAAGGAATGATAAGTTCGAGTCACAGGTTTGTGTCTTATATAATAAAATACATAGAGTTTTCGCTGTGGTCCGTTTCGTAAGCCGTACACCCATCCAAGCGTCGACCATACTCCATCTTGCCCAACCATGGTTTTCTTCACATCTTCTTCGCTGTTATATATATATATATATATATATATATATATATACACACATATAAATGGGTATATGGCATAGTGATGTCATTTTTCTTCATTTTGAGAAAAACGGTGTTTTATTAGTCAGTGTACAAACAATCAAGGGGGCACGCCCTAGCGTAGTGTTAAGGCACTGCGCTACAAGCCGGAAGGTCGAGGGTTCAAGTCCCGGTGGGGTCAGTATTTTTAAACTGACCCAAACCTTCTGGCGGCACTATGGCCCTGGGGTTGTCTCAGCCTCTAACGGAAATGAGTACCAGATGCTTGTTCTGGGGGCAAAGGCGGCCGTCACGCAGAGCTGACAACCCGGCTGACATGAAGTGCTGATTGTCCAGAAACAGTGGGAGCCTTAACCTCCTACTACCCCAAGGACCTCCTGAGGTCTGTAGTGGGACTACTTTACTTTACTTACAATCAAGTTAGCTTAATATTGATAACCATGGATATATTTATTGTCCTCGGTAATGATATTGTTTATGTATCTGAAATACAGTAGACTATACAGTTTCTTCTATAGAACCTTGTACTTTACTCATTTTTGTAAAAAACTGACTTGAACCACTATGCGATATACCCCTTCATATATATTGTGTGTGTATTAACGCTCTAATTGCCACATTTTTTTTTCGAAATAAAACTCTGCATACAGCAACCAATTAACAAAAGTGAGATGGAGTTCGTTAACCATCCTACCATTAGGGGTAGGATTTCACCTGAAACGAAAATTCAACAATCGCTCTAGCAGCCGCAAATTTATTTTTTTTCGGAATGAAACTCAGTATATACCCTACTACTGAAATAAAACGAGCAAGGTGTTCTCTAAAATATCAGCAAATTCGAGTATTTGAAATGAGAGTTTACTTGAAACCTGATATTAAAAATGGTTCATTGTCTTAACTGCCTTCCGACATCTTTAAATAACTGGCAGCAGAAATTAATGTTTCTCCAAAACAATATTCATATATGTCCCCGCCGTCCAGGCACCCTAACCTCAGAAGCATGTTACAATTACGCCAATGCCAAGAGAAAACACTAGAACATCTCGAAATGACATACCTGGGTACTGAATAAAAAAAAATTCATATATGTTAAGTATACCGGTAATACGTTTTCACTGCAGTCTGTCAATTTTAAATAAGCTGGCATTAGAAAAATTGTTTTTTTTTTCCAATTTAACAAAAGAAACATATATTCCGTAAACTAGCTAAAAAGTACCATAAATTCGACTTGTTGAGAAATTCACTCATTTTAACTAGTTCCTGCGTGAAGTTGTTAAATATAAAACAGATACCTGGTAAGTTAGTCGTCTTAAACTAAAGTATTAAATAGTTCCAATATGGAGGCCTTTCAAAAACAGTGTATCATCTTCTGCATTTTAAGTGGTAGCCTACCGATGTTGTTGTATAGGTTGAACAACGGGTTTATGTCTGCAGGTGTGTTTTCATTGAGTAGGTCTGTATTCTTTGCTTCTTTTAGAATCTCTATATCTCTTTATTCTTTGCTTCTTTTAGAATCTCTATATCTTGAGGATATAGGGATTCTAAAATAAACAAAGAATACAGACCTGCTTCTTCTTCTACTAAAGGTTTAGGCTATGCAGCCTGTTCCGGCGAAGTTAAAAGTGGAGTCGACCTTCTATGTGGTCGGCCAACATCTCTTGCTCCTCTGGGATTATACAGGAAGGTTCTTTTTGGTATTCTTTCGTTGTTCATTCTCATTAAGTGTTCTGTCCATTTCTTATTATTTTCGCTGATATTATATTCAATTTTATACATATTTAATTCTTCTCGTATAGTTTCATTCCTTATCCTATCCGCTCTTGTGCATCCTTTCACATTACGTAAAAACAGCATTTCCGCAGTCTGTATCCTGCTTTTATCCCTTGATTTCATTATCCAATTTTCACTTCCATACAACAACAAAGGACCAGCCATTGTTTTATATAATTTAAGTTTCGTATATTTCCTTATTTTCCGACCTAGGGTTCTTTTTATGGTTCCACAAATAGCCTGAAATTGATTTACTTTATTTTCTGTATCTTTATTTTCTCTATAAGTTATATCACATCCTAAATATTGGAAATGTGATAATTGTTCTATTATTTTGTTATCCAGTACAATTTTTGATCTAATTCCATACAGAGCTACTCAATGAAAACACACCAGCAGTCATGAAACCGTTGTACAACCTACAACATCAGTACCAGTTAAAATGCATAAGATGAAACATTGTTTTTTGAAAGGCCTCGATATTGGAACTATTTAATAATTTAGTTAAGGACGATTGACTTACCAGGTATCAATTTTATATTTAAAATTTTATTACATAACCTCAACGGTGCTTTAATATAAATTTTAAAAGCGTTGATCCTGCGTGAAGGATTTTTATTTAATTGTCCTACATAACACGTTCTAAATATTGAATCAGAATTTAATCAGAGATATCAGAGAGCACAAACTACTATGAATGATTTATAGAATGGTTGACTTTAATTAACATAAGCACTGCCATCTGTTCTCATGTTGTTAACCTCACACGGACATGAAAAGGTGCGGCCATGCGGATCGTCTGTACTTGCCATTTTAATACACAGCCTCTCGCTTTGTGAGTTAAAGGGACTTACATAGACCCTCTCTTCCCTTCACAAGTCACAAGAAAACAATTTCTATTATTAAATTTCCTCAGATGTTATTTATAATTATTAATGCATTTGGAGTATTGTGATGTTAAGGTAGCGCTGGCAGTTTTCTAGGGAACCAGATTCAGATTTATGGCTCTCATATCGACAGACAATTAAAATGTTCCCTACAACTTGGGAAAATCCTTGTTCCATTTCTTAAAATATACTTTATAACAATCCTTAATAGCCTATTTTCGTACCGTAGTCTCTTCGTAAGTACAGTCCGGAATTCTAGGTAGGCCTAATTACTTATTTTTCCTCGGTATGTAGAATATAATAATTGGAGCTTGTAAATAAATTTAGAACAAACATTTTATATGAGATGTGGAGCAGAAACAGAAGATTTAATTTTAGAAGATCATAAGGGGTGAATTAGAGGATATAAAGAATTTGAGTATTTGGGGACAAGAGTACATATAGATAAAAAGGAAAGGCAAGAATGTTATATTAAGAAGCGTGGAAGGGTCTCTTGCCTTTATCTTTAATTTACTTATTATTTTTATGGGGTTTAAGATTTTTTTATTTATCTTATTATTTAGTGAACATATTTAAGTAGTCACAAAATAATAAAAAAATAAAAGAGGAATTCAGAATAAGTAAAGATTAATAATAACAGCAGTGTTAAATAGTGTCCTATGGAACAGACATATATCCTGGAAGAATAAGTTACAAATATAATTCAATAGTGAGCTGAAACATATAAATTCAACCAAAACTTAGAACAAAAAGTTATGTTGAGGAAATTAATTTCTTGACGAGAATAGCAAGATGTTCAAAATTGGAAAAATAAAAAATAAAGTCACACGAAAAAAAATATATTTAATATTCAATAGTAGATTATATCAGGTAGGAAATTAAACGTATGACGAAAGCAAGAAGAAAGGTTACCCTGAAATACATTGGAATTGTGTCCACCTGGAAGAAGAAAGGAAGGAAAACTTCGAAATTCATGGATGTAAGAAATAAGAATTGGAATAAGAACAAGAGGACTGAAAGACATAGAGTGGATGGATAGGGACGAGTGGAGAAGGAAAATAGAACTTTAGGCACAGAAAGATGTGTAAACATTCAAAATATGTAGGCCTATATAGGCCTAAAAGTAGAAGAAGGAGAAGGAGGAGAAGAAGAAGAAAAAGAAGAAGAAGAAAAAGAAGAAGAAGATGAAGATGATGAAGTCCTGTTATTATTTAATTTTATGAAACTTCAGTAATTCAATAATTTAATATTAGGCCTATTCTATCCATTAACGCTGTTTATTCTCTCGCCATAGGCCTATAGGTACTTTTACGTGCCACACGCCACCCGGGCCTTAGGGTGGATCACATACATTATTTTTTTTACCTCGCAAGAACATGGAGGGCCTCTCCGAATGAGGGATCATTTCAATGTCAGTGCCTTCTCCAAGACAACACAACATGAAGACAAACACACAATTCACACACACATTCATACTAAACATGGCGAATATAATAATGATGGTTATGATGACCAGATTATGTTCGGGGACCGTTTGGACTTTAAAGTTTCCTGACATTTGTCTTACAGATAATGAAAACCCCTGATAAGCTATTCACCCAGGAAACTAGTCCCGACCGGGGATATAACCCGGGCCCGCTGCGTACGAGCCAGCGATGCTACCTCGAGAACATAGGGTTGGACTTACACACTATAACAATTAAAATTAATAAAAATATTGATCTATTTTCTTTTGTAATTTATAATGTAGGGCCTACATACTTGGAATAATGATTTACTACAATCGGTTGCTCTTGATTTTTCCCCCTCCAAAAATATTTCATCTTCTAAGTTTTTGATCAGAGAGATCAATTACAGACAATATGTTCGGCTTTATATGCCACGGTGCCACCTGTGAATATTCGATCAGAGAACAAGTGACTGCTAGCGTCATTTAGCCAATGTGGCAATACACGTTCCCGCCAGATCCAACAGTTTACTCACATATAGGGGGATCCTATCCCAGGAGTCCACCTACATTAGTGAGCAAGTTAGAGTGATAAAATAGGTAAATTACTGTTATTTTGGGGAAGTTAGGGAGATGAAAATTGAAGAAAGAGGTGTCGAAGTAAGCATGTACAATCAATTTTAATGGGTTTATTGTACTAATTATTCTTTCCAATGATTAAATTGATTATAAACAACTTTAATAATCAATTCCTACTTGAAGGGCAATTGATTGAAGTTGTATGGTGAGAAAATGTGGGAATTGGTCTGCACAGCGTTTACTGTCAGCGCGTTTTTGTGATAAGTTGGCTACATTGTCTGAGAAATAAGTAACGCCGTATACATTTATTGTAAATATGATGGTTTTAGGTTACCTTGAGCTCAACTTCTCACTTCATTTTAAGGCATTTCTCACATATTTTGGAAATATATCAACATATATAGGCCTACTTCACTCTGGTAATTATTCAATTAGAGCAACAATAAATTGTGTTTTTTCGTTATTTTATTCGAATTTTTATAGGTGGTATGGTGGCATAAAATCCCCATTTTTTTTTACAAAAACTACCCTATTGGGTATTACTTCTTTAAGAGACTATGTTAGACTACCTATGGTACTAGAGTCTTTCCTTTTCATTAAAAGGTGAGAATTTGATTTGCAATCCTTTCTGACTCCATTCTTCGTACGACGCTTAACTTCAAAACTTGAGTGAACATAGTCTATAGATCAGAGTTTACAACGTGCAGCAAGTATATTAGCAGCTCAAAGCTCTATAAAGGTTCCATAGAGCGTGGCGATGTTATTGAAATATCAGTTAACACTTGACAGCTATAGAAGGGTGGTCATAGTGAATCCAATCCAACACCTGTCTTTGAGGGTGCCCTGGCCTCGGAACACTATAATCCCATATTATTATAATCAATAGCCTGCTGGTCACATTTATACAGCATGATTTCACATCTTATACAGCGAGTGTAGAAAGTGGTCGTACAGTACGGTAGATAATTTGATACATTTATTTATCTTTATTGGCAAAGTACTTTCTTCGCTGATGACCAGATTATAATAGGACAAGATAAAGAAGATATATAATATATGATTAGAAGGTTGGTAGATGCATTTGAGGTAGGTGGACTGAAGATAAATTATATCAAAACAGAATATATGGTAATAGGAGGAAATTCAGAAGACCTACAAATAAATAATATGATAATTAAACGTGTTAAAGAATTGGATCTATAATAGATAAATTTGGTACTTGTGAAAAAAGGTATTATTAACAGAGTAAATTGTGCAAGGAAGGCGATTAGATCCCTGAACGGTCTTTTATGGAATAGAAATTTGACCAGAAAAAAAAATTATACAGACAATAATAGAAAGTATACTTACATATGGATCAGAAAGCTGGACAAGAAATGAAAGGATGCAGAAAAGAATCTTGGCGACAGAAATGGATGGATTACGGAGAAGTATGAGAATATCCAGGTACAACATATTCGAAATACATATATCAGACAAGAAATGGATGCACAAGAAACTGTTATCGATAGAATAACAAAGAGAGCTCTACAAAGGTATGGACATGTACAACGGATGCCGGAAGACCAGTGGCCTAAACATGTGTTGGATTGGATGGTACCAGACAGAAGGAGAAGGGGAAGAAATAGAAGAGCATGGTATGAGGGAATATATGATGCCACGATGAAGAGGGATATGGAAGATGGACAATGGGAAGATAGGAATCTCTGGAAAGCAGGAATCAAAGACAAACTGCTGTAAACTGGAAAGCCTGAATTAAGTATCTCAATATCTGGTCTTGAGAATGACAGCTTGGCTGTGGAAACGTGTTGTCCATTTGAAAACATTAATTGGTGAATTGGGCATATTGACTGTGTGTGTATAAATATATATATATATATTAATTTATTCATAGAATTATGACTAGACTTTTATATTTATTTTCATTGGATTCCAACTTTTTGTTTATTAATGTTGAAGGTAGCATTAAACATATGGAGAATATTTTTTTTGCGCGATAGTGCCTTTCGTTGTACTTACCAGCAATGGCGAATATTATAGAAAGTTCAAATTCCTACATTTCAGAGTTGCCAACCTAAATAAATATACTGAAATGTTATATTTACACCCACGTGCGGGAAGTAAAACCACTACCCTCTATGTGTACTACGTACAATGTATATACAGAAAATATCCAAGAGGTAGTGTTAATATACATTATACGAAACAAATCACTGCATTTTAAATTAAGTGAATTTTATTTGAAACAATTTAAAACAATAAATACATACTTGCCGTCATGTTATCAATAATTGTTCTCAAGGCCTGCTGTTGTTTCAACTAATAAACATTGTCCACACTGTTAACATTAGTCAATTGTTTATAATGAACGCAAATATTTCCAACAAAGATATTATTTTACTATTATTTATTATTTTGAAAACACTATCGCGCAAAATAATGTACAACGCACGTTTGTGAAGTGTTTTCCAGAAACTCGCTATCGCTCGGTTTTTAAATATTTTTCCTCGATTCTTTAAAAACCACTTCCCAATCTCGTATCGTAATTTACTATTTTGTGCGATAGTGCGTTTTGTCGTACTTACAGCAATGGCGACCATGATTGAAAGTTCAACTTCCTACGTTTCGGGGTTGCCAACCTAAATAATTATATTGTAATATTACATATTACAAACCACGTGTGGGAAGTAAAACTACTGCCCTCTATGTATACAACATACAATGTATATAACTTACAAAAAATATCCAAAAGGTAGTGTTAATATACATTATACAAATCATATCACTACATTTTAAATGAACTGAACTTTATTTCAAACAATATAAATCAATAAATACATACTTGCCGCCATTTTATCACTGATTGGTCTCACGGCTTCCTGTTGTTTCAACTAATGAACATTGCCCACACTGTTAACATTACCCAATTGTTCATAATGAACGCAAATATTTCCAAAAATATGATATTATTTTACCATTACTTATTATTTTGAATAATACACCGTCGCGCAAAAAATAATGTACGTTTTTAAGGTGTTTAACAGAATCTCGCTTATTAAAAACCTCGCTATCGCTTGGTTTTTAATCATATCCTCTTTTCTGTAAAACAATTTCCCAACTTCGCATCGTAATGAACTATTATTGCCCGAGTCTGAATATTTTCAGGCTCGTAAAAAAAGTCTGAATTAAAAAGCATCTGAGCAAAATTAAAGAAAATAACTTCATCCATCCTACAAGGTGCCTCCTCGAAGTGACGTACTAATCAGATGTCCTTTCCTAACATCTGCAGGGAAATAAGCGTAATTATATTAGTCTCGTTAACAAACTTCTTACTAGGTGAGATTAAACTGTACGGCGCGAAAGGCCTTACATGTCCTTGAACTTAAATTGAGTTGCTGCCCTCACATCCACACATATTAATAACGGTTGTAAACAATCATCCACCAGTATAGATATGATATTTGGTCAAAATGACGGTTCCCCCAGTGTTATAACTTGTTTTCTCATTCTGCAGTTGTAGCTATCCAAACTATTCATGATATTGGTTTCGGACTGTCGGATACTGTCAAAAATTCCACAAGAAAACTTCTTTCCCCACGAGGATCGATCCAGAGCAACTCCCATGGTTCTGCACCAAGGCACCATGTCTTAAACCTTTCGGTTACGTGGTGCAACCTCAAGAATATAAATACAGTGGGCATTTATCATAAAATGAAACACAAATTTACTTTATAATATTCATATATTAAGGAAGCTAAACTAAAGTTAAAGTTGAACAATCCACTTTAAATTAACTACTATAAAGTTAACAATTAAACCTAACTATACACAATATTAACCTATATTTACAAAGTTACTATTTACAAATATTAACATTAAGTTTATATACAGACAGAACTAACAATTCACCTACAGAAACTATGTTTACACTACTCTAAACGTTGCTTAAAATTATCCACGTACCTAATGATAGAGATAACTGTGATACAGAAATGAACTGATTTCAATAGAATTACTGTTACAGAGGAATACATATAACGTTGAAACATTGAAACATAACACGGGTATTGCAGATACTGTGCACTAATTATGTAGAAGTATCCAGATTATTGTGAAGGCTAGGTGTCATTGGTAACATTTGGATGTCTCGTCCGCAGATCCACAATTGTTCATTCAGATTATTTTGAAGGCTTTAGGCGTCCTTTCTGGCATTTTATGTCTCGTCCGCAGAAATCCACTCTCCCGATGGAGGATCCCGATATTTTTTTTTAATTTTTCCCCTCGGGAGATAGGGAAAAATGTTGTGGGACATTTTCGCCTCTACTCCCACTGGAGGATCCCGATATTTTTCGTGATTTTCCCTCGGGAGTCGGGGAAAAAGTTGTGGGACATTTTCGCCTCTTCTCCCACTGGAGGATCCCGATGTTTTCCGTGTTTTTCCCTCGGGAGTCGGAGAAAATGTTGTGGGACGTTTTCTCCTCTTCTCCCACTGGAGGATCCCGATATTTTTCAAGTTTTCCCCTCGGGAGTCGGGGGAAAATGTTGTGGGACGTTTTCGCCTCTTCTCCCACTGGAGGATCCCGACATTTTTCGTGTTTTTCCCTCGGGAGTCGGGGAAAGTGTTGTGGGACGTTTTCTCCTCTTCTCCCACTGGAGGATCCCGATATTTTTCAAGTTTTCCCCTCGGGAGTCGGGGGAAAATGTTGTGGGACGTTTTCGCCTCTTCTCCCACTGGAGGATCCCGATATTTTTCGTGTTTTTCCCTCGGGAGTCGGGGAAAATGTTGTGGGACGTTTTCGCCTCTTCTCCCACTGGAGGATCCCGACATTTTTCGTGTTTTTCCCTCGGGAGTCGGGGAAAGTGTTGTGGGACGTTTTCTCCTCTCTTCTCCCACCTGGAGGATCCCGATATTTTTCAATTTTTCCCCTCGGGAGTCGGGGGAAAATGTATGGGACGTTTTCTCCTCTTCTCCCACTGGAGGATCCCGATGTTTTCCAAGTTTTCTCCTCGGGAATCGGGAATTTCTTTTTGTGTCTTTTCTCCTCTTCTCCCACTGGAGGATTCAGATTTTTTCAAGTTTTTCCTTCGGGAGTCCGTTGAAAATGTTGTGGCTCTTCTCCTATTCTCCCACTGGGTGACCCCGATTTATTCAAGTTTTCCCTCGGGAGTCCGGGGAAAATGTTGTGTGGCGTTTCTCCCTCTTCTCCCAGAGGAGCATTCCGATATTATTCAAGTTTTCCCTCGGATGTCGAGGAAAATATTGTAAGACTTTTCTCCTTTTATCTCTCTGGAGGATCCCGATATTCTTCAGGTATTTCCCTCGGGAGTCGGGGAAAATGTTGTAGGAGATTCCTTCCCTTCCACCACTCCATGTGGTTCTAATTGCTTCCTATGAAATCGGAGATCATTGCTCCCTCGGGAATCGGGGGGGGGATAATAACTAATTTCAAATATTTCATTTATTCCAAATTACTATTTTTTGGATTAATTAAACTTGCTTCTAGTTGTAGGTATCTATTGATGTCTTCTGTACTCTTTGTATTCTTATGTGTGTTGTTTTAATTATAATTTAGAGCTTTATTTTGGTCAAATATTTATTTTTGGTCAAATATTTTTTTATTCAATTTTTTTTCAAATTAGTTTCTTGCTGTACGAATATAATGTTTTCCCCTTGTTGATGAAGTTCGCTTTATATTTAGCTTAGTGGAATTTCATTTTTCCATTGTCCGCAGGTTAAATGCATTTGTTTATTACTGTAATTTACACACTCCATTTATAAAGTAAATATACATTACTTACTGTATGTTCAGTTATTGCAATATATTATTTATAACTTGAAGCAGTCGATTTTCTCCATTTAATTCCTCTTCATTTTCTTATCAGTACTTTTTGCTGTCTTGTTGATAATATTCAGTATTTACGTAACTTACTGAAATTTGATTTTATTTCATTGTCCACAATTGTTTATTGTATTATTTTACACTCTCGATTCTTGGAGTTGATATGTATGTTAGTTTATTTTCTCTAGGCTCAGTTATTGTAATAAATCATTTTCAACTCAAATCTGTAGATTATGTCAATTTAATTCCTTTCGATTTAATTTACTTACACAGAATTTTGAGAGTAAGTTATAACTGATAGAATTTATTTTCAATTTAAGATGCAGTTTCATAGCAACTGTGTTACAATAAGTTTCGCAAACAATTGACATTTTCAAATGGGATCGGAAACAATTGATATCCTGTCGTGTGGTTTGTAATATGTTAATATAGCAACAAAAAATATATCGTTAAAATATTTGAGAAAGATACAAAACAGACCAAAAGTATAAAAGAGAAAAAAAAAAGAAAGATAGAAATAATGAATAAAAATAGGTATGCAAATTATAAGTTTTATATCACAGGAATGGCCGCGGTGGACTAGTGGTTATGCTCCTTCCCTCTAGTTCCGAGGGTCGCGGGTTAAGTTTAGCCGCTAGCTGGCAGTTGGAAGAAATTTCCGCTACCTCTTGTGTGAATTGAGAATACTACATGTATAAGAAAATTGTATGTTTGTCTTGGAATTCTTGGGTAGCTCAGTTGGTTAGAGCGCTAAAGGTACAGACTTTAGTGACTCGAGTTCAAATCCCGACTCAAGCATTCTTTTTTCTTTTCATATCATATTTGCCTTCATTGCCAAATGTCAAAAATATATTTATAATATCTATATATACAAGCGTTACTGCTATAAAGTAAATATTCTCTTTAATAATTTGCTTAACTGTTACGTTAGCCGCTAGATGGCAGTTAAATGATATTTCCGCTACCTCTTGTGTGAATTGAGAATACTACATGTATAAGAAAATTGTATGTTTGTCTTGGAATTCTTGGGTAGCTCAGTTGGTTAGAGCGCTAAAGGTACAGACTTTAGAGACTCGAGTTCAAATCCCGACTCAAGCATTCTTTTTTCTTTTCATATCATATTTGCCTTCATTGCCAAATGTCAAAAATATATTTATAATATCTATATATACAAGCGTTACTGCTATAAAGTAAATATTCTCTTTAATAATTTGCTTAACTGTTACGTTAGCCGCTAGATGGCAGTTAAATGATATTTCCGCTACCTCTTGTGTGAATTGAGAATACTACATGTATAAGAAAATTGTATGTTTGTCTTGGAATTCTTGGGTAGCTCAGTTGGTTAGAGCGCTAAAGGTACAGACTTTAGAGACTCGAGTTCAAATCCCGACTCAAGCATTCTTTTTTCTTTTCATATCATATTTGCCTTCATTGTCAAATGTCAAAAATATATTTATAATATATATATATATATATATATATATATATATTGAGGGCACGCCGTAGCGTAGTGGTTAAGGCACTGAGCTACAAGCCGGAGGGTCGAGGTTTCAAGTCCCGTTGGGGTCAGGATTTTTAAACTGACCCAAACCCTCTGGCGGCACTATGGCCCTGGGGTCGACTCAGCCTCTAACGGAAATGAGTACCAGACGCCAGTTCTGGGGGTAAAGGCAGCCGTCACGCAGGGCTGACAACCCGGCTGACATAAAATGCCGATTGTCTAGAAAAAGTAGGAGCCTTAACCTCCTACTACCCGAAGGGCTTCCGGGCCTGTTGTGGGATCACTTTACTTGTATATATATTAATTTATTCATACAATTATGGCTAGACTTGTATATTTATTTTCATTGGATTGCGACTTTTTGTTTATTAATGTTGAAGGTACCGTGAAACATATGGAGAATATATTTTTTGCGCGATAGTGCCTTTCGTTGTACTTACCAGCAACGGCGACCATTATTGAAAGTTCAAATTCCTACATTTCAGGGTTGCCAACCTAAATAAATATACTGAAATGTTATATTTACACCCACGTGCGGGATGTAAAACCACTACCCTCTATGTGTACTACGAACAATATATATACGGAAAATATCCAAGAGATAGTGTTAATATACATTATACGAAACAAATCACTGCATTTTAAATTAAGTGAATTTTATTTGAAACAATTTAAAACAATAAATACATACTTGCCGTCATGTTATCAATAATTGTTCTCAAGGCCTGCTGTTGTTTCAACTAATAAACATTGTCCACACTGTTAACATTAGTCAGTTGTTTATAATGAACGCAAATATTTCCAACAAAGATATTATTTTACTATTATTTATTATTTTGAAAACACCATCGCGCAAAATAATGTACAACGCACGTTTGTGAAGTGTTTTGCAGAATCTCGCTATCGCTCGGTTTTTAAATACTTTCTTTTCCTCGATTCTATAAAAACCACTTCCCATTCTCGTATCGTAATATACTATTTTGTGCGATAGTGCGTTTTGTCGTACTTACAGCAATGGCGACCATGATTGAAAGTTCAACTTCCTACGTTTCGGGGTTGCCAACCTAAATAATTATATTGTAATATTACATATTACAAACCACGTGTGGGAAGTAAAACTACTGCCCTCTATGTATACAACATACAATGTATATAACTTACAAAAAATATCCAAAAGGTAGTGTTAATATACATTATACAAATCATATCACTACATTTTAAATGAACTGAACTTTATTTCAAACAATATAAATCAATAAATACATACTTGCCGCCATTTTATCACTGATTGGTCTCACGGCTTCCTGTTGTTTCAACTAATGAACATTGCCCACACTGTTAACATTACCCAATTGTTCATAATGAACGCAAATATTTCCAAAAATATGATATTATTTTACTATTACTTATTATTTTGAATACACCGTCGCGCAAAAAATAATGTACGTTTTTAAGGTGTTTAACAGAATCTCGCTTATTAAAAACCTCGCTATCGCTTGGTTTTTAATCATATCCTCTTTTCTGTAAAAACAATTTCCCAACTTCGCATCGTAATGAACTATTATTGCCCGAGTCTGAATATTTTCAGGCTCGTAAAAAAAGTCTGAATTAAAAAGCATCTGAGCAAAATTAAAGAAAATAACTTCATCCATCCTACAAGGTCCCTCCTCGAAGTGACGTACTAATCAGATGTTCTTTCCTAACATCTGCAGGGAAATAAGCGTAATTATATTAGTCTCGTTAACAAACTTCTTACTAGGTGAGATTAAACTGTACGGCGCGAAAGGCCTTAAATGTCCTTGAACTTAAATTGAGTTGCTGCCCTCACATCCACACATATTAATAACGGTTGTAAACAATCATCCACCAGTATAGATATGATATTTGGTCAAAATTACGGTTCCCCCAGTGTTATAACTGTAGCTATCCAAACTATTCATGATATTGGTTTCGGACTGTCGGATACTGTCAAAAATTCCACAAGAAAACTTCTTTCCCCACGAGGATCGATCCAGAGAAACTCCCATGGTTCTGCACCAAGGCACCATGTCTTAAACCTTTCGGTTACGTGGTGCAACCTCAAGAATATAAATACAATGGGCATTTATCATAAAATGAAACACAAATTTACTTTATAATATTCATATATTAAGGAAGCTAAACTAAAGTTAAAGTTGAACAATCCACTTTAAATTAACTACTATAAAGTTAACAATTAAACCTAACTATACACAATATTAACCTATATTTTACAAGAGTTACTATTTACAAATATTAACATTAAGTTTATATACAGACAGAACTAACAATTCACCTACAGAAACTATGTTTACACTACTCTAAACGTTGCTTAAAATTATCCACGTACCTAATGATAGAGATAACTGTGATACAGAAATGAACTGATTTCAATAGAATTACTGTTACAGAGGAAATACATATAACGTTGAAACATTGGAACATAACACGGGTATTGCAGATACTGTGCACTAATTATGTAGAAGTATCCAGATTATTGTGAAGGCTAGGTGTCATTGGTAACATTTGGATGTCTCGTCCGCAGATCCACAATTGTTCATTCAGATTATTTTGAAGGCTTTAGGCGTCCTTTCTGGCATTTTATGTCTCGTCCGCAGAAATCCACTCTCCCGATGGAGGATCCCGATATATTTTTTTAATTTTTCCCCTCGGGAGTTAGGGAAAGATGTTGTGGGACATTTTCGCCTCTTCTCCCACTGGAGGATCCCGACATTTTTCGTGTTTTTCCCTCGGGAATCGGGGAAAATGTTGTGGGACGTTTTCACCTCTTCTCCCACTGGAGGATCCCGATATTTTTCGTGATTTTCCCTCGGGAGTCGGGGAAAATGTTGTGGGACATTTTCGCCTCTTCTCCCACTGGAGGATCCCGATATTTTTCGTGCTCTTCCCTCGGGAGTCGGGGAAAATGTTGTGGGATGTTTTCGCCTCTTCTCCCACTGGAGGATCCCGATATTTTTCGTGTTTTTCCCTCGGGAGTCGGGGAAATTGTTGTGGGACGTTTTCGCCTCTTCTCCCACTGGAGGATCCCGATATTTTTCGTGATTTTCCCTCGGGAGTCGGGGAAAACGTTGTGGGACATTTTCGCCTCTTCTCCCACTGGAGGATCCCGATGTTTTCCGTGTTTTCCCTCGGGAGTCGGAGAAAATGTTGTGGGACGTTTTCGCCTCTTCTCCCACTGGAGGATCCCGACATTTTTCGTGTTTTTCCCTCGGGAGTCGGGGAAAGTGTTGTGGGACGTTTTCTCCTCTTCTCCCACTGGAGGATCCCGATATTTTTCAAGTTTTCCCCTCGGGAGTCGGGGGAAAATGTTGTGGGACGTTTTCGCCTCTTCTCCCACTGGAGGATCCCGATATGTTTCGTGTTTTTCCCTCGGGAGTCGGGGAAAATGTTGTGGGACGTTTTCGCCTCTTCTCCCACTGGAGGATCCCGACATTTTTCGTGTTTTTTCCTCGGGAGTCGGGGAAAGTGTTGTGGGACGTTTTCTCCTCTTCTCCCACTGGAGGATCCCGATATTTTTCAATTTTTCCCCTCGGGAGTCGGGGGAAAATGTATGTGACGTTTTCTCCTCTTCTCCCACTGGAGGATCACGATGTTTTCCAAGTTTTCTCCTCGGGAATCGGGAATTTCTTTTTGTGTTGTTTTCTCCTCTTCTCCCACTGGAGGATTCAGATTTATTCAAGTTTTTCCTTCGGGAGTCCGTTGAAAATGTTGTGGCTCTTCTCCTATTCTCCCACTGGGTGACCCCGATTTATTCAAGTTTTCCCTCGGGAGTCCGGGGAAAATGTTGTGTGGCGTTTCTCCCTCTTCTCCCAGAGGAGCATTCCGATTTATTCAAGTTTTTCCCTCGGATGTCGAGGAAAATATCGTGAGACTTTTCTCCTTTTATCTCTCTGGAGGATCCCGATATTCTTCAGGTATTTCCCTCGGGAGTCGGGGAAAATGTTGTAGGAGATTCCTTCCCTTCCACCACTCCATGTGGTTCTAATTGCTTCCTATGAAATCGGAGATCATTGCTCCCTCGGGAATCGGGGGGGGGGGGATAATAACTAATTTCAAATATTTCATTTATTCCAAATTACTATTTTTTGGATTAATTAAACTTGCTTCTAGTTGTAGGTATCTATTGATGTCTTCTGTACTCTTTGTATTCTTATGTGTGTTGTTTTAATTATAATTTAGAGCTTCATTTTTGGTCAAATATTTTTTTAATTTAATTTTTTTCAAATTAGTTTCTTGCTGTACGAATATAATGTTTTCCCCTTGTTGATGAAGTTCGCTTTATATTTAGCTTAGTGGAATTTCATTTTTCCATTGTCCGCAGGTTAAATGCATTTGTTTATTACTGTAATTTACACACTCCATTTATAAAGTAAATATACATTACTTACTGTATGTTCAGTTATTGCAATACATTATTTATAACTTGAAGCAGTCGATTTTCTCCATTTAATTCCTCTTCATTTTCTTATCAGTACTTTTTGCTGTCTTGTTGATAATATTCAGTATTTACGTAACTTACTGAAATTTGTTTTTATTTCATTGTCCACAATTGTTTATTGTATTATTTTACACTCTCGATTCTTGGAGTTGATATGTATGTTAGTTTATTTTCTCTAGGCTCAGTTATTGTAATAAATCATTTTCAATTCAAATCTGTAGATTATGTCAATTTAATTCCTTTTGATTTAATTTACTTACACAGAATTTTGAGAGTAAGTTATAACTGATAGAATTTATTTTCAATTTAAGATGCAGTTTCCTAGCAACTGTGTTACAATACGTTTCGCAAACAATTAACATTTTCAAATGGGATCGGAAACAATTGATTTCCTGTCGTGTGGTTTGTAATATTTTAACATAGCAACAAAAAATTATATCATTAAAATATTTGAGAAAGAAACAAAACAGACCAAAAGTATAAAAGAGAAAAAAAAAAGAAAGATAGAAATAATGAATAAAAATAGGTAGGCAAATTATAAGTTTTATATCACAGGAATGGCCGCGGTGGACTAGTGGTTATGCTCCTTCCCTCTAGTTCCGAGGGTCGCGGGTTCATATCTGGCCGGGGTCGATGGATTTTTTTAGGATGGAAAAATCCAAGGAGCAAGTCCTCCGGGTGGGACTTGAAGCCGTGGGTCCCGAGTCTGAAGATTTTCAGGCTCGTAAAAGTTCCTTAAGCCTGAATAAAGAGGCCTCTAAGCAAAATTTACCGACATCAACGTCCTAGCAATACCTTAGTTGCCTGTTAGATCTCATTGGGTCGGTGTGTTGACCGCATGGCTTCCATGACATCTACAGGCAAATAAGGTAACTAAAATTAACTTGTTCTAGTAACTCATTACAAAGGAGAGGCTATGGCTCAGCAATGTGCTACGCCATTATAAATATCATAGAGAGATAGAGTTGAAACAATTGCTTCGAAATAGGATATAATAGGGTAGGTTTCACATGAGATTGTACGAAGTTGAAAGCAATGAGTGGTTGCAATCAATGTTATCTCCTTGCTTATAGATTGGTACGATAATAGACTCTTTCAATTTATTTCGAGGAATCTCTTTTCCCAAATTATGTTAGCAACTACGTACCTTGAAAATGGACTTTTGTCCTCATGATTTTAATCGTTCTGCTGGATTCCTATCTATATTGACAAAGTAAACACTGACCTCAGGCATATATCTTTATGGTCCAGACAATATGGGCTGAAACTAAATGTAAACAAAACGCAAGCAATAATTATCGGACATCCAAGGCTATTACACCTCATAAACAATGGCAATATGCCGGCTGTCATATTAGATAATGAACAAATTCCTTATACTGAAGTCGTTAAAAACTTGGGATTTTACTTAGATTCTAATTTAAAATGGCATGAGCAAGTAAAACAAACATCTAAAAGGATCTTCTCCATAATGCATTCCCTAAAGCGACTTAAACACTTTCTTCCTACAACTCTTAAAAGAATTTTAATCCAAACTTTAGTGATGCCGCATTTTGACTACTGTGACGTTCTACTAACTGACATAAGTGACGGATTGTCGGACAAACTGCAGCGTGTCCATAATATGTGTATCAGATTCATATTTAATGTTCGAAAATACGATCACATTTCTCCATTATTCCACGAATTGTCATGGCTACATCTAAAAGAGAGAAGAAAATCGCACTGTCTAAATCTCCTATTTAAGATCCTACATACCTCGATTCCTAATTATTTATCATCCCGTTTCCAGTATCTATCCTCAAACCATAACTTAAACACAAGATCACAACATAGTCTCTTACTTAATATACCGCGACATAGGACATCACATCACTCCATGTCATATACCATCTCCACTTCTCGCAACTGGAATTCCCTACCACAAGAAATAAGGGGCTGCCGGACATTGGCATCTTTTAAAAGAAAACTAAATTTATATTTGCTCTAAACTCGACTTCATTATTATCCAGTGTAAGATATAGGCCTATATATTAATTGGTGTTTCCCGTATAATGTATCATATTTATATTATTATTATTATTATTATTATTATTATTAGTATTATTATTATCGTATCATTATTGTTATTACCCTATAAAATGTTGTTTGTACATGACATTTACATTGCTACATTTATTGTATCTTTAACTGTTTATAATTAGTATAGTGTATATCTATATTTGTCGAATATTTATTTGTATTTGTGCTGGTTGAGTGGAAGAGAGGGCCTTATGGCCTTAACTCTGCCAGAATAAATAAAGTATTATTATTATTATTATTATTATTATTATTATTATTATTATTATTATTATTATTATTATTATTATTATTAAAGCTGATGATTTGTACATCTTCAATTTTTATCGCTATTTCAACATCTACTGTACTTGTCCTGCCACTAATTTTTCTGCTGTCTGTAATACGGAGGAAAAATTATTACGAACAGGAATGAATAGCACAAATTAATTAAACATAGGCTTTGATAATGGAAATTCATGTTATGGTAGCGCATAAAATACGAACAAACAAACATACATTTTTTATATATTAGATTATGATTTAAATGTATAATTATTTTTCTTTATACTTATTCAATCAAACATAAAAAACACATTTAACTTATTTAAGCGTAGCAATGCAAGTCGCATATTAACTTGTATTTTCATAAAAATAACACTGAGCAACAAAAAACAACTAACTCACTGGCACTATCGAACCCGTAGATTCATGGCCGCGCGTACATAAGCTCTCCATACATCCCTATCCTGTGCCAATGTTTTCCAATCATTCCCTGTATAATCTACTTCCCTCAAATCTTGATTAATATTATTCTGCCACCTCATTCTTGGTCTACCAAACTGGGCGTTTTCCCTCTGGTTTTCCAACAAGAAGCTTCCATGCACGTCTTTCATTCCCAATTCGTGCCAATATCCCGCTCATCGCAGTCTACGAGACTGTTCTTTTTTATATCTGGCTTCCTATAAAGACCATGTAGTTCACTGTTATGAAGTCTTCTCCATTCAATCCGTCTGTTCATCTCTCTTTGGTTCAAAAAAAATCCTAAGAACTTTATACTCAAATACTTGTAGTCTCATTTCCTCCCTTAAAGTAAGAGTCCATGTTTCGCTTCCATATAATATAACTGGTAGAATATTAGTTTTATATATTTTCAGTTTAGCGTTTTTTGAAAGGAGTTGGGACGACGAGAGTCCCTGTAATGCATAATAACATCCATTTCCAGAATTAAGCCTGTGCTTAATTTCCTTGTGCATCTCATTCCTGTTTGTGATTATTGTTCGTAGGTATTTGAATTCAGCCACTTATTCAAAATTTCCCTAATTAGTCATTAGCTTCCATTTCCATTATATAATGTTTTTCAATGTTTGGCCAGTTTTACTGATATGTACTTGCAGTCCCTTTCTTAGTGTTATTCAGTAGTGTGTTAGCCCTTAGTATCTCCTCGCTATCTCCCAATAGTACCTAGGATACAATAACCACAAATAGTAATGAGGCGCACAAAAGAAATTAAACATAGGCTCAATTCTGGAAATGAATGGTATTATGCAGTACCGGGGACTCTTATCGTCCCAACTTCTCTCAAAAAAACGTTAAACTGAAAATAGACCTATATAAAACTGTTATTCTACCATTTATATTACATGGATGTGAAACATGGGCTCTTTCTTTTAGGGAGCAGAAACAATTACGAGTATTTGAGAATAAAGTTCTTAGGAAATATTTTGGACCAAAGGGAGATGAACAGACAGGTGAATGGAGAAGACTAAATAACAGTGAACTACATGATCTTTATTGGAAACTAGATATAAGGAGAAGAATTAATTCTCGTAGACTGTGATGGGCAGTAAGTGTGGCACGAATGGGGAATGGAAGAGATGCTTCTGGTAGGAAAACCAGAGGGAAAACGTCCAGTTGGTAGACCCACATGAGGTGGAAAAATAACAGATGAGCTCCTATCCACACCTACTCCTTCCCGAGAAAAATTCTTCTTTTCCTATATAATGCCAATCGACGTTAAACTATCCCTGGACCGCATTAGAACTAAAACACAAGGTATAGACAATATAAGTATCGACTTTTTAAAGAAAATACTCCATGTCATACTCCCAACTGTAACCCATATATTTAATGCCTCAATTATGACCTCAACTTACCCCGAACTCTGGAAAAAAGCTATAGTCAGACCAATCCCTAAAATTAAATTACCTGTAACACCAAACGACTTTAGACCAATCAGCATCCTCCCAGTCCTATCTAAGGCCTTGGAGCGCATTGTTCATGAACAATTAACTGATTACCTTAACACTCATAACATACTCGACCCATACCAATCAGGTTTTAGGACAGGCCATAGTACGGCAACCGCACTTCTTAAAGTTACCGAAGATACGCGTGAAGCAATGGACAGTGGCCACATGACAATATTTACACTCTTGGACTTCAGCAAAGCTTTCGACACTGTTGACACTGACATATTAATAGCAAAATTACGCGCTCTGAATCTTTCGGACAATGCTGTTAACTGGCTTGGATCCTATCTTCATGGTCGCCAGCAATGTGTATCCAATGCAGAACTTTCCTCATCCTGGCTATCACTGAAGGGTGGCGTCCAACAAGGTTCAGTGTTAGGACCACTTCTGTTCTCTATCTATGTTAACGATATATCCACTAGACTTACCTATTGTCGATATCACCTATACGCTGACGATTTGCAAATTTACATTCACTCCCATCCTGACGATGTACATGACACACTAGACAAATTAAATAGTGACCTAGACTCAATTTCCCAATGGTCGAAGAAACATGGACTTAATCTAAATACTTACAAGACACAGTGCATAATTATAGGACATCGGCGAATCCAAAGCATTATAAATTACGAAAATATCCCTACCATTCTCCTAAATGACAAAAATATCCCCTACAGCTCAGTAGTAAAAAATCTGGGTATCTATATGGACCAACACCTAGACTGGAAAATCCAGGTGAATAATACCTGCAAGAAAGTGTTCTCAATTCTTCACTCCCTAAATAGTTTTAAAAACTTCCTTCCTAAAAAATTAAAACAAATACTTGTACAGACTCTTATAATGCCACACTTCGACTACTGCGACATATTACTGACTAATCTTACAACTGATCTATCTGACAGACTACAGCGTGCTCATAATGCGTGCATTCGATTTATATTCAATCTCCGTCGTTATGACCACGTGTCTCCTTCCTCATTTCAGGCCTTATCATGGCTACGCCTAAATGACAGAAGAACTTTACATTCACATACCTTACTATTCCAAATTCTGCACACATATTTACCAACTTATTTAACAACACGTTTTCAACATTTATCGGCTCATCACAATTTAGGAACAAGATCACAAGACTCTTCTTTACTTTTGATACCACAACACAGGACCTGTCTGTACTCTGAATCTTACACAATATCTATGGCTAGAGCATGGAACTCACTTCCCAGTCATGTCAGGGACTGTCAATCGCTATCATTATTTAAATCCAAATTAACTGATATCTTAAGTTCGACACAATGAAAACATTAACTACATAACAACTATATAGAGCATTCTATTAATAATCATGTAGAAAGCTACTTACTTTATTTTATATCATTTTAATATTATTATATTCTATGTTTTTGTTAGCATTAGCTAGTATTAGATCCATCATCACTGTATTTTGTTTAGTCTGTATTTTAATATCTTAAAATTGTAATATGTACGTAATTTTTGTATAATTTTACTATTCGCTGGTTGAGTGGAAGAGAAGGCCTTATGGCCTTAACTCTGCCAGCTAAAATAAATCATTATTATTATTATTATTATTATTATTATTATTATTATTATTATTATTATTATTATTATTATTAACGAAGATTTGAGGGAAGTAGGTTATACACTTTGGGTTGAAGGAGGAACACTGTATTGTGGAATATTCCTAATAAAAAAATTGTAACATAATTTAAATTTTGCACAGAGACTTTTTAACACAGGCTTGCCATACTTTTACAGAAACGTTCAGACTCAGTACCCACAGCTTAACATCCGTTCCGGAGGATTTTTCCCTTGAATTTTCCCACCCTAAGTATCCATTAACCCCGACCAGATTTGAACTCACTACCCTCGGGACTAGAAGCAAAAGCTCATGATATGTACTACTAATTTCTTTAAAATAAAACATGTTTAAAATAAAGATTTTCCATTATAAATTTCGTGATCAGAGGCCACATGCTGACTTATATCCCTCTTGCATCCTCCCTGGATTGTTGTGAATATAACTTTTATTGGACACGTCATATATTTAAATGACGTAATTTTTTGTTCCTATGTTACAATATTACAAACCACACGACAGGAAATCAATTGTTTCCGATCTAATTTGAAAATATTAATTGTTTGCGAAACGTATTGTAACACAGTTGCTACGAAACTGCATCTTAAATTGAAAATAAATTCTATCAGTTATAACTTACTCTCAAAATTCTGTGTAAGTAAATGAAATCAAAAGGAATTAAATTGACATAATCTACAGCTTTGAGTTTAAAATGATTTATTACAATAACTGAGCCTAGAGAAAATAAACTAATATACATTTCAACTCCAAGAATCGAGAGTGTAAAATCATACAATAAACAATTGTGGACAATGAAATAAAAACAAATTCCAGTAAGTTACGTAAATACTGAATATTATCAACAAGACAGCAAAAAGTACTGATAAGAAAATGAAGAGGAATTAAATGGAGAAAATCGACTGCTTTAAGTTATAAATAATGTACTGCAATAACTGAACATACAGTAAGTAATTTATATTTACTTTATGAATGGAGTGTGTAAATTATAGTAATAAACAAATGCATTTAGCCTGCGGACAATGGAAAAATGAAATTCCACTAAGATACATATAAAGCGAACTTCATCAACAAGGGGAAAACATTATATTCGGTTCAGCAATAAACTAATTAAAAAAATTAAATTAAAAAAAATATTTGACCAAAAGTGAAGCTCTAAATTATAATTAAAACAACACACATAAGAATACAATGAGTACAGAAGACATCACTAGATACAACTAGAAGCAAGTTTAATTAATCCAAAAAATAGTAATTTGGAGTAAAATGAAATATTTGAAATGAGTTATTATCTCCCCGCCCCCCCGATTCCCGAAAGAGCAATGATCTCCGATTTCATAGGAAGCACATCGAGTGGTTGAAGGGAAGGAATCGTCCCACATTTTCCCCAACTCCCGAGGGAAAAACTTGAATAAATCGGGGCCATCCAGTGGGAGAATAGAAGAAAAGCCACAACATTTTCATTAGACTCCCGAAGGAAAAACTTGAATAAATCTGAATCCTTCAGTGTCAGAAGAGGTGAAAACGTCCCACAACATTTTCCCCGACTCCCGAGGGATAAACCTGAAACACATCGGGATCCACCAGTGGGAGAAGAGGAGAAAACGTCCCACAACACTTTCCCCGACTACCGAGGGAAAACCCTGAAGAATATCGGGATCCTCCAATGGGAGAAGAGGAGAAAACATCCCACAACGTATTCCCCGACTCCCGAGGGAAAAGCTTCAAAAACATCGGGATCCTCCAGTGGAAGATGAGAATAAAACGTCCCAACAACATTTTCCCCCGACTCCCGAGGGGAAAACTTGAAAAATATCGGGATCCTCCAGTGGGAGAAGAGGAGAAAACGTCCCATACATTTTCCCCCGACTCCCGAGGGGAAAACTTGAAAAATATCGGGATCCTCCAGTGGGAGAAGAGGCGAAAACGTCCCACAACATTTTCCCCGACTCCCGAGGGAAAAACACGAAAAATATCGGGATCCTCCAGTGGGAGAAGAGGCGAAAACGTCCCACAACATTTTCCCCGACTCCCGAGGGAAAAACACGAAAAATATCGGGATCCTCCAGTGGGAGAAGAGGCGAAAATGTCCCACAACATTTTCCCCGACTCCCGAGGGAAAATCACGAACAATATCGGGATCCTCCAGTGGGAGAAGAGGCGAAAACGTCCCACAACATTTTCCCCGACTCCCGAGGGAAAAACACGAAACATATCGGGATCCTCCAGTGGGAGAGGAGGCGAAAATGTCCCACAACATTTTCCCCGACTCCCGAGGGAAAAACACGAAGAATATCGGGATCCTCCAGTGGGAGAAGAGGCGAAAATGTCCCACATTTTCCCCGACTCCCGAGGGAAAATCACAAAAAATATCGGGATCCTCCAGTGGGAGAAGAGGTGAAAACGTCCCACAACAATTTCCCCGACTCCCGAGGGAAAAACACGAAAAATATCGGGATCCTCCAGTGGGAGGAGAGGCGAAAATGTCCCACAACATCTTTCCCTAACTCCCGAGGGGAAAAATTAAAAAAATATATCGGGATCTTCCATCGGGAGAGTGGATTTCTGCGGACGAGACATAAAATGCCAGAAAGGACGCCTAAAGCCTTCAAAATAATCTGAATGAACAATTGTGGATCTGCGGACGAGACATCCAAATGTTACCAATGACACCTAGCCTTCACAATAATCTGGATACTTCTACATAATTAGTGCACAGTATCTGCAATACCCATGTTATGTTCCAATGTTTCAACGTTATATGTATTCCTCTGTAACAGTAATTCTATTGAAATCAGTTCATTTCTGTATCACAGTTATCTCTATCATTAGGTACGTGGATAATTTTAAGCAACGTTTAGAGTAGTGTAAACATAGTTTCTGTAGGTGAATTGTTAGTTCTGTCTGTATATAAACTTAATGTTAATATTTGTAAATAGTAACTCTTGTAAATATAGGTTAATATTGTGTATAGTTAGGTTTAATTGTTAACTTTATAGTAGTTAATTTAAAGTGGATTGTTCAACTTTAACTTTAGTTTAGCTTCCTTAATATATGAATATTATAAAGTAAATTTGGTTTCATTTTATGATAAATGCCCATTGTATTTATATTCTTGAGGTTGCACCACGTAACCGAAAGGTTTAAGACATGGTGTCTTGGTGCAGAGCTATGGGAGTTGCTCTGGATCGATCATCGTGGGGAAAGAAGTTTTCTTGTGGAATTTTTGACAGTATCCGACAGTCCGAAACCAATATCATGAATAGTTTGGATAGCTACAACTGTAGAATGAGAAAACAAGTTATAACACTGGGGGAACCGTCATTTTGACCAAATATCATATCTATACTGGTTGATGATTGTGTACAACAGTTATTAATATGTGTGGATGTGAGGGCAGCAACTCAATTTAAGTTCAAGGACATTTAAGGCCTTTCGCGCCGTACAGTTTAATCTCACCTAGTGAGAAGTTTGTTAACGAGACTAATATAATTAAGCTTATTTCGCTGCAGATGTTAGGAAATAACATGTGGTTAGTACATCACTTCGAGGTGGCGGCTTGTAGGAAACTATGGTATCATTAGGATGGATGAAGTTTTTTTTAATATTGCTCAGATGCTTTTTAATTCAGACCTTTTTCTACGAGCCTGAAAATATTCATACTCGGGCAGTAATAGTAAATTACGATGCGAGGTTAGGAAATTGTTTTTACAGAAACGAGGATATGATTAAAAACCAAGCGATAGCGAGGTTTTTAATATGCGAGATTCTGTAAAACACTTCACAAACGTACGTTGTACATTATTTTTTGTGCGGCAGTGTCTTCAAAATAATAAATAATGGTAAAATAATAACATATTTGCGTTCATTATAAACAATTGGCTAATGTTTACAGTGTCGGCAATGTTTATTAGTTGAAACAATAGGAGGCCGTGAGACCAATCAGTGATAAAATGGCGGCAAGTACGTATTTATTGATTTATATTGTTGTAAATAAAGTTCAGTTCATTTAAAACCTAGTGATATGTTTCGTATAATGTATATTAACACTACCTTTTGGATATTTTTTGTAAGTTATATACATTGTATGTAGTATACACAGAGGGCAGTGGTTTTACTTCCCACACGTGATTTGTAATATGTAATATTACAGTATAGTTATTTTATTACAGTGTAGTTATTTAGGTTGGCAGCCCCGAAACGTAGGAAGTTGAACTTTCAATCGTGGTCGCCATTGCTGTAAGTACGACAAAACGCACTATCTCACAAAATAGTATATTACGATACGAGGTTGGGGAGTGGTTTTTACAGAAAGGAGGGAAAATGTTTAAAAACCGAGCGATAGCGAGGTTTTTAATTTTCGAGATTCCGCAAAAATTCCCTCATTTTTAATTAGTTGTCCATTTTCATTTTATATTGCATTTCTATGTGTGAATATATATTTAGTTTTATTGATGTTTACTTTCAGTCGCAATTTCGTAGTGTTAATCAGTAGAGTGTGTGTGTTGCCTCTTAGTATCTCCTCTCTATCGCCTAATAATCACTGGTGCCCGGATTTTGGTGAAATGTCATATTTTTTATGAGTTGTCAGAGACGATGCAGATTAACAATTAAGTGCATTGTGCAATAAATATGTTAGATATATAAGGTTTTTATAGGTCATTAAAATTATTTTTTTCTAATTTTTTTTCTGATAGTCATTTTCAAATTTTATTTGTTATTTTAGGTCATTTTGTTTATTTTTCGTACTTTTATGCGTCATTTTTAAATAATCTATGTTTAAATGTTCATTTTTATGTATTTTTTTGCTATCTTGTATTTTTGTGCTCCCGCAAATCAGTGAGAAACCACAGTGCGTTGCCTCAATATAACGTGAAACCACTGTGTTCTGCCTCCACGTAGGTTGATTCGGGACTTCCCCTTCAATGCGGGAATCTTTCGATTTGTAATATTTCCGTTTGTCTCACGAGAGTAGCGTTAAGTATGGCTGTGTTGATTTTCGTGCAGTGCAAAATGGCAAAATAAAAAGTGTCTAGTGCTATCCGTTTAAGACAGTATGTAATAGAATTCGGTGAACCAGTATTTTCTAGTGAAGTGAGTGTATTATTTTGCAAGGTGTGCGAAATTAAAGTCGCTGCAGATAAATTTTTCACAATACATCAACATATCGGGCGTGAGGAACATTTATGGGCTCTTAAAAATGTGAACAAAAGAAAAGTGTCTCAATTACTGTTAAAACAAATTGCTTCCACATCAAATAGCAAGTCATCTTCTCTATTTTTTAAAGAATTATGTGAAGTGTTTGTCAGTGCAAATATTCAACTAGATAAAGTAAACAATTCCAAACTACTCGTACGTGATTTCCTTGAACGCCATAGGTCATACTGTTTCAGACGAATCAAAATTGCGTAAAAAATATTTAATAAAATGTTATGAATCCACTAAAAATTAACTTGGTCTAGTGACTCATTACAAAGGCTATGGCTCAACAATGCGCTACGCCATTATAAATATCATAGAGATATGGGCAGGACATGTGGCACGAATTGGGAATAAAGGAGGGGCATGGAAGCTCCTTGTAGAAAAACAAAAGTGAAAACATCCAGTAGGTTGGCTTAAAATGAGATGAGAGAATAACATTAACCATGCTTTTAAGGAAATAAATTATACAAGGGATGATTGGAAAATATTAGCTCAGGATACGAATGTATGGAGAGCATATGCCCTAACGGACATGATCCTATGAGTTCGATAGTGGCAGTAAGTGGGTTACTTACTGTTATTAAAGTACAAACCAACGGGACATACAAGTGTTGGACGCCCATTTACTAGAAGGGAATATATATATATATATATATATATATATATATTACTCGCCCATCCCGCGCTGTAGCTGAGTGATTAATGCAAGATGCCTTACCGCAGAGCTAAGGGACTAGCACTTTTTGGAATCCCCATGGGGGAAGAAATTTTCTCATGGAATTTTGTCCAGTATGGGACCAGTGCCCACCCAGCATCGTGTGGAATTTGTGTAGCTACAATAAGTAGCAGCTCCAGGTTGAGAAAAATCATCTATAACGGCTGGGGGACCCGACACGCTGACCACATATCACCCGTACAATGGCAGGAATATTCTCTACCTCTGTGAGTAACACATGTAGATGTGAGGCCAGCAGTCGGTTAGTAGGCCAAGGGCCTTCTAAGCTTATCGCGCCATGGAGTACATTACTCTTCCAAATTAAATCTTCACGCGGAAAATATGCTAGGAATGGGTTGTCGATTCTCTTCCTTCTCTTAATATGTGGCCACATCCTGTCCCCTGCGTTGTGTTATTTGAGGGCACCAATTACTTATTTGCGTTAGAAAATTGATTTTTTTTGTTCAAAAAAATCTAGGAAGTGTGATATTATTTTGTCGATTTTGGACATTTAAAATGGAGATTGAATCATTATTATATATTATCAATGTATCTATGGCTGTATTCTAATTTCCAGGAACAATAATTACAAACAGGAATAAGATGCACAAATAAATTAAACATAAATTGCATTCTGGAAATGCGTGCTATTGTGTATTATAGGCACTCTTGTCCAAACATCTCTAAAAAATACATTAAACTGAAAATATATAAAACTGTTATTCTCCCAGTTATATTATAGGCCTATGGAAGCGTAACACGGACTCTTGAGTTAAGGGAGGCGAAAATATTATGAGTATTTGAGATAAAGCTCTCAGGAATTTTTTTGGACCAAAGAGAGATGAACAGACAGGCAAATGGAGAAGACTATGTAGTGAGCTAGCATGATATTTATAAGAAACCAGATAGAGTAAAAAGAGTTAATTAAGTCTTATAGACGTTGATGGGTAGGATATGCGGCACGAATGGGGAATGAAAGAGGGGCAATGAAGCTTCTTGTAGTAAAACTAGAACTTCAGTTGGTAGACCAAGAATGAAATGCGAGAATAACATTAACCATGATTTGAGGAAAGTTGATTATACAGGGTGTTATTAAAAACATTAGCGTATATGGAGAGGTTATGTCCGCGCGGCCGTGAACCTGCGGATTCGATTGTGCCAGTGAGTTAGTTATAGGTTATTCATAATGGTAAATATTTGTATAATTTACCATGGAGAAGTGGAAGAGAAGAACTTACCATCTTAAATTCCATTAGGTAAAATAAATAATAATATAATAATCTATATACTAATACGTGAAGAAAAATCTTTGTATTCCTTTTTAAGCACGTTGTGATATTTGGCTTAATTAAAGTACATATAGAGAAGGAGTGCAGAAAAATAACATTTATATATAATATGTGTTACAAATAAATTAAATTAATCAAAATAAAATAAATTGTCTCCAAGGAATGTATGTGTATTACTCATTCATTTGTGTACTCATTCATCTGTTTCGTTCATACTGTATGTGCATTGTTGCACAAAGAAAATTGTGCAGCAGCAATGTGAATTTACTTACTCTATGTATTTATTAGTGGTTTAAAAAAGTGAGCACATTTTATTATTTAAATTTAAATTAAACCCGGTCTAATCTTGGTTTCAGTAATTTCATTACATTTTTTTATATTCAAATATTCGCATTGTGCCTCGACATAGAATATCGATATAGAACATTGACAGGTCGGAGTGAGAGACAAAGAAGAAGGGATATTCCCGTACACATAATAATGGGCCAAATGCAAATTTAAATAGTATAAATTTGTATACAAATGTCAAATGATACGTTATTGTTTTTTAAATATGGCTTAGCCAAGCTATACCACATATTTCCTGGCGTTCGTGTTTTTAAAATAAATAAAAAATTAATGCATAATGGCGTATTTGTGACACACTTAAATATTTAAAGAATTGTGGTCGAATTTCGACCACTGTGCGACCACTAGCCACTAGTTATTATTAATGCACTGACTTACTTTTATATGCCACAACATTAAGATGACACACCATTCGCACACACATTCATACTAAACATGGCGAATAAAATAATGATGATTATGATGCCCGGATGATACTTGTGGACCGTTTGGGCTTCAAGTTTCCCGACATTTGCCTTACAGCGAGGAAAAACCACGAAGGGGACCAACACTCAGGAAACTTGTCCCTGCTGTGTATCGAACCCGGGACCACCGCGTAAGGGGCAGCAACGCTACCCCGAGACCATAGGGATGGACCATTATTATTATTATTATTATTATTATTATTATTATTATTATTATTATCGTTATCATTAACATTATTATGATTATTATTATTATTATTATTAATATTATTATTAATATTATTATTATTACTACTACTATTATTATATCTACCATGCCGTAACGGGCCAGTATTAATTTTTAACCCTCTCTTTTATTAGGTATTGCTAGATCAAGTTAATTTAGTTACGTTTATTTCCCTAGAGATGCCATGAATGGCATGCCTATGCTGTCAACATACCGATCCAATGAGACATCTAGTAGGCAATTAAGGTACTACTAGGATGAAGGAGGTCGGTAAATTTTGCACAGAGGCCTTTTTATTCAGACTTGCGGTTCCTTTACGAGCCTCAATTATCTTCAGATTTGGGACCCAAGGCTTAAAGTCCTTCCCGAAGGACTTGCTTGACCCAAGGCTTAAAGTCCTTCCCGAAGGACTTGCTCCTTGGATTTTTTCATTCTAAAAATCCATTGACCAGGGCAGGTTTTGAACCCGCGAAATTCTGGACCAGAGGCAAATTATTATTATTATCATCATCATCATCATCATCATCAGTGTATCTGTGTTTTTCTTTTTGTTTAGTCTAGTTAAGTGCAAGCAAAAATATAGTTTGGGTTGCTTTCGGCAAAGTTGGATTATAAATTCAACCTATTAGGAATTTAGGCCTAGTTATTTTAAGCAAATCTGGACTTAGCAATTACAGGGTGATTCAAAATTGACTTTACAACTTTACAAGCTTATAGAAATTTATTTAGAAGACCTACAGAATTGGTTTTAATGTCATATGATAGCACAACTCATCAAGTTTTCACCGACATAGTTTTATAGTACCTAGTTCTCTCACCGAGTGCGCTAGGGCTCCGAGCAAAGCTATCCCTCACTTGTTCAACCACAGCTTCAACCTTACGTGGACGGCCAGTATGCTTGGAATGACTAACAGAACAGTCAGTCCTAACAAATGTTTGGTGCCAAGATTAAATTGTTGGCCTGCTAGGAGGATCCTTACCATACTGGATACGAAATCTACCCTGAACAATTGTCGCAGATTTAGTTTCTTCGAACAAAAACACACAACGAGCACACTCGGCACCTGTGAAAGCAGCCATTTTGATATGAACTACGTTAGCGCACGCGGTGAGAGAACTAGGTACTATAAAACTATGTCGGTGAAAACTTGATGAGTTGTGCTATCATATGACATTAAAACCAATTCTGTAGGTCTTCTAAATGAATTTCTATAAGTTTGTAAAGTTGTAAAGTCAATTTTGAATCACCCTGTATAATCGTCTTTTAAACACATCTTAACATTATACTAAAGCTGATAAACATCACGGGTTGCCTGTTATAAATACTTAAGGAAACTTACTACGTATGTTCTTGAGATACCTCAGTTCCAAACATTGACACATGGACCGTGAGGGTAGAAGTTCAGTTTATAGACTTGATTTCAGATGAATGTATTGAAATGTTTGACACAGAAAGCTGCAAACCAAAATGAAAATTCGAAAATCTTAGAAATAAATCTCTCCACTACAACAGTTTTGCTTGTCTGCCAGATCATTTTAAGTCAATTTTTCTTGTGTGCTGTGGACAGTCGGTGTATTTGAGACTATTAGGGCTCCATTACTGGATCCCTCGCTCAAAAAATCAACGGTGCGCAACCGTCACGCTTAACAGTCATGCCAACTGTTGTCATTTGTTCAATTCCTTTCCACCAGATAACTCCAGGCTCCTTAACAAGATTACGTATTTAGATAGAAATCATATCATGATGTTAGACATACAGTTCAATTCCATCAACCTTTCAAAACTAATAGAGTAAAACAATTTATATTCTAAAATTCCACACAACTTGTATCCTTTGCGGATGATAAATAATATAATAATAATAATAATAATAATAATAATAATAATAATAATTAACTCAGTAGTAAAATTTTTGGACCAAAGAAAGATGATCAGACAGGTGAATGGAGAAGACTACATAGCAATGAACTACATGGCCTTTATAGGAAGCCAGATATAATAAGAACAGTTAAGTCTCATAGACTGCGATGGGCAGGACATGTTGCGCGTATGGGGAATGAAAGACGTGCATGGAAACTTCTTGTAGGAAAGCCAGAAGGAAAACGCCCAGTTGGTAGACCAAGAATGAGGTGGGAGAACAACATTAACTATGATTTGAGGGAAGCAGATTATACAGGGAATGATTGGAAAGCATCGGTTCAGGATAGGGATGTATGGAGAGCTTATGTCCGCGCGGCCATGAACCTACGGGTTCGATAGTGCCAGTGAGTAAGTAAGTAAGTACTGTTGAACTCTAAGTCCATGGTCTGGCGGACACTCTATACATCTGTAACCTGAGCTAATGTTTTCAAATTGTCCTCTGTATAATATACTTCCCTCAAATCATGATTAATTTTATTCTTCCACCTCAATCTTGGTCTACCAACTGGACGTTTCCCCTCTGGGCTTTCTAGTAGAATCTTCCGTGCCCGTCTTCCATTCCCCATTCGTGCCACGTTTCATGCCCATTGATCTACGAGACTTAACTCTTCTTATTACATCTGGTTTCCTATAAATATCACGTAGTTCGCTGTTATGTATTAGCATATTATTATTATTATTATTATTATTATTATTATTATTATCATCATCATCATCATTATTATGGCTACCTCTGAAGCTATTCAACTACAGACCCACAGAGCGAAGAGACCCAAGAAGACCTAAGAAATGATGGAGAGACCAATTTCTATCCTGAAGCGGAACAGGCCAATGGCCTAATCCATGACTGTAATTGATCATGATGAATTTTATTATTATTATTATTATTATTATTATTATTATTAGGCTATTATTATATAATATTGCTACTTTTTAACTGTAGTAATATACTGAATTAAACAGAAACACCAATTAATACATGTACATTACAGGAGGTAATGATGCAGCCAAAGTTAGACCAAATATACATATAATAGGCCTATAGATTTCTTTTAAACGATTCTAACGCCTGGCAGCCCCTGATTTCCCGGGGTGGGAATTCCAGTTGTGATAAATTGAGATAGTATTCGACTTAAACTGATGAGATTTCCTAAGTTGCGATATATTAAGCAGGAGATTATGTTGTGACCGTGTATTTATGTTATGGTTGGAGGATAGATACTGAAAACCAGATGTAAATAATGGAGAGTCGAAGTATGTAGAATCTTAAATGAGATAACTTAGACAGTGTAATAGTATCCTGTCTTTAAGATGCAGCTATGACAATTCGTGGAAACGTGGAGAAATAATTATAAGTAAACATTTATACAAATTAAACAAACATTTCTGATGAGTCAAGTAAATAGGGGCCTATCACTACAGAAAAAAAATCAGAAACCATTAATATAGGTAATCGAATGGAGATATTAAGAAGAAAAAGATTTCATAGAAAATCATCTTCAAAGTATGGGCTTGTTGGCCCATTCCGCTCCCCGATGCACAATATGCTAGGCCTATAGGTCGTCCTTCCAACACATTGCACAGATTGCAATTTTAATTCTTAATTTGTTAACTTTAGACTAAACTAACATATATTCATCATGAACATTTTAGGTTTGGGCTCACTTGAACCAGTTCCTGTGTATATCAAGAGGTTTTTCATTTCTCCAGCGTTGTTTAGATCTTTCTCTGTCTCTGTGACAGGGTCGCTGGTTCAAACCCGGCCGGGGTCAATGAATTTTTAGGAAGGAAAAATCCAATGAGTAGGTCCTCCGGGAGGGATTTTAAGCCATGGGTCTTGAATCTGAAGATTTCCTGGCTCATAAAAGATCCTTAAGCCTGAATAAATTGACCTTTAAGCATAATTTACCTATCTCATCAGCCTAATAATACCTTAGATGTCTGCTAGATGTTTCACTGGGTTACTATGTTGACCACATACTATTCATGACATCTGTGGGCAAATATGTGTAACCAAATTAACTTGGTCTAGTAACTACTAAGAAAGGAGAACCTAAGGTTACTTTATAATATGTTTTGAATGTTTAGCCTTTCACCAATGTCATATTTCTCTTTCTTTGCAATTTAGTTAAGCCTACATCTAAAAGAGGATGTGAAAATCTAAAAAAAAAATATTGTCATTAAAAAATAGGAAATAGAGGAAGTTTTTTATTATTATTGGCGCCATCTTACTTTGTATTCAGTCTTATTTCCCGTAAAATACGACGTTACCTATGAAACATTTTTCTATCAACGACATTTCCTTGTACAATTTAGTCATATGGCGCGTAGAAGTAGCACCAAGGTTCCCCAATATACAGAGTCGACGGAGTAATACATTATGCAAGTTTATTTACACTAGGCCTACAACTGGAACTTAGCTCAGAATTAGTATAGCTCATTGTTGTTTAGTTTCCTCCATTCACCTGGCTCTTCATGTCTCTTTGGTCCATACATTTTTGTAAGCACTTTATATTTATTATATATAAATGAGCGTCTGTCCTTTATGTATTCATGAAATACTTGACCGATTTGAATTGGTTGTTTTTATCATTTAAAGAATTTTTTTGGGACAATTAACGTATATATTATACTACCCTACGTGCTACAGGGCCGAAACTAAAAAAGAAGAAAAAAAGGGCATCGATGCACTAAAAACTCGCTTTTGGACGCTTAAATGGATTATGCTGCTTGAACCATAACAAATACACCAAATTTATGTACACAGAATTGAATATAGAGAAAAATCTACAAAAAAGTCCGCGAAAGCACTTGTCTATCTTTTACGGATAACTCACAATAACCATTTTCGTCTTTCAGCTCATTTATGCCAAGAAGATCGGGATAAGTAGATTCCCGGGAAAATCCGAGTAATCAGCATGGAATATCTAAAAATAATTACGATATAATGTTGAGTGATTCCGGGCTATGTGGCCGTGGTATTCCTACCAGACAGTCGATCCTCCGACCAGAAAACAGCACCCAGAAGTACTTGTCACTGAACATGCTCTCCGCAGTTCAGGGAGAAACGTCTGGTAGGAACACCAGTAATGGACTACAGCCACATAGCCAGGAATCATTGAACATTATGATTACCGGCCGTGAAAGCCTACATTCAATTACGGTATAGGTTTCTAATTATTTTTCTTTTTAAATTATTCAAACAAACATAAACATACATTTCATTTATTTAGGCGTAGCAGTGCATGCGGGCATTTGCTAGTATAAATTAAATAAATGATTTTTTTTTTTTAGTTTGTCCTATGACACCCTGTATTTCGTTCAGAGGATATACTTTTAATTTACTGTAGCAAGGAATGTTGCAAATGCTGATTCTTGAATTTACAGAAGTCCTGAATCGAACTATACCTGCGCCTTGTAGCATTTTCCCCTCCAAATAGCATTCACCCCATCTACTCACATATAACGACAGCAAACTTGGATAACTACATTTACAAAACTTTGTTTAAAAAAAGTCTTTTCCCCATGGCATTTATAACTAACATAATAAATCTTACATCACTGCAATAGGTTTCCAACCCCGTATATATGCAGTAAGGGTGTCAAATATCAACCCTAAATCCATTAATCAGATTCCCATGTTATGTAAAGCAAAGCAACTTGTTCTTTTTTTTTATTATAGTTTTACCAGCAACTGAAGGGTGACTAAATACCATTTCAAAGTTTTTCATCTTTTTATGAATTTAAACTGAAAAGCAGAATTACAATTCTCTGGATAGAGATGTTGAAACAGAAGTGGAATGGGGTGAAAGAATGGTAGTAACTTAAATAGAATCTAACCCCCTTCATTTTGTAATATTCGAGTACAGTCAAAAAATCTTTCGCTATCAAAATTTATGGGTTACCAGCTAAAAGCATAATTACAAAAGAAGACAAGTTTTTATTCTTCGTTTTTTCGTGAAATTCAAATGTGTTTGTGCTGATTCAATAAGTTAATTTTGTGAGAAAGAATGGCGTTTGTTTTTTTATGGAACTTTGTAGGAAAATACATCTATGAGTAGACGTATTGGCTGTGTTGAACACGTACATGTAAATTATGAGTGTATGTCAATTAGAAATAATGTAAGTAGGTAGTCCAAGCCAAGTTTTTTTGTACTTTATTCTTTCCAATTATAGAAATAACCATAATCAGTGGCGGCTCTCGTTTCTCACGTTAATAAATCCCGAAGAAATCGTCAAGCCTAACTAACTCTAACTCACTGGTAATATAGAACCCGTAGGTTCGTGGCCGCGTAGACATAAGCTCTCCATACATCCCCTATCCTGAGCTTATATTTTCTCATCATTACCTGTATAACATAATTCCCTCAAATCATGGTTAATGTGATAGCATTTTGTGGAAGATACACTCTGCGTGCAAATAAGTACTTGGTATCCTCAAATAACACAACACAGGGGACAGGATGTGGCCACATAGTAAGAGAAGGAAGAGAATCGAGAACACATTCCTAGCATATTTTCCGCGTGAAGATTTAATTTGGACCGTCTAAGCTTGTCGCGCCATGGAGTACAACCTGGTTTAGGCACATGTTCCCCAACTGAGTGAAATAATCTACAAAATAGCGCCAACGTGTCTTAGCCTCGATTAAACGTTCTATTAGCATCAACGTATAATCACGAACTCAAATAAACAATAAGGACTTCCAAAGTATTTACTGTACGAATTCGGAGAAATTAAAACTAAAAATTGAACTGCAAAAGTGGGTGCCATTATGTACCGGAGCTCGGTGGTAGGCAAGAGATCTCAGGGTTATGAACTCTTTATAAGCAAAAGAACAACGTACAAATGTACACTCCCACCTCATTCTTGGTCTACCTACTGGGCGTTTCAGCTCTGGTTTTCCCACAAGAAGCTTCAATGCCCCATTTGCTTACACCATTCGTGCTAAATGTCCTCCCATCGCAGTGTATGAGGCTTAACTATTATTATAGGCCTATCTGGTTTCTTATGAAGATCATTTAGCTCACTGTTATGTAATCTTCTCCATTCGCCTGTGTGTTCATCTCTGTGATCCAAAAATGTTTTTTTACTTACTTACTTTTGAGGGCCTCTCCAATTTTCAGCGTGTAGCGATTAATATGATAGGAGACATATAAACTAAGATACAACTCTAATATGCATGGATCTCAAACTAAAATGTTCCGAAATATATTAAATTGTTATTAAAATTAAATAAATCTAGGCCTATAAATAATGAAAATATAATATATTACTTACTTTTGTTTTACTTACTGAAATTTTAAAATTGTAATCGCTACATATTGTATTTAGTTTATAAGCAGCCAATTGTAACAGATCGCCATGGTGTAGTAAGACTAAATCATCGGCGAAAATTAAGTTATTAATACTTGTGTTATTGTTTAATCTAAGGCCTTTGTCCACTATAATTTTCCATTGTTTCATAATGTCGTCAATATATATATATATATATATATATATACATACATATATATACATCCCTATATTAAAAAGAGTGGGCGCTTGACTACACCCTTGTTTAACTCCTTGATTTATTAAAATTTCTTCTGACCTTTTTCCATCAGTTTTTATCACTGATTTAGTTTCTTCATATAAGCCTTGGACTGATTTTATTAGATGGTGTGGATATCCTCGTTCTTTCATTATTTCCCATAGTTTAGATATATTTACTCTGTTAAAGGCTTTTTCAAAATAAACTAACAACAAATTTGTTGGCAGGTTAAATTTTCTTTTTTTTTCAATTAGTCTCTTTATAATAAACACATTATCACTACAGGATCTTCCTTTTCTAAACCCTGTTTGTTCTTCTTGTAAGAGTGTGTCCGGTATCTTCTTCAAGAAGTTTATACGAGGTATTTTTTTTTTTTTACTTATTGAGAGTAAATGTTGTAAGAGTAAATGCAATTAAGTATTTAAATACACCAGTCTACAACATATTTTACTACATATCACTTTCTCGGTTTTCTTTAGCTGTTAATATACCGTGTGTCCCACTCCCACGCCGGCATGCACGATCAGAGCGGTTTACTCATAACCTCCCACGAGTATTCTATTACAGTTTTATAGCAAGTCAAATATTGAAATGTCACTTTACGTTAAATACAGAGGTTTCAGAGGTAGTTCACTCAATGTTTTTGTTATGAATAGATCGCTCGGAGCGTGCATATCGTCTGCCGACCCGGCTGGGAGTGGGGCGCACGGTACTCAGTAATTGAATGCAGACAGATCTGTATATAAGTTATTATGATAGCAATATTATCATTTAAGTTTAAAATATCTATAAATATGAACTGAAATATAATTTTAACATAAGAGTAGAGTATCTAAAATCTATCTAAAATGGCGTAGCCCATTGTTGAGTCATATCCCCTCCTTTGTAAGGAGTAACTAGACCAAGTTAATTTTTGGTAACCTTATTTGCTCGTAGACGTCATGGATGGCATGCGGTCAACACAGCGACCCGATGAGACATCTAACAGGCTACTAAGGTATTAGACCTACTAGGATGTTGTAAATTTTGCTTAGAGGCCTCTGTATTCAGGCTTAAGGATCTTTTACGAACCTGAAAATCTTTAGACTTGGGACGCACGGTTTAAAGTCCCTCCCGAAGGACTTGCTCCTTGGAATTTTCCGTTCTAAAAAAATTCATCGACCCCGGCCGAGTTTGAACTTGCGACGCTCGGAACTACAGGCAAGGAGCATAGCCATTAATCCACCGCGTCTGATGTAAAATAGAACAATTTGTCTTAGCAGTAATTTCGCTAAAAGAGTCAACAATCAATCTGGAATTCAAAATAATTTGTCCACTTAAAACCACATGTACCAGAAAAAAATATAAAACAAGATAATAAATCTTCTTGGTGACCAATATTAAAATATATATACAGTCAATATGCCCATTTCACCAATTAATGTTTAAAAAGGTCAACAAGTTTCCACAGCCAAGCTGTCATTCTCAAGACCAGATATTGACTGAAGACAAAATTGATAATAAATAATAAACAAATTCAGTTAAAAACAAACTACGTCACATGACGCAATCATTCATAAGTAAACAATAAAACATAAAGATAATAAATGTATCCAAATTGATACTGACACGTATTTCGCCCTTGATAAGGCATCATCAGGGATATTACTTCAAAGTAAAAACACCACTAAAAAATACTAGCTCCACCTATACAAACTCTAGGCCTATCTAAAATGGCATCATGTGACGTCATCCACAGATCTGTGCATATGCAGTTTAGGCTATAGGCCTATGGGTGCAGCCGGTTGTTGTTTTTTGTTTTAGTGTTTTTAGTTTGATGTGATCACCCTTATTATGATTGTTCAAGGACGAAACACATGTCGAGATTAATTTGGGTATGTTTCTTATCTTGTTTCCTCACTTTTGCTGGTATTTGTGGGTTTAATTGGACATAGTAGCATCTCAGATTGATTGGTCACTCTTTTAGCGGAATTAATACTAGAGTAAATTGTTTTATTTTATATATAATGAATATCCGCAACGATACGCCTGACTCTATTAATTATATCAGTAGATGCCCGCAAACATGAATTAATACCGCATCATTCATGAAAATATCCCTTCCGCAGTATAATTGAAAAATCAGGTGGTGCTATGTTCTTCCGCCGCACAACTACCAAGTAGAGGGGATACAAGAGCGTCGAAGTCGCCGCTTTTTTCTTGACATGAAAAATATAATTTATTGAGATTGGTCTCATAAAAATAATTTGAAAAAAAAAATAGATTAGATATCTTCTTGGATCCTTCCTAATCCCGAGGGTCGCGGGTTCAAACCCGGCCGGTGTAGATGGATTTTTTTTAGGTTAGAAAAATCCAAGAAACAAGTCCCCCGGGACGGCTTTAATCTGTGGGTCACGATTTTGAAGATTTTCAAGCTCGTAAAAAACCTTAAACCTGAAAAGAAAACCACTAAAAAATGTATCAACCCTCACATATCCAATTTATAGTAATACCTCAGTAGCCTATCATTTGTCTCATTGGGTCGATATGCTGACTATATGCTACTACTGACAACTGTTACAAATAAGCGTAACTAAATCAGCTTGGTATAGAAATTCCTAATAAAACAGAAGCTATGGCTAGACACAAAGGGCCAATAAGTAGTATAAGTGTGTATATATATATATATATATATATATATATATATATATATAAAGAATTTCTAGACCAAGCTAATTTAGTTACGCTTATTTGTAACAGTTGTCAGTAGTAGCATATATATATATATATATATATATATATATATATATATATATATATATATTTATTTATTTATTTATTTACTTATTTATTTATTTATTTATTTATTTATTTATTTATTTATTTATTAGGGTTATAACTTTTTGGACTTTTGTGAAATAAAATATTTCCTGTGAAATGGATGGATGAACTTTTACATAAAACCATTGAAAAATGCCTTCATTTCACTAAGCTTTAAGAAAAGATCACCCCCAAATATATTTATATATCAATATTTAATATTGATTTGGTGGTGATCTTTTCTTGAATCTCAGTGAAATTAAGGCCTTTTTCAATGGTTTTATGTAAATGTTCACTCATTTATTGCACAGAAAATATTTTATTTCAACAAACAGTCCAAAAAATTATACCCTAACTCTGTATAGGGTTATATGCTAACTTTTTTGGATTTTTGTGAAATAAAATGTTTCCTGTACAATGAATGGGTGTATATATATATATATATATATATATAATGTCAAAAATGTAATTATAACATCGAAATAAAAAACAGTTACTACTATAAAGTAAATATTCTCTTTAAATTTTTACTTTTTACAGAAGTCATAAAAAGCAGGACTAGCGATGTCTCGATGCCTCTTATGATAGAGAATTGAATATAACGAAAGAAAACTAAATGTTTGTGCTTGGAGCCTATGTAGACTAGTGATTGTCACTAACGAATAAAGTTAGATATAAAAGTCCCACTATAGGTCTCAGGAGGCCCTTGGGGTAGTAGGAGGTTAAGGCTCCCACTTTTTCTGGACAATCGGCATTTGATGTCAGCCGGGTTGTCAGCCCTGCGTGACGGCCGCCTTTACCCCCAGAACAAGCCTCTGGTACTCATTTTCGTTAGAGGCTGAGTCGACCCCAGGGTCATTATGCCGCCAGAAGGTTTTGGTCAGTTTAAAAATCCTGAACCCACCGGGACTTGAACCCTCGACCTTCCGGCTTGTAGCCCAGTGCCTTAACCACTACGCTATGGCGTTAGATGTCCCGGTTCAGGAGTTTATTTTTTATTTTCATGTAATATTTGACCTTAATTGCTAAATGTCAAAATTTAATTATAACATCGACATAAAAACCCGTTACTGCTATAAAGTAAATATTCTCTTTATATGTTTACTTGTTATACAAGTCATAAGATGGCAAGACGTAGGATGTACTGTTGCCTCTTATGGTAGAGAATTGCATATAAGGAAAGAGAAATAAATGTTTGTGCTAGGAGCCTGAGTGAACTGGTGGTTATGTCACCAACGTATAAATTTAGAGGTAATGAGTTCAAATTTCGGTTCAGGTGTTTATTTTTCTTTTCTCATATATATACTCGGACCAACGAATCTGTGCCCCTATAGCGCTGGCATCGTTCTTAGAAAAGTACACGTCTATACTCACACCATTTCACCGCATTCCCCTCCCACCACGTCTAACAGCCATGGTAATTTATCGAGTAGGGATGTTGCCAAACTTCCCCCAGTGTCATGGCTCGTGAATATTGAATGATGCAAGGTTGGAGTCGAGTTGAGAACACTGGAGTGCAAGTGCAAGAGAGAGATAGGAATGCAGGGAGGGAAATGATTTGCCGAGGCAGAAGAGGAAGTAGGCTCTAGTTCGCATACCTTATGGGGCACAGATCCGTTTGACAGACAATATAGGCCTATATATATAATATTTCATTCAGGATTTGGATAGACTGTTTTCTAGTTAGTTAGTTTGGCTTATAAGTCATATCCTATTGACCTACGTAGTCAGTGTAAGGGCGATCACGTCACCAATATACGTACAATTTTTCTATAATGAAGAATTCGGATAGGTTATTTTTCTATAAGACTTTAATCAGTTAAAAGGTTCCTAAAATGATTGGAAATATTCGTAATCGTTTTCTGTTATGTGTAGCCTCCACTGATCAGCCATGCGAAACATTTCCATGTGACATCTAATGCTTTGTAAGTCATAACTTCAAAGTATTTACTAAAAACAGATTGCAAATACAAAGAGGAGCCAAAAATCGTTCAACTTAAAATCTAGAAAAAAATAACTGTAACTGATAATGACATAGCATTTAACACTTTTAAGTCCTGACTTTTTTTTAGAATTCAGGCAAAAACCTTTTAGAATTTAATTAATTCTTTTCCCTCTTCTTTAGCACTTTAAAATTATTGCTTCTGTTCTTTCGAATTTTTAGAAATAAAAATGGGAACATAGAATTCCATTTACGTTTGAATAGTCGGAAATATCCACTCTCCCTTTTTTTTTTTCTAACCCCCTCCACACGACTTGATTCTACTCGTCTCCAAGTCTGATAAAAATCCCCGCACATTCCCTTGTGTCATAGATTTTCATGACGTCATGCTCTCCCTTGCTGGAAAACGAAAGAATAAAGTTTGATTGTCACTTTTGAATTTCTGATTCGCTTTCGAATGGATACATCCAATCAGAACTCTAACTTCTGATCTTCTTTCATCGATTCGAATCAAGAAAAAAACGAATGAAAATCGCTCTGGGCGAATTGAGTCTTTTGATGCTTTCTTTCTTGTTCTTATAGCGAATCTTGCTCCTAGCGCTCTCAGCGGAGACAAAAGGAAACCAATTCTTTCAATCGCTTTTCTGACATGTACATTCATGTACAGACTTTAGCAAAATCTTTGCAACATTCAATTATTTAACACTTGCGTTGAAATTACGCCTGTATTATATTATGTTTCTTCCATAGACCAGAGATGATAATACTATAAAAAATCCATTATACAGGAATTGCAGCAAATTGAATTTATGGTCTGATTTCCCTTGTTTACTGAACGAATACGCGTATTTATTTTGACTATTTAAGCCATGCCCCAAATGGGAGTCAATGATCAATCACGTTTGAATGAATTTTGTTTTACAACCAATCACAGTCGTGTTTCACCTCGATATTTATCTACTTCTATTTATCATATAAAATAAAGCTCCTTTTTAACATTCTGAACAGGTCAGAGCATTATTTTGTAGTGACTGACTCTGAAACAAATACGTTGAATATAGCAAATAATCAATAAATTCCTTGGGACTACATATTTGATAACTGTGTGTTCAACAATTGTGTTAAATAATGATTTTACTGAGTTGTTTCCTAAAAAATAATTAGGCCTAATAACCTATAAAGTTGGTTATAATATACAGTTTGATGTATTTTATTTTTTCTCCACCAGGGTGCATTCTTACAATATTGCGATCCTAATTGGCAATAATAATATGATCTAGTTGCAGTGGATGAACAAATGAAACTAACCAAACAATTCTCATTTGTTTTCAAACATCGGCATTTACATTAAATATATAAATATTTTAAAATAACTATATTTAAATAATGATTTATGAGTAAACATATTAATTGTATTCATTAAATAGTCCTAACAAATACCACTCTTGTTTTCCAAATCCTCTAGATAATTTGGAAATAACTCGTGGAATTACTTGTGATAACTATTTATTGGCGCAAGACTAATTTATCCTGTCAATTATTTAAATTGTGTCGGACTGCACTGGAAAACACAAATTTTTAATTTCAGATTTCAGGTAAACCCCCACCTGTATTGACGGCATTTAGCTGATTTTTTAGAAAATACCTTCCCCGTTCTGTGTTAATGGTACGTATTCAGTTTCGTTGCGAAAAATTTAAAATTACGGTCGTTAGAGAGATTTTTAAATTTTCATTTCAGGTGAACTCCCTCTCTCAGGCCTAATGGTCCGATTTTATTGGTTAACGAACTCGACCATACGTTTTAATTGGTTATGATATGCAGAGATTTTCACCCATAAATACATACATATATATACATTATTTATATACAGATTTTCAATATTTACACATATTTCTGTGCCTAAAGTTTGATTTTTCCTTCACCACTCGTCCCTATCAATCCACTCCATGTCCTAGAGTCCTCTTATTCTCATTCCAGTTCTTATTTCTTGCATCGATAAGTTTCGAGGTCATCCTTTCTTTCTTCTTCCAGGTGGACACTATTCCGATGCTTTTCTGGGTAACCTTTCTTCTTGCACTCGTCGTACATATCCATACTAATTTAACTGCTTATATCTTATACCTATAATCAACTATTGAATATTTAACATCCATTTTTTTCGCATGACTGTATTTGTTTATCTATATTTTTTTTTAAATTTTGAATACCTTGCTGCTCACCTCAAGAAATCAATTTCCATCGACGTAAGTTTTTGTTGAATTTCCATACTTCAGTTCCATATGGGACAATACTTCTCACTATTGAATTATGGATCTGTGATTTATGTTTCCTGGTATATATATATATATATATATATATATAATATATATATATATATATATATATTATTCAGGATTGTTTTCCTTCTTTATCTTCTTCTGCTATTTACACAGGTATCTACATCTTCAAACAAAATATACAATTTGTTTCTTTCTTCCACATTTTCCCGATCTTGTGTGTCTGCTTCTGTCATATTTTTCTTCTTCGTGTTGTCTTGAATTCCCTTTATCCACGTTGGCTTTGGTCTACCGCATTATATATATATATATATATATATATATATATGGTCTTATTCTATGTCTACTAGATAGGATCATGAATAATTTGAAATAAATATTCTCGTGAGAAAAACCTCATTAGGTTCATTCCCCTCTGAAATTCGCTAAAAATAAAACAGATTTAGAAGCATAAAAGATGAATTAGGCCTACTCTAAGAAAATTCCTAGAAAAAACAAAGAGAGAGAAAATTATAAATGAGGAAATAGTGAGACAGCTGGATATTCAAGCAATAGACAAACGGGTGTACATAAAAATATATTAATGGAATCACACGTCTACTGGCGGATGGAAGGAGGTGGCCTGCAAGACCAAAGAAACGTTGCAAAAATTATTTGTTTTTGGAATGTACAGGTTGTGAGCCTAGCATATAACTACGAAGAGAATAATATTAATAAAAAGAGTTCCATAGTAGGCCCCAATATGTAGGCTATATAGGCCTACCTCATAAATCTCACATGGGGGACTATGAACCAGGTCAAGTATCGTAGCTCTGTACCAATGCAACGTGCCTTAAACAGCTCTATTTAGGCTCGTGACACTTAGTACATATATCCAACAGAAACCCAAAAACTACTTACACCAAAAATACTAATAAGCAATATGATCTTGATGTTGCAGATCTATAAATAAGGTGAAAAAAATAGATGGAAAAATAGCATTAATAATTGTTTGAAAGAGGTGAATATAAGGTGACGATAAAAAAATAATTTTGCTATTCAAAACGTCTTATAAAACTATGGACAATCCTGCATTGGCGCTTCTTGTAAGTAGATGACATATACTTCTCTTGATGGCCCCAATTTGCTTCAGTCCCTTCCCTTTTGTAAAGAGTTCGCCTCTTCGATAAAACAAATTGCTGCAGATCCATTATGCGTGTCTTAACTTCGCTTTAGAAGCTATTTCATTACGACACGTAGATTTATACACTAAACAATAAGCACATGAAATAAAATAAGAAATAAAAGAAGATAAAATGTTTTCCAAGAATGTTGTACATTCTAGTTTCCAGTAAATAGTTAACTGTAGTCTACATAAAGAATGGGCTCGCCTTAGTAGTTCAGACATTTATGTGTTTCCCTCATGTTGTAATAGTTAAGTTCAGATCTCTGTATTGCTTATTGTAGCTAGTATCTATTCTACAACTCTCCACTGTATTTTCCAAGAAACTTGGATATCAATGCCAAAACTTATTACTGCTATTTATTTTATCATTATTATCAACACATGCCTATAATAAAAACATTGTCACATAGGAACTGTCCACCGCTGTGGTCTCGAGGTAGCGTTCTGCCTTGTCACGCAGCGGGCCCGGGTTCGATTTCTGGTCGGGGCAGGCTCCTGGGTGAGGTTTTTTTCGGGGTTTTTCCTCACCTGTAAGACAAATGTCAGACATTTTAGGGCCCAATGATCCCCGAAAATCATCCGCCCATCATCATCATCCGTATCATTATCATAATCATCCTTCACCGGTGTGGAAAGTAACGGGAAGCTACCACACCTATAATTCCCTAGTAAAGCTGCAAAGCATAGCATGAAAATGCTACGATTGCAGTGAAAGACCTGCCCTCGGGCAGAATTACCATGGATGGACATAGGAACTGAGTTAATTAACTAACTCACTGGCACTAACGAATCTATTGATTCATGGCCGCGCAAACATAAGCTCTCCATACATCCCTATTAGGATCGAAAATTCCAAGGAGGAAATCCTCCGGGAGAGATTTTAAGCTCTGAATTCCGAGTCTGAAGATTTTCGGTTTCGGAAAAGACTTCAGGCTCATAAAACAACCTCAAGCCTGACGAAAAGGCCTCTGAGCAAAATTTAACTGACCTGCATCCATCCGAGTAGTACCTTAGTTTCCTATTAGATATCTCCTCGAGGCGATATACTAACCACCTATGACTTTCTGACATCATCTTATTCTTCTTCTTCTCCCTTATAGGGATTAGGCAATCTTGCCTGTTTCATCTTCACATTGTTAGAACCATTTCTTCCTCGGACGTCCTACATCTCTTTTTCCTTGAGGTTGATAGTTATACGCTAGTGCTGGGATTCATTCGTTATTCATACGATCCAGGTGGGCTCTCTCATTTCTATTGTCTTAATTTTATGTTTATCAGAGATCGTTTAAGGACAAGTCTCTGACCCGTATGTTAACGTTGAAACGGCTACTGTTTTGTAAAATTTCAATTGAGTTTCCCTTGTGGTCTTATTTCTCAAATCTCTTCTTACTAAACCATATATCTGTTGAAATTCCCCTAATTTCTTCTCCATATCCTAATTTTGCAGGTATGATATCATGCTCGCAGTTAACACTAGCCAACTGTGAAAATGTAACTGAAATGAAACAAATATTTCGTAAGTATATCAAGCTGATAACGAAAAAAAGTTGAAAGAATAATTTTAAGAAGAATATTTGGACCTAATAGAGAAACTGATAACTGTTGAAGAATCAAAACAAATAACGAACTAAACAAATGAATCAAAAATCAGAATATAGTAAACCATATAAGATCTCTCTGAATTGGTTGGCTTGGACATTTGATAAGAATGGATGATCAGAGACTGGTCAAAAAAACTCTACAAATGGAAACCTATAGGAGGCAGAGCTGTTGGAAGACCGAAGATCAGATAGGAGGATGACACAATGAACGATCTAAGTAAATGAAAGTGACTAGTTTGAAAATGGCAAGAGACAGATTGGCGTGGAGGAGGATTGTTTAGAAGGCCAAAACTTTCACTTTTGAAGTTGTCATGCCTTAAGATGACGATGAACGAAAAAAAGACAATGAAAAGCTCGGATTACCTCTCGTTTCCAAGTTAAAGGGGGTAAATGTGACTGAGTTCCACAACCGCCATATGCCATTCCTTCTATTTTTCGTAAGTGAAAATTACTTGATATTCTGTAGCTCTCTAGGAGAGTTCTTAGGTAAAGTGTGACTCCACCCGGGATGTTACGCCAAACATGATGATGATAATTAAATTCCTATAGTTTAAATGAGAGATTTGGCGCTGGAATTTAGTGCCTTCCAATTACAAAAGGGCAGATAATTTTTGAACACGTCCTTTGTACATCTCAACGCTTCTATGGAAGATATTTGAGGCAGTCAGAGTACAAGGGGTACAAGTGACATTTTTTTTAAAAAATGAGTTAGTGCAGAAATGGTTAGCTAATATAACAAACTGTTTGATGTCCAAGAGGTATACGTGTAAGTTTGACAGGTTCTGACATATGGTAGAGTCTTAGAAAATCATTCAGAAAAACAGCTCTTCTACTTGGAGGACAAGGGATTCGTCTGTAGTCGTACTCCTTGGCTTCCAACAGCTAGGTGAACTCACGCTTAGAGCGTTGTATTTTTTAATGTTTCTAACAAATGTTATGTGAAGATTATTACTGTATTATTAGTGTTTAATATAGTGCTGGCGATTCTTCGAGATTTATCGATTTATCAAATATTATTATGTCTGAATCAGAATGTGATGATCATGAGCATGAACTTAACCTGAGCCTTCATGTTAAGTAAAATATTTTTACTACTTTATTTATACTTTCACAGTTGTATATTAGGCCTATAAAATAATACTTTGTAGCAATACATTTTGAGATAATTTGAAATTATTTAACAATCTAAAGATATAATAAGATTTGGATCTACAGGATCAAACCCGGCCGGGGTCAATGGATTTTTAGGAAGGAAAAATCCAAAAAGCAAGTCCTCCGGGAGGGACTTTAAGCCGTGGGTCCCGAGTCTGAAGATTTTCAGGCTCGTAAAAGATCCTTAAGCCTGAATGAAAAGGCCTCTAAGCAAAATTTACCGAATTTTCCCGCCCTAGTACTACTTTGGTTTTCTAGATGTCAGTATGAGGCGGAACGCTGACCACGGATCACTCAAATAACATCTATACGAAAACTAGTGTAACTAAATTAGTATGGTTCAAATTCTTCCCTGTAGGGGGAGAGCGCCTAAATCTCTGTTAACGTAAACATGGGCTTACAAGATACAAGAAGATCTACAGGATTTGCAATCTAATGATGTTTATAACAAAGGTATGTTTTTTTTAAATATGAAGATTAATCATTGGTGTTGTTTTTGTTTTCTTGTCACATTTCAATGACTATTTAACTCATGCCCCAAATGGGAGTCAATGACCAATCACGTTTCAATGATTTCTGTTTTACAACCAATCAGAGTCGTGTTTCACGAAATATTTATCAGTGTTATAATTACCATATTAAAGCAGGCTCCTCCTTTTTAATATTCTGAACAGGTCTGACCATTATTTTGCAGTGACTGAGCCTGTGAGAAATACGGCTACCAGATTTTATATATAGTTCATGAATGTCAACACATGCCGCATGCGGGAATTAATATAAAAACATTTGTAGCAATTGATTATACCACCCAAAAAAGAAACCACTGTTTGCACTTTCTTAAATGTATTTTTCCCAGGTAATAATCCAGAAAAATAGTCATATTTACATCATACGACATCATAAATGAATTAATATACAGTTTGATGTGTTTCATTTTTTCTCCACTAGAGAGCATTCTTACAATATTGCGTTCCTTTGGCAATAAATAGTATGATCTGGTTGCAGTGATAAACAAAAGAAGCAGATGAAGCGTACCTATCGCTTCTCGTTTGTTTTCAAACATCACCGTTTACATTAAATATATAAATATTTTAAAATAACTATAGTTAAATAATGATTTGTGAGTGAACAGCTTAATTTTATTCGTTAAATAGTCCTAACAAATGCAACTCTTGATTTCCAAATTCTCTAGATAAATTCGATCGTTATCGATAATTTGGAAATCACTCCTGGCATTACTTATGAAAATGACATTGAAGAACCCGGCATTACAGGATCTACAGAAGAAAAAGATGCGCCAGAATTGCACGTTGGCAGAAAGAGGATTAGTAAACCAGAAAATTGGATAAAAATAAGCAAAAAGAGGATGGAATGAAGGCAAAGAGTATACAGAGAGGAAGGGAAACATTCATGTGGAGAAGCGGGTAAGAGAATAGCATGAATGCAGGTTTATGTGCAATGGACTTTAAGACTGATTTTGTCAATCTTCTCGTAATATGTAACTCTTTAGATAAGTATGTACGTATTTCCAGTCATAATAAAAGCTTTGGTATGAATCTACTTTTCTTGGACTATTTAACTCATGTCGCAAATGGTAGTCAATGACTAATCACGTTTGAATGAATTCTGTTTTACACCAATGACAGATCAGCTCCTGCTTTTGTGATAAAGAAAGTTCCTCCTTTTTTAATATTCCGAACAGGTTAGACCATTATTTTTCTCCAACAAATACATTGAATATAGCAAATAATGAATAGATTCAGTGATTTTACTGAGTTGTTTATTCAAAATATAAATGATTAACCTATAATGTTGATTATAATAGTTTGATGTGTTTCATTATTTCTCCACAAGAGTGCATTCTTACAATATTGCGATCCTATTTGCCAATAAATAATATGATCGAGTTGCAGTGAGTATACATAACCTCATATTTCTAATTTGTTTTCAAACATCGCCGTTTACATTAACTATATAAATATTTTAAAACACCTGTAACTATATTCAAATAATTATTTTTTAGTAAACAGCTTAATTTTATTCGTTAAATGGTCCTAACAAATGCCACTCTTGATTTCCAAATTCTCTAGATAAATTGAAAATCACTCGTGGCATTACTTATGATAATTTATTACAAAATATTGCTTGGAGGACAAGGGGTACAAGTGACTCTTAATTCAAAGAAAAGTTATTGTATGCACTAATGTTTATATTGAATCTGTTCATATTTTACGGATAAATGGACTCATATATAAGGAACTTACTTACATACTCTTACTCACTGGCACTATCGAACCCGTAGGTTCATGGCCGCGCGGAAATAAGCTCTCCATTCATCCATATCCTGAACTAATGCTTTCCAATCATTCCCTGTATAATCTACTTCCCTCAAATCATAGTTAATGTTGTTCTCCCACCTCATTCTTGGTCTACCAACCGGACGTTTTCCCTCAGGCTTTCCTACAAGAAGCTTCTATGCACGTCTTTCATTCCCCATACGCGCAACATGTTCTGCCCATCGCAGTCTACGAGACATAACTGTTCTTATTATATCTGGCTTCATATAAATACCATGTGGTTCATTGTTATTTAGTCTTCTCCATTCACCTGTCTGTTCATCTCTCTTTGGTCCAAAAATTGTCCTAAGAACTTTATTCTCAAAAACTCGTAATCTCATTTCCTCCCTTAAAATAAGAGTCCATGTTTCGCACCCATATAATATAGGCTAACGAGTAGAATAATAGTTTTATAAATGTTCAGTTTAACGTTTTTTGAAAGGAGTTGGGGCATCAAGAGTCTCTGCAATCCATAATAGCACGCATTTCCAGAATTGAGCCTATGTTTAATTTCTTTGTGCATCTCATTCCTATTTGTGATTATTGTTCCTAGGTATTTGAATTCAGCCACTTCCTCAAAATTTTCCTCATTTGTCATTAGCTGTCCATTTCCATTATATAATGTATTTCTACGTGTGACTATATATTTAGTTTTATTGATACATATATAAGTAACACTAATACAATTTGTGAGACTTGTCAGATATTCCTGGAATTTTATATTCTCATTGACCTTTAAACTTAATTTTCTCCAAACTAATGTTTTGTCACTTTGTACCCCTTGTCCTCTGACCGCCTCATTTCAAGGTAGGTTTCGGCATGCAGTGGTTGATAGTTCCCTTGTAAGATAAAATGAATCCTGAGAGATATTCTGATTTACTTAACATCATTCTGACGCTAGGGGACAAACCTCATAAATGCTGCATCACAATAACATACTAAGAGTTCTACAACAGGTAGTAAGTTATAGCTATTATAGATTATAGGAATCCATCTACTCGCTGGGCCATATTTTAAGTTGTATCTTATATAATATATATGGATTCTCCGTGTGTTTGAACGACCAATAAAAACCATTTGTTGGGTTTGCTGCACCACTAACACGTGCAACCAATGACACCACAGTACAGTTCCCTTATATAAAACATCTGTCATATTTTATATCATTGCTTCGGTATCAACCAGTGATTCGCATACCACCCATATTACATCGGACTAGTTTTATTCCAAATAATAGGATATTCGATAAGTAATGGCACCGCTATTGTAAATCAGCGATCCTAGCGGTGACCATAGTAATCTTGTAGTCTGTTGTTGAGTAGTCTTTCTTGTATAAATCTGTAATACCAATATTTTGTGTACACATTCATTGTTTCTCACATGTAGTAAGTAATACCGACATAGAAAGATAATCAGTAGAATTTGTTTAGAAGTTGGAATTGGGAAGTACTCGAACATTCGCCAAATTCATCCGACAGGAGCCCTTATGACTGTAACTTATTCCTAAAGATCAATGAACCTCTACGAGGCATTCGATTCTTATCCAGAGTTGATATCCAGAAAGTTCTAGATCCGTCAGATGATAGATATATCCAGAAGTGGTGCTGCATATGGAGTTCTCCATATTCCAAGAATTTAACAACGTATAGTTGACTTGACAGGAGACTAAAAATGAAGTTCATAATGTCAAAAGTAATTTAAATAATGTTTTGTTCTATAGTGTCAATGAGCTATATATATATAATACAGGGCCTAAACGTCTTTGTTCACGCTCTAGCACGAGGGCCGCTAAAAGTGGTAATCCGGAAGCAAACATATTTGAAATCCTCTCGACTCCTATAGTGAATTTCTATTCACAATACAACAGGGATTCTTCCATTAAGACGATATCTATACTGCATTTATAATGCATCAACCGGCTATGCGCCATTATGTAAGTTTCGAGAAAAATAAGTTTAAATTTTAGGTAAATCGTAACCATTATTTGGAGCGCCAAACTAACAATACTAGATAGATATTATAAGTTATTTTCCTTGTTGACAGTTATGCATTAACAATTTAAGAGCGGAAACATTTGGCGCTTAGATGCATGATGCAAAATGTATATTAACATTTATGAAAATCTGGTTTCATACCCGTTTGTTGTACAGTAGACCTAACCACAGAATCTCTGATGGCGTTTATGTTTTCTTTAATAATAAGGCTATAATTAAAGATTTGGCGCTAAAAGTGTGCGTAAAACGGACAGCATCAAAATCTCATTTTTTTACATGACGCTTAGCCGGTTGATGCATAACATCGACCTATTAGAATTCATCCCGTGCCATTTCAATTAATGAAGAATACAATATTGAAATTAATGCATGCCTACTCAGCTTGCTTTTCGCGTCAGTCCTTATGACAACTGGTCCTGAATTGTATGATTAGAACAATTGGTTAGTGAGCTAATGTATAAAGCTGGAGATCTTGGGTTCAAATCCCGGATAAGGCAGACATTTTTCTCTTTAGTTGTATAACTGAAGAGAAATGTTTTTACCTAAACCGGGATTTGAACCCAAGATCTTCAGCTTTACGAGATGGCATATTGTATTACTTAGACAATTAAAAAACCATTTTGAATTTCCATTTGGAATTTCCATGTACCCTTATTCACATTGCAGTAGGGTCACTTCTATTAATAAATAATAAGACGTCAGGCCTATAATTGCAATTTATTCAATGACATATCAGCTAATTACAAAAGTAGGCCTAATATTGAAATTAACGTGTGTTTTTTAATGCTACTCTCTGTACTTTACATGCTTCGGGTTCCATGCTGGACCGATAGATGCCGTTAATGTGGTCTATTTTCAATTTACGTACCACTTTGGCAGACCACTTTGTATAAATGTTGTATTCATATATTGTGTAGAAACAGTAGTATTGGATGATGTATGGTTGTGTGTTTACATAAATATCCTCAATTCGTGTTCAACTGAGTGTCGGGTCGAGGGATGAGATTATATGAAGCCTTCTTTATAGAGGTATGTGAATGTTAAGGGTGCCGGCCGACTAGGCCTGGCGCATGGGGCAGATAATGGATGAGATGAGTATGGAAAAGCACCAAGAGGAACGCCAGGCTTAACGTTCCTAAACGGCGGAGGAATCGCTATCAATAGTATCACATGCCTATTAGATGTCTCATTTAGGCTATGTGCTGATCCCATGTTATTTTATTACATCTGTAGAGAAGTATGCATAGACGTACTAAATTAGCTTGATAACAAACTCCCGCTAGTGAACACACTCATGTCAGCAAGCGGGTATATTGCCTACTACTATTAGGCCTATGATGAATCTTACTTTAAGGGAGAAGGAATATTACAAGTATTTCAGAATAGTGCTTAGGAATAGCCTATGTTTGGACCAAAGAAAGGCGGGAAGACTAAATAGCATATCAGTGAGGTGAATGATCTTTATAGGAAACCAGATAGGCTATAATTTAAACAGCTAAATCTCATAGGCTGGAATGGTTGTCAGTTCCTTTATTAATATCTCCTCGCTATCCGCCTAATAATATTGGATCATCAGCATATATCAAGCAGTTATGTAATTGGTCTAATTAACTAACTCATTGACACAATCGAATCCGTAGGTTCATTGCCGCGAGGACATATGTTCTCCACATATCCCTATCCAGAACTATTTTCTAAACATCCCCGTATTATCTACTTCCCTCAAATCATGGTTAATGTTAATCCTCATCTCATTCTTGGACTACCAACTAGGCGTGTTCTCTCTGGTTTTCCTACAAAAAGCGTCCATGCTACTCTTTCATTTCCCATTCGTGCCACATGTCCTGCCCGTCACAGTCTATGAGACTTAACTGTTATTAGTATATCTGTTTTCTTATAAAGATAATGTAGGCCTAGCTCATTGTTACTTATCTTCTCCATTCGCCTATCTGTTCAACTCTCTTTGGTTCAAACATTTTCCTAAGGATTTTATTCTCTTTTCTTCTCCTTCTTCCTCTACGAATGAAAGCTGGCAGTTTGTTTTGTGTTCATTCACTTCAGGTCCGGGGTATGGTGGCGTCCTTCCATCGTAGTTGTGGTCTTCCTAAAGGTCTCTCCTGCTGAGGTGTCCAGTCACGTAGCCTACTTTCTTCACTGAACTTCATTCTCAAATACTCGTAATATATTTCTCCATGTTTCGCATCCATATAATATAACTGGGAGAATAACAGTTTTATACATTTTAAGTTTATCTTTTTTGAGAGCAATTTGGAATATGATACAACAGTCCCTATAGGCCCTAATGCATAATAGCATGTATTTCCAAAATCTAGAATATGTTTAATTTCTTTGTGCACATCATTCCTGTTTGTAATTATTGTTCCTAGGTATTTAAATTCAAGAACCTCCTCAAAATTTCCTTCACCTGTCACCAACCGTCAATTTTCATTAGCCTATAAGTTATAGGCCTAATGGATTTCTATGTGTCACTCCACCAGGCTAAATAAATAAAAAAATATATATATATATATATTTACTTTTATTGATATGTACTTCCAGCTCCAATTTCTTTTAGTTACTCGCTAGAGCAGGTATGTAAAAGGTCTATAAATTAAAGTGGTAGTTATTGCTCTTCATAGGTTTTATTATTAGTTTTGTTTATTTATTGGGGACCTAATGATGACCTAATGTTTTGAATGCATATCCTCTAACTCATCTTAAATGCACAGATAATAAAGAGTTGATGATAAACCATTCTATAGGATATGGGTCTGAAGCGAAACGATTGGAAGGTTTAATTCGCATCCGCAGAGCTGTAATGAAGCGAAATCAATTGATGGGGGAATAAAACCCTGTGTTTTGCAGGTTGTCCCGGTCTCACTTATTAAACTAGAAAGCAATTAAAAGCAATGCCATAAAACTGATGAGGCGCTGCTGTTATTCCTGCATGGGAGTCGCTCATCTTCGATAATCAAAACTAGAAATAACTGGTATTTCAGTTCACTGGGTTAAAAAAACACCTCGCATTCATTACCATAAATAACTCATACAGAATGCCCCAGAATTTAATTTTTATAAGCCTAGGGGGCCTATATATAAATATAGTGAAAATATTTAAATAATTATTCGTATATGCCTGTATTACACAAAGTCAATAAAAACTCAAATCACCAATTTAAAAAGTTAAGAGAGTCAACGCGTTTCAGTAGCGACATTACCATTATCAAGGCTTAATACTTCTACTTCTTCTTCCTTTCCAGGATTAGGTCAATGTGACCTGTTCCGGTCTCAAGTCCATCGTTTCCTTGGCCGTCCCAAAGATCTTTTCCCATGCGGTTTGTAGGTGTTGATCTTTTTGGATAATCTTGTATTGTCCATTATGTCTAAATGTTCTTTCCATTGGTATTTGTGCTCTTCTAGTTTATCAACTACTGAAAATATCTCCAGTTAATTTCTTAGTGATTCATTGTGTAATCTATCCATCATTTTACATCATTTTACAGATCTTAAAAAAATAATTTCAGTGGCTTGAATGTGTGAGATATCTTTTTTTGTAAGTACCCAAGATTCAGATCCATATAAAAGAACAGGAACAGCCATAATTTTATAAAACCTGAGCTGAGTTTCTCTTCGAGTCTTTCGGAAGGTTCTTCTTATGGTGCCACACATCATTTGATATCGGTTTAATTTATTATGTATATCCCAATCATAGCTATAGGTTATATCTGCACCAAGATAGTTAAAGTGTGCTATATGTTCTATTATTTCATTATTGATCACTATTTTTGCTCTGACTGGCACTTTGCCCTGAAAAGCCATAATTTTAGTTTTTGAAGTTGAGACTTTGAGATTATAATAGAGTCCTGTTTGATTCAACATGTAAATGGCTCTTTGTAAATCATCCTCTGACTGATGTATAATTACCAGATCGTCTGCATACATTAAAATATTCATATACATTTCCTTATTAATTTGTATTCCTATTGGACTTGATTTTTTCCATTTTCGTATAACATCGTCAATATATATATATATATATATATATATATATATATAAATATATATATATATATTAAACAATGTAGGTGATAATGTACACCCTTGTCGAACTCCTTGATTTATTAAAATTTCTTCTCTGGAATACTAATCTAAATTAAGGATAATTTTCGTGCCATTATAAAGACTTTTTATTCCTTCTATAGGCTTAAGTTGAGCCGGGTACCCTCTTGCCTTCATTATTTCCCACAATTTTCTTCTTATCGCCTTATCAAAGGCTTTTTCAAGATCAACGAAAGCTAAATATGTGGGTAAACTGAATTCTCGTCTCTTTTCTATTATCTGTCTCTTAGTGAATATATTGCCAGAGCAGGACCTTCCTTGTCTAAAGGCTTAATACTGACTAGCAATGTAAATATTAAGTCTTGATAATGGTATTGTCGCTACTGAAACGCGTTGACTCTTTTAACTATTTAAATTGATGGATAGTCAGTATTAAGCCTTGATAATGGTAACGTCGCTGCTTAAACGCGTTGACTCTTTTAACTTTTTCGAATTGATGATTTGGGTTTTTATTGACTGTGTAATACAAGTTTATCACCATGAAGATTCTTATTATTAAATAACATTATATGCCTAAAAGTTATTAAAAGCCAACACACATATTCCATTAGATAACAATATGAAATTTTGGCTGGAAATAAAATATCAATAAAACTAAATAGAATAGGCCTAAATGGTGTCAGGCGTAACTTTGCGGAAATTCTTTATATATACTCTAAAATAAATCAATTTGCTTTACCCCAGATCGAACGATTAAAACCGATCAGAAATATAAGGTACGTTGTACCTTTCGAATAGCTATAACTGTCATCTGTAAAATTATGTGTGCGATCGCTAGCGCTAAGTGAAATCAGCGTATTGGCCTCACTGCGTCGTAGCTGTACAGATAGTATGAGCGAGGCCGTTGCAGTGTTCGGTAGTGATGTGAACGTACTGACGTCAAACATCAGTAGGCTGAAGTCAGTTAATCCTGTGAACATTGTTAATCTGCTTCGTGAAAAGGTACATCGAACTTAAATGCCTGATAATGAGGATGTAATTGGAGCGGAGGATGAGCCGTTTGCATGCATGTTACATGACATCATAAAGCAAAACTACTATGGAGATTTAACAGAAACACATAACGATACATCGGATAGGAATAGTGATTGTGAGTCGACGGTGGAGAAAAATCTGCACATGGGTATGAGAGTTCCAACAGTTCTGGAACGTCCTCTCCAGTAAATGAAGGAACAGCAAGTGAAAGTCAATATGCACCTTCGCCCTCGAAAATATCATGACCCTGTGCGCTACAGCGTATTGATGCATTTATTTTTTAAATTCATTATGAATCTCTGTTGAGGTAATTACATAAAACTTTCAAAATATAAATTAGTACCTTATTCTCAGTTTACCTTAATTATCAGTTGTATAATTTTAATAAGAGGTCTTTCGAAAATATGTTTCATCTTCTATTCGTACCAAACTACATACAGAAGATGAACCATGTTTTCGAAAGGCCTTTTATAAAAATTATACTACTGATAATTGAGGGAAACTAAGAATAAGGTACACATTTATATTTGAACAATGTATTGATAACCTAACATTGGACAAAATTTATGAGGACTATTTTAAACGCGGTTACAATTCTTACAGAAAACTTATGAACATTTATAACTGCATTCGTTCGAAATCCAACTGCAAGATAATTTTAGGTTATGTGACGTGCAAAAGGCAAAACCCAGGTCATTTCAAGGGAAACAAAACATAAAAATTAAGGCTGTAAAATAATATGCAAGAACACAGTTTGATAAAGCCAGAGACAATGGATCAGTAGTCCTTTATTGGCACATTTAAGCGTGGGCTCTGGAAGCTGCTATACCAGTTGCTCTTAACATTTTTATTTTTTTTTTAATTTCGTCAGTGGCTTCAAAGAAGAATATAACATTTCGTCCAGGCTTATCACTACGGTCATGGTTCGTAAAGGGATTGAAGAAGGCCATATTATTAGAAAGATGGCAGAAACATTTGTGGCAGATGTAAACATGTTCATTACAGACAATTTTGTTAAGGAACACGTGTGGAATAGTGACCAGGGCCAATGTATATATAAACTATCATCTTCGTCAACACTAACACACAGAGGAGAACAATTAACAGCTGGTGTGGTATAATCTGTTCATAGTGCCACACTCAGTTACACAATACATGTGGCTGTGGCGATGGATGGTATGGCACACAAACTTTACATATGTTTGCAGGAAATTAATGGGACGATTGGTCCCATTGCAAAGAAACTAGCAGCAATTTTTCCACGTAACATCAATGTTGATGCAAAGTGGAAAAATTACCAAAAAAGCACATGAAAGCTTTTTCTATTCGGTCGTTTCTGAATATGTTAGTGAGAAAGGTCAATTACTTTGTGATCATGGTCAGGGCACAAAGTCTACAGGCTCATGGAAGGATGTTTTCCCAACAAGAATATTATGTTACAGATAGGTTTACTACCACTAAAGACAACCAAATACTACCAACTTCCGAATATATATATTTTTAGGCGGTACAAACTCTATTATAGACGTAATTATTGTTGATTTTGTACGCATGCAAATTGACAAACCACAAGTCACATTACATGATCAATATTTTATCGCCTGCTTTCACTCTGTCATCTAGAACCAACTTTCTGCACGCACACTACTCCTTGTGCCATTTAGACACATTTGAAAAAATCTAACTTAGTTCTTAGGAATTCCAAACCCCAGATGAATATAATGTAATTTTTCCCTCTTGATTGAGTCGTATGCATTCCTGAAGTCTACATATAGTTCATGCACAGTCCCATTATATTCCCATTTATTTTTTATAATGTGACTTAGACTATTCCTAAACTAAAAATTTGATCTGCTGTAGACCTGTTTCTTCTAAATCCACATTGATGACCACCTAATTTATTACGTCATTAATATAGGAAATAAATCTGCTTACTAATATTTGTTATTTAAATTTGTTTATTATTATTGTTATTAATATCATCATCATTATTATAGGTTTTACACAAACATTATAAAATCGTAATAAATAAACTAACTGTACAATTAATATTACAGCATAGGACGAGCAAAGAGAACGATAAATTGTAAGTAGACATAATGGAGTCTAAAATCTATCAAAACTGCAAACGTAGAATTCTCCATAATTAAGTATTCGCTTATAATAGATTCAGAGAATAATTTATAGTAAGAAATACATGATTGTTCATTATGTTCCAGTAAGGCAATAGAACAAACAATCTAATTAATTCCAGGAACTTGACTTGCACAGAAATAGTTAACTAAGACAGTATCAATGTTTTGTTAACAAAGGAAATGATCACATTCCCAATGGGAGCTCATTTAACTTCCACGTATACACCTACAACTCATCATTAAATTAATTAGCCGTTTCGAAACGTAATGCGAGTCCTTGCCTTGGCTAATTAAATTATGAAAACCATTCTCTTGATAACATGATTAAAAAGTTAACACTTATAAATAAACCCTGGGCTATATAAGCAAGGAGTGGGGGAAGGGGATGTTTCTTGTAACTATGTAGGGGAGAAGTTAGTGTCTAATGTTCCGGCGATGCTAATTGAATTACCCCTTCTCCTTCCTCGAGTCATCCCCCAGGTCACCCGAGACTTACCACCGCCTCTCCACCCTTCGACCCTCTTTTGTTGTACAGACAGTCTATAGTGAAGAAACAGCTATTAAATTCTGGAGAAACAAAATTCAATTTTTACAATATCAACTGAGACCAGCCTCTTGGGCTCATGGTCTGAGATTCTGAATACAGTTCATGAAGACCCGGGTTTTATTCCCGGTAAGACCATAGGAATTTTTCCTGAAATGGAATTATTCCTGTGGTTGCTCATGGTCTGGAATTTAGGTTAAGTTTAGGTTAAAGACTCTCTTGGCGCTTCATTGTCATTTATCATCCATCTATCATCCAGGTAGGCCTACGTTACCAGGTTTTTGGTTTAAGAATAATAATAGGCCTACATTTTATTCTCAAATAAATGTAGTACACAGTACTGACATCCAAGTGAGAAAGTGCTCGTGCAGTTCAGTTACACAAATAATATATATATATATAGGCTATATATATATATATATATATACTCTATTATTACGAGAAGTAGTGGTATCTCGGTCTCCGGTCTCCACTGCTTTCTAGTAGCTCCTATAACAAGTAAGCAAATTAAAGAGAATATTTTTACTTTATAGCAGTGATGCTTCTTAGTTCAATTGTATTATAACATCGAAATATAGGCCTATATGTGGGGTGAATCATAAATATGGCTATATGTTTGATCGCGGTGTGTGATGAAAATATTACCATTACAGAAAATATGAAATTACCGTTGGTAAGGCAATTATTCAAATTACAACAATGGAATAAAACAAAACAGTGTAGAACTTATGTCATTAGTCAAAATGGCGTTGAATGTGCAAATTACAATTGCTGCATGGGCAATAACGTATGCTAATGATCGTGAGGCCGCAAGACGGACAAGACATGAGTTTAACGTAGCATTGCAGCCGTCGACTGTGGGGAAGTGAAGAAAACGACTGCTGGAAACGGGAAGGATGCTGAAAATCAAACCTCCTGGAAGGTCTCGCATTAGCACGGATGCAGAAACAACAAAGAGAATTGTGGAGGCGTTCGACGCTAGCACATACAAATCAACCCGCCAAGCTGCACGTGAGCTTCATATCGGTCAATCGAGTGTGTGTCGTGTTTTGAAGCGTGAGAAGTACCACTCCTTCAAACTGATTCGTGTCCACGAACTTAATGAAGACGACCCTGACAGGCGGATGGAATTTTGTGAATTTGTTGTAAGAAAGTAAGCAAACGACGAACATTGGTATAGAAAATTGCACTTTTCTGATGAAGGTGTTTTCCATGTGAACGGACGTGTTAATCGACACAATTGTCACTATTATGGTAAAGAGATTCCTAATGTTATTGAAGAGACACGTTTAAGATGTGGCAAAGTCACTGTTTGGGCTATGATCGGATGGGAAGGAGTGTTAGGAATGCGAATTTTGGATGAGACTGTTAATGGTGATCGGTATAGTGATATCCTTAGACAAATTGCCCTGCCGGTAATGCAAAGTGCTGAACATGAACAATGTTTATTCCAGCAGGATGGTGCGCCTCCTCACTATGCAATTGCGGTGAGGGAAATTTTAGATGATCATTTGCAAAACAGGTGGATGGGAAGAAGAGGCCCCATTGAATGGCAAGCCCGTTCCCCTGACCTCACAGCATGTGACTATTGGTTGTGGGGTTATTTGAAGGAGAAGGCATATGCCCGGAAACCTCAAGATGTCGACATGCTGAAATTAGTGATTGAGGAAGAAATTAGAGCTATTCCTCTAAACATGTATCAAAACGCAATGAATGACTTCCCAAAACGTTGCCAATTATGCTTGGGTGTAAACGGCGAACACTTTGAAGCAATAAAGTGACTTGCTTAGTGTTGTTGTGATTTGTTTTGTTCTATTGTTGTAATTTGAAGGATTCCCTTTCCAATAATTTCCTTTAATAATAATATTTTCGTCACAAAATGCGATCAAACGTATAGCCATATTTCTGAACCATAATATATATATATATAATAAACCAAGTAGGCCTAAAACACTGCTATTTATTCTACATGTAAGGACACAGTTCCTAATGCTTATATGATCAGTTTATATTCACATCGGATCCACTAACATCACAAATAACTTGTGACAAATCCTACCATAGTTTTGAGACATACCGTTTCCTGAGGCTGATCATAATTATCGTAATTGGACTAAGAATGGATAAAATATCCAGTGATTTGGAGAAGCGTAATTCTGCATAGTACGATGCTGCAGTAGAGAGTAGTAAAAGGCGCCATTAGTAAGAGCGTGGTGACCATTGTATAGCCAGCCACATCTACTTCACTTGTAAGCAATGATGCAACGCTAAACTAATTACACAGCTAGTCTTCCATGGCTCGCGAACCACTTACGCTAAACCGCAATACTTTCTTTTTCTCTATTCAATGAGTTTCAAGGATCCTACTTAACTTAGGCTACCTGGAATCAGTTTTGCGGTCCATGTGAACACACTGTTAGCAAAATTAAATTCAGGGAAGACCAAAAAGCACAGCTTCTCTATAGGGTATTCTATAGCTAACTAACTAACTCACTGGCACTATCGAGCCCGTAGGTTCATGGCCGCGCGGACATAAGCTCTCCATACATCCCTATCCTTAACTAATGTTTTCCAATCATTCCTTGTAGGCCTACTTCCCTCAAATCATAGATAATGTTATTCTCCCAGCCAATTCTTGGTCTACAACTGGGCGTTTTTTCCTCTGGTTTTCCTACAAGAAGCTTCCAGGCATGACTTTCATTTCCCATTCGTGTCACATGCCCTGCCCAACGCAGTCTACGAGACTTAATTGTTCTCATTAGGCTATATCTGGCTTCCTATATAAAGATCATGAAGTTCACTGTTATGTAGTCTTCCCTATTCATCTGTCTGTTCATCTCTCTTTGATCCAAAAATGATCCTAAGAACTTTATTTTCAAATAGTCTACTCGTAATCTCCCTTCCTCCCTTAAAGTAAAAGTCTATGTTTCGCATCCATATAGTCTAATATAATATAACTGGTAGAATAATAGTTTTATATTTTTTCAGTTTAACGTTTTTTGAAAGGAGTTGGGACGCAAGAGTCTCTGCAATGCATAATAGCACGCATTTCCAGAATTGAGCCTATGTTTGATGTCTTTGTACATCTTATTCCTGCTTGTCATTATTGTTCCTAGGTAAGCTATTTGGATTCAGCCACTTCCTCAAAATTTCCCTCATTTGTCATTAGCTGTCCATTGGACTTGAAATTATTAAATCGAATTCTCTAAAATATTTTAACTGTAGTCTTAAATATAAATTATATTGCCAAAGACGACTGTCAAAAAAGTGAAATATAATTTATTAATTTACTAACTACCTAAAGTGAGTGCATTACAATATGAAGACACTTGTCGTACCAACTTCCCTAAAAAATAGTTAAACTAAAAACATATAAAACTGTTTCTTTCCCAGTTAGGTTATACAAATGCGAAACATGGAGGACTCTCAATTTAAGGGAGGAGAAAAGATTACGATTATTACAGAATAAATTCTTAGGAACATCTTTGGACCAAAGAGAGATGAACAGACAGGCGAATGAGCTACATGATCTTCATGAAACCAGTTATAGTCCTAATAACCACAGTTAAGTCTCGTAGACTGCGATGGGCAGGACATGAGGCACAAATGGGGCATAAAAGAGGGGTATGGAAACTTGCTGTAAGAAAACGAGAGGGAAATCACCCAGTTCATCAACCAAGAATCAGGTGGAAGAATAACATGAACCATGATTTGACGGAAGTAGATTATACAAGGGTTAATTGGAAAGCATTAGCTCGGGATAGGGATGTATGGAGAACTTAAGTCCGCACGACCATGAACCTACGAGTTCGATAGTTACAGTGAATTAGATAATTAGCATTAACTTACATTATGAAGGATAAGCCTACCTAAGGCAGAATTATTGAAGAATTGCAACCGCTAATTAGCACCAAATTATTAGCATTGCAAATAGAATTCTTAACAATGTTCAGCCAAACATTCTAAATTGGACAGAACAAGAAGTGAAGTCATTAGATTTGTTTTTGTTTTTCGCAACGAAACCCGGTATGTGCCATTGAAATAGGCTAAAACGAAAAGGTGAGCATATTCTCCAACCATTACGAGAGGTGTAACCTGAAAGCACAAGGCCTAATTTAAAAATCGCACTAGCAGTCACCTTCTTAGTTTTCTCAAAGGCTTACACTTTCGATATCATTAGTCGGCCTGCAGTGGTCTAGTGGTTATGTTCCTTGCCATTAATTCCAAGTGTCGCGGGTTCGAATCCGATTTGGGTTAATGGATTTTTTTTGGATGTAAAAATTCAAAGGACAAGTCCTTAGTGAAGGACTTAAATCGTGGGTCCCAAATCTGAAGGTTTTCACGTTCGTTAAAGAATCGCATGCCTGAATAATAAGGCCTCTAGGCAAAATTTAACCGATCTTCCTCCATCCAAGTAACAGCCTACCTTAGTTGCCCACCAGATGTCTCATTGAGGCGATATATTAATCACGTGTTACCCGTTAACATCTGTAGGTAAATAAGCTTAGCTAAATTAGCTTGTTAAGAAACTCCCGCTATGGAGCATTCGTGTATCCCCACGTGGGACGTATGGCGTACATAGGCCTACATACATATACTATACCCTAGCTGTCATACCTCCGGCTCTGAAGTTTAGGTTATACGAAGGGTAAAGGGAGAATTCGCCCTCTACTGCCAATAAGGATATGGTTGTATTGGGAGTAGATGTCTGCCACAACCAATCACTGCTCTTGACGCCGCTATAGCGCGCTAGTAAGGTTTGAAATTGCTGAGATGTTGTCAGCTGTATGTCTGCTAACCGCATACATAAAGCCGTCACTCCCACTGAATATCCATATCGGCAACACTGTCGTGAAAACGTCAAGGCCGGAGGATCGGTGGCTGCAGTAGATTTATAATGGTCCTTATAGCCCAATATTGAACCTTAGCATACCCTTTGTTAAGAGCTACTAGAACAAGTTACTTTAGTTAGGCATATGCTTATTTGCCCATGAGTTAGATGTCATGAATGGTATGCGGTCAACATACCGAAAAATTGAGACATCTAGCAGGAAACTAAGATAGGCCTAACTTACTACTAGAATGATGAGGACGGTAAATTTTGTTTAAAGATAGTTTTATTCACGCTTAAGTAGGCCTATCTTTTACGAACCTGAAAATATTCAGAGTCGGGACCCACGGCTTTAAGTCTCTCCCGAAGGACTTGCTCTTTTGATTTTTCCATCATAAAATATTCCATCGACCCGCGATACTCGGGACCAGAGGCAAGGAGCAAAACCACTAGTCTACCGCAGCCGACTATATAGCCTATAGGCTTATAGTCATCTCAGATATTTAGTTTACAGGAGGTTGCTTTGTGGTTAGGTAGGTCTATTTCGCACGCATAAATATTTAGCATATTAAGCGGCCTTGCCACGTTTTATTCAATAAATACATTTTTACCAACTAAAGATACTGCAAAAGACAAAACTTGCAACGCTGTTAAGATAATACACCATGTCCCATTCAAATCTCCTACATTTTAATTAATCATAACTCTCAAAGTATGCGGAATTATGAAATGAGGTTGGCATTAAAAGCAAGAGAAACTCAAAGAATTTTTGTTTTCATTGTTGCAGTTAATTCATCTGTTGCATGTTGGACAATAATGACATAAAACAAAATGGCGACTCCTCAGCAAAGAGCACAAACTTCCTCTGGTGTAATTTATGTAAAAGACCGTATGTTTGCTACTCCAGTAGGCCTACAACATCTTCATGATTTACGAACCCGTATCCTTGACAGAATTACAACAGTACCAATGAACATGTTGGACAGAAAGTGGCACGAAATCGAATACAGACTTGATAGCGTTCATGCTACTAATGATGCACATATAGAGGTATTTTTGTGTGTGGCAATGAAACTTCTTCGAGTTTGTGTTTTGTTTAATACCGGCCTCATTTCCTAATTCCGTATACTTTGTTAGTCATGATTAATTAAAATGTGGGAGGTTTTAATGGGACACCCTGTATTGTATCCACGTGTAGTAGACATGGAAACGTCATGTAAAAATGCGAAGACAATTTTGGAAGACACTGTAAAGTTTTTGTGAATAGAGCTGCGTCTTAAAAGCTTCTAACGACAAGTTCCCGGCTCTACCTGGCAGTAACAATGTAGGCCTATTCTTCAAACCAGAGGAAACTGTTGCCTTTGATGCAGCCTGTAAACTAAATGACTGAGCCGACTATGCATATACACGATTTAATTAACAAAATAAAGATAAGCATATTCTTTAAGTAAGCAAGAATGGATCATAAATTCCACTTGCTAAAAAATTCGTTATTTTACGGATTTTTATATGAAAACGAGTTTAAAAATAAATTTAACTTGCGTTAAAAAGTGAGTAAATCTCGTGTGGGAGTTGATACTGTAATCTAAGTTTAGAATTGTGGCGCTTTGCATCTTGAGAGTGTAAATGTATCCAGAGGGGAGTCGTAAGATTAATTTAACACTCATCACAGTAATGAAATGCCTGATTAAGTGTACGAGAGCTTCCAGTCTCCCTGGGGCAGTTGTGGCAGCGAGACAGAGGGGGAGACCCCACCACTCCCCAGTGGGGAACGAGAATATAAAACTAAACTAAATTAAATCAAAATGTGTCCTCAAAACTTAAAAATATGTCACTAGTATTGCTTCATTCTAACATACATCTATTCTACAGTGTTCTGCCCTAATGCAGGTCCTTCACTGCAATATTAGCATGTTCATGCTAATGCTTGCAGCTTTACTAGGGAATTGTACCTATGTGTGGTAGCTTCCCGTGCTTTCCACACCTGGGATAATAATGATGATGAGATGGATGATTATGATGGCACCTTTTGGGCCTCAAAGCTACCTGACATTTGTCTTACAGGTGAGGTAAAACCTCGGAAAAAAATCCTCACCCAGGAAGCTTGTCCCGACCGGGAATCCGGGCCCGCTGCGTGACAAGGTAGCGCGCTACATACATCTATAATAAAAGATAATTCAAAACAATAAACTTCTTAGGCCTAATTCGGAAATTTTAAAAAGTTGGACTTGGCATAGACCTATTCGAAAGTGTCTATAGAATTTTTCATGTCTAGAAAATAGTATTTGTGTTATGGAGCAATTCTTATTGGTAAAAGTGTTATTTTAACAGAGACTGATTTAGTTAATTTGAAATAATTAATTTGGAAAGTTTCACCTAATTATGCAAGAAGGTGGATGTCCGATTTATTAAAAAATTAGATCTACCATTATGTAACGTATAATACTATTATCACCCATATATTAATAAAGTTGGGGGTGAACTCAATTACCGGAATAGCGACTAGAGGAGATGCCATTGAACCATCCTCTTTCAACGAAATTTGGAGATAATTTTATTTTCTTCTCTGTCACTCAGTCTGCGGCGTCTAGAGGCAACAGCGTTCCCATAAGAGCAATACTGTTTTCTAAACATGAAAAACCTATAAATACAAGTTTGTTTATAGCACAACTGTAACTTATGTCGGAATTAGTATAATCTCTTAGGTCACATTTCGACCAGTGTAACATACGCGACTCAAGAATGGGTTATGAATAAGGAATATAGAGATTACCTGAGAATTTTTTAAAGAAAAAGTATAAAAAAGGATATAGGCTATGGACCAACCTGTAAAATTGAGGTATGGATAGCAAGACATAATACAGATGTTGAACAAATAATGGGAGGAGAAGAAATTGTGAAATATATAGGCCTAAAGTCTTTACAGCTAGGATGGTTAGGCCATGTAGAGAGAATGGAGAACAATAGGATACCCAAAAGTCTACTATTAATAGGCTACATGACAACATTATAGGCCTAGGGGTTAAAAAAAAAGGGAGACCGAAATAAGAAGTGGCTGCAAAATAAAGAGCAGGACTTGAAGAAAAAAAACTAGGGCCTACAGATAAGAGGATGGAGAATATTACGTAGCACAGCAAAGAGAGAAAAGGAAGAAGGTTGTGAAGGAGACCAAAACTCATTAAGAGCTGCAGAGCCGAAGAATAAGTAAGTAAGTAAGTAAGTAAGTAAGTATTTAGGTCACATTTAGTTTAGATTTAAATATTGATTAGTGTTAGTTTTAAATTTAAAAAATGCAAACCAAACCAAGCCTACATTTGAAATTTTTGTCTTAGGTTGAATTCAACAGTTTTGTACTGGACAAATGGTGATTTGTAGTATTTATTAAAACTTTAATCGCTTGTTACAATTCATTGACGTTCCTATATTTTACCACTGATATAAAAAATTAGAACAAATATGACGAAAAATGTAAAAGATTAGAAATATGATTATTAAGACAATAAAAATCACACAATTCCATCAGGAGACCTATGTAAATGTAGTTAACAAACTTAAAACTCAAAATAAAGGCCCTATAACATGTCATAGCGAATCCCTCCCTTAATTATGACTAAACTTCAATTTATAAGCTAAATAGGGCTATAGTAGGGCTAGAGGAACCAGAAGATTTAAAACGAAAACCTACCATTAAATTGGCGAAACACTGATATATCATTCCAGGGAAAACAAAATCATAAAAACAGTAAATTATTACAGCACATTGTGCCGACACAAATTTAAGTAGGCATATGAAATAATCGTGGAATGCAGGCTTTCACGGCCGGTAATCATGGTAGTAAAAGATTCCGGGCTATGTGGCCGTGGTCTATAACTGGTGTTTCTTCCAGACGTTTCTCCCTCAACTGCGGAGGGCATCTTCAGTGGCGAGCGCTTCCAGCTGTTGCTTCCCTGTCGTAGACTCGACTGCGAATGGTGGTCTATAACCCGGAATCTTTTATTACCATATGACCTAATCCCTAATAGTTTGTATTTTTGTTTATTGGAATACTGAATTAATTAAAATAATGAATCTTATACGATAAACTGTTAAATTAGCCTAATTCAGGAAAACAAACTTACGTAAGGTAGGGTAAACTCGGCTGAATCGGGGCAAGCGGTGAATAGGGATACTTTTAAATGTTGTTCTCTTTAGTGAAATTTAGGACTTCCAGCGAAAATGCTGGCATCTGTCGACTAACCTCTGTACTGCATGTAGTCCCATCAGAACCAATTGTATTACATTTTGTTTCTCGTTTGTTTATGTGAAGATTTCACAACAAAGAATATTGGTTGTCCCAGTTAAATGGTATTATAGCTTCGTTATCTAATATTTTCGTATTTTGTTATGCGTGTCTCTTATTAAACTTAACTGATGGTCCAATTACAAATTAGATTTTGCTAAATTATGAAGTAGGGCCTATTTATCCCCAAAGAGATTGTGATAAAATCCATTTTTGTCGACAATGGTTTAGATCTAAGTGTTGCCAACCTATGAAAATTGAAACATATTTCGGATGAATAGGGACATTAATTTTCGGCTGAATAGGGACAGCGTATTTCACTACTTTATTTGTAACTATTGTATTGCATGATGTAATTCTAAACAGAGGTGGGTAAGCGGACCTATGCATAGAGCTATTAAAACATTCCGTCAGGGGTGGAGATTGTATAATGCGGCAGAGTTATTTGGGATAGGCCTACCTCGTTCGTGTCTTCACTGTCACCGTATCAGTGGAAGTGAGGATTCACTGGATGTAGCAGTTGATACAAAGAATTCTTCCATTTGTCTGGGCATGGATTTAAATTAAATTTCAACAAATTAAGAATGGCAGTTTATTGCTTCGCGGAGAAAAATGTAATAAGCACAAATTTATCGTCATTAGAATCTGAATAAGAAGTAGAAAATTATGATGATAACTTACTGCAGACGCGGAACAGAATAATACTATGTGTGGGTTATGTTTATAAAATAGGCCTATAGTTATCCCATTTCATCAAAACAGAGAGAATGCATCTGATGTCATGGTAAAAGGCGTGAATGGTAGCCTATCATGAAAAGGGTGTTACAACTCAGGAAAAAAAATATAAATAAATAAATCTTATTATATGACAGTTTTATAGAGAAAATTATTGTGTTATAAAATTGTGTTTAAAAATGTCTGAGAAATAAATATTTTACTGAAGGAAGTTATCTGAAAACTGTCCAGATTCACCCAAAAGACTGTCCCTATTCACCCTAACTAATTAAGATGAATAGGAACATGCAGTACTGGAATATAAATGTCAATAATTTCTTAAGCATTTGATTGATGAAACTACGTATAACTGGTACAAAATAATGACCAAAGATTATAGACCTACTAAATCAGGAATTTAAAAAAAATAAATGTCTTGTCGATAATGAAACTGATATAACATAGGCCCATAGGCTATTTTTTCCCTATTACCCGAGTTTACCCTACTGTTCCGCTGACTCCGTCCACTGGGTGAACGATTTTGCTGCTTTTACCCGCCATATGACTAAATTGTGTAATGTACTGTCATCCATAGAAACATTAAGTCCTATTCTAAGGCAATATGATATTTTACGGAAAATAAGACTGAAAACTGTAGGCCTATAATATAAGATGGCATCAATAATTAGGAACTTCCATTTCTTATTTATTTACGACAAAAAATTATAGGCCTATATGGGCCCACTTAATCAGAGTTTTACGCTTTTTCCATCATATGATAGGCCTATCCTTTATTTACAGAATATATGCAGTATGCTGACTCACCTGTAATTTTCCTCTTATTTTCACCACGTCCTCAATGGCTAATGTGGGATATTTTTCACTAAACTGTTTGAAAACGTTCGAAACAATATTTTTCTCTCATCATCATCAACAACAAGGGTTAAGCCCAATGGTCTGTTCCGATCTTATTACAGATCGAATTCGTCCTTCTTTATCTTCAATGGTCTTCCCAACAATCTTCTCCCTTTTGGTTTATAATTATACATTCTTCTTGGTATGCGCTGTTCATTCAATCGTAATAGGCCTACGTGCTGAAGGTATGCATTTTGATAGTATTTTATACTTTCACAGAGATTAAATATATTAAGTTCTGTTCTTATATCTTCGTTTTTTTTTATCGGTCCCTTTGGTATCCTGCTTTTGCTCTCAACATCTTCATTTCTGCAGCCTCTATTTCTTTACTATCTGCCTTTGTTAATGTACAGATTTCACATCCATAGATAAGAGATGGAACTACCAACAGGCCTACTTTGTTTCTCTCCGTTTTTCAAATTTATTAATCCAATGTTTTAAGAAATTTTACAGAAAGTGATCATTTTGAAACAATAGAAAACCCAAAGTGTTATTCATGTGCCTTGTATTCTTCATGTGAAATTAGGCATATCAATGTTTATTTAATATATACTAAATTAAAACTGTTTTTATGTTTTAAGATTCTTTCAAGGGCTATAACATGCTAGATAATATATTTTTTATTATTTTTATACCCTTTATTTCCGGTGTTAGAATGCGAACTCGTACATTTTCTTACACACTTAAAGGTAAAAACCAATATTTGACCAATGAAAATGCAGTCATACATCTAGTTTGTTTATTACAACTAGAACTTAACTCGGAAGAGGCATAATTTTACGGTTAACCTGAAGGAGAAGTTGAGAGCAATTCTTCAACATAACTTAATGATATTACTGGAGAAAGATTAAAAAGTAAAAGGAATGGATAAGAACTGAAATTACTTCTTGATGATTTGAAGAGTGATTTAAATAAAATGAAAGGAAAAGTGATGAGAAATGGCGTTTCAATGAAGAGTGATGATGCACGGCGCTTGTTAATTAGTGACGTCACTCCTGATTAATGGAGGGTGCAATCGGCCTGCACTAACAACTTGCAGTCAACTTGTCTCCTGGGTGAAACACGCCACCAACCTCCCCCAGTAGGACCTATAATTATGATACAAGCTATAAAACCCTAATGACAGAGAATTTCCAAAACTTTCTTTCTTACTCTACAATAGGACCTACTTGTTCAATGAAGAGGATATTATCAAATTAGTAAGAACTTTTGTTGATTATTTAACTCATGCCCCAAGTGGGAGTCAATGACCAATCACTTTTCAATGAATTTTGTTTTACAACCAATGACAGTCCTATTTTACCTCGCTATTTATCTAATTTCTGTTTACAGAAATAAAGAAAGCATTTTAATACCCTGAACAGGTCAGGGCATTATTTTGTAGTGACTAACTCCCCAACAAATACGTTGAAAAGACTATAGCAAAAAATGAACAGATTCCTTCGAACTACACATTTGATAATAATTGCGTATTCAATAATTGTGTTTTTAAATAATGATTACTGAGTTGTTCCTAAAAAAATAATTAATAACCTATAATGTTGGTTATAAGAGGCTATATAGTTTGATGTGTTTCATTTTTCTCCACTAGAGTTCTGGGGGTAAAGGCGGCCGTCACGCAGGGTTGACATGAAGTGATGATTGTCCAGAAAAGTGGGAGCCTTAACCTCCTACTACCCGAAGGCCTCCTGAGTCCTGTAGTGGGATCACTTTACTTTACTTTACTTTAGGGTGCATTCTTACAATATTGTGATCCTATTTGGCAATAAATATAGGCCTATAATATGATCAAGTTGTAGTGCATGAACAAATGAAACACAACCAAATATTTCTCATTTGTTTTCAAACATAGCCGTTTACATGAAATATTTTTAAGTAACTATATTTAAATAATGATTTGTGAGTAAACAGCTTAATTTTTATTCGTTAAATAGTCCTAACAAATGCCACTCTTGATGTCCAAATCCTCTAGACAAATTGGAAATCACTCGTGGCATTACTTATGAGAAACCCCTACTGTTTTCTAAAACGAGTACATTTTCTTTTTGTTTATTTTTTGCTAAATAGGGTATTCATAAACTTGGCAACTTATAGGCCTATGCTAAATTTACTTTCGGTTATTCATTAATTGTTTTCACAGCAATCGGACACTTTTAAATAAGCTAGCGTCAAAAAATGTGTTTATCCAATTTAAGAAACGAAATATAGGCCTATTTGCCGTAAACCAGCAAAATGGGATCGACTTGCTCAAGAATTAGCTCAGTTTAACGCAGTTTTTGCGTGGCATACTTTTTTCTAATTCAGTTAAAGCTTACAGTATAAGTAAAAAAAATCATTCGGGCTGTTTGTATTCAGTATTTGTACTTCAAAGAAAAATAATTTTACTTAAAAATGTGTAATATTTTCTCTACTAAAACCTTAGGCTAAATTTTTAATTACATTTTTACACGCTTTATATTAGCTTGACCTGTATCTATCTATGTAACGGAATCTTTCAACACGATTTTCATCCACCTAAAATAATTGGATCGAGTTGAAACTTTGTATAGGCCTACTTGTAAAGGACCAATGACAATACAATAATTTCATAATTTTTTTCTAAGATCCTGGATCATCAGGACATCAAAAAAATAAAGACCGGTATAATAGGTTGCGGACGAATCAATTTTTTAGTCCACCGTTGTGGTAGCTCAGTTGGTAGAGTGGTGGACTGTAGTGATAGGCCTATATAATTTCAGTAATCCATAGGGTTCATATCCGGTCCAGAGGATTTTTTAGAAGAGTATTACTACAATAGAATCGGATTTGAAGATATTTACATTTTTATAAAACCAAACTAAAAAATAAATAATAGTTTAAAAAACTAAAACAACACCCTTTATTAGAAAACCGAACTAAAAAATGAAAAAAATAATTCTAATTTCCAACACGTTTGGGGTAAAATTAAAGTTGTCAACAAATATGTCGTCTCCAACACATCTAGAATAAAACTAGAGTTATGTACAAAAAAATAATAATTTTACCATCAAAAGCGTGTAGTGCTCTATGCCTATATATTATTATTTGATAATAAACAGATATTGGTAAGAGTAAAGTCTCCAAGAAGAAAACGTAAAAACCATAAAAGCACCCCATGCTTTTGATGGTAAAATTATTTTTTTTGTAGATAATTCTAGTTTTATTTTAGGTGTGTTGGAGACGATTTTTTTGTTGACCACTTTAATTTTATCCCAAGCGTGTTGGAAATTAAAATTATTTAGGCCTAGTTATTTTTTAGGTATTATGATATAGGCTAATACGTGGAGAATAATGTTAGTAGCCTATATGAAAATAATATAAAATTTCATTGCAGACCAGAAATTTCTCCATAATAAAAACAGGCGTAATAGTTTTATTAAAATAAAAATAGGCCTATTTTAGAAAAAAAATCCTGAGGATGTCGAATGAATGGCTCCATTTTGTTGATTTAGGAATATATATATATATATATATATATATATATATATATATATATATATTCTTTTTTCAAATGCCCCAGGTTTGTCTTTCGACATTCCTAGTTTCTCTCCTGGCATGGCGTACTTGTAATCCACTTCTGAGATTGGGGCGCCTGGAAGGCGGGGTTACGTTGCCTCGATGATATGATGGGTGATGATGATGATAATGGTGCGCCAGGAGAGTCCCTAATCCTAAGCTTAACCTAAGATGAATATGAATGAAGATGATTGCGATGGCCATGTGATTTCGGGGACCATTTGGGCCTTTAAAGTTTTCCTGACATTTGTCTCACAGGTGAAGAAAAACCCCGATAAAAACCTTATCCAGAAAAACTGTCCCGACCGGGGATCGAACCCGGGCCCGCTGCGTGACAAGGCAGCACGCTACACCGAGACCACAGCGGTGGACATTTAGGAATATATAGACCTATACAATAGGCTATATTTCTTTGATAATTTGGAGAAATTCAATATCTGATGCCAGCGTTTTTAAAAGTCTGGGACTGCAGTGAAAACAGTTGCATAGTCATGATTATTAAGATTCATTATAAACTCCGTTGAGGTATTATTCACAATTTAAGGTAACTTATACAATTTTGTACTATAATTCTAAAATGCATAGGCCAAACCGTAAACTATTACCGGTACCTATTGCATATTGTTAGGCCTGTAGGGAAGTTCGGGTAATGTGGACCGTTATGTTTGAGTGAGCCCTGTTAATATATTCTTTAATTGGTGCTGCCCTCGAACAGAAAATATTTTAATTTTTCCCCTATCAACTTTGACGGGTTCAAGGCCAGTTTCTTTTATTCTTTGTGTGAATGTTAAAGTGGACCTTTTTTTGTAAGTAAAAAAGTTTTTAAATTATTAAGATGTTTCCATATTTGAATAACATAACAATGCTATTTTATAGTTACCACACTAATGATAATCACTGTAATTAAATAATATTCAAATCCCTTAATTAAAAGGAGAAAAACAACAAATTCAAAACAGGGGTCCAAATTACCCGAAGTTCTTCTACAATCTGACAAAAAAGAAAGTGGTAGTACAGAATTATTTTTCCATTAACTTACTTCATTAAAAATAGTCCATAAATAAATTAAAGTAGTGCAGGCTTAGGCTATATCATAGGACACATTGCCTATTTAAGGGCCAATTATCTAAATTGTAGTCTATGGTAAATATATAAATTTCGACGAAGCAAAAAGGTTGGGAGAGTGATTTTTTTTATTTCGGCGAACAGATAAAGCTCCATTTTTAATGGTCGGTTTTCGCTGATTTTTCGTGGATACCTTCCTCATTTTATTTTAAGGCCCAATACTGAATTTATTTTCAAAATACCTAAAATTGCTACAACTACTGCCAGGTATTTTTTATTATTTTTTAGGTGAACCCCTCCGCCTAATGGTCCGATTTTGCTGGTTAAGGAACTTACTTCTTTTTTTACTGATGTGAAGTTATGCCCAGTTTGATTCTGATAAAACAAAACTTGTAGCCACTAGAATGTTTATCAGATACACACACACACAATTAGGCCTAGTAGGGAGGCCTACAGAATACACACACACACATATATATATATATATAGGCTAGGCCTATAGCCTATATATATAGGCCTACACCTGTAGCCTTTATTTTATTTATATACAGATGTTCAATATTTACACTTCTTTCTGTGACAAATTTTGTTTTCCTTCTCCACTCGTTCCAATTCATCCACTCCATGTTCTCCAGTCCTCTTCTTTTCATTCCAGTTATTTCTTGAATCCACGAGTCTCAATGATCACATATTTTTCTGAATAATCTTCCTTCTTGCATTCGTCGTACATGTCCATACCAATTTAACTGCTTTTAGGCTTATCGTAGGCCTATATAATCTACTATTGAATAGGTTTACTTAAAATTATTTTTTTCGCGTTTGATTGTATTTCTTTTTTCTACAATTTTGAGCATATGTATAGGACCCAGGCCTATAGGCCCTATATAGTCTATGAATGGGCCTAATGTTAAAATTTTGAAATTGATAGGCTACTTGATAACTTATATCAGTCGTCCACAACTAATATAAACTTCAGAAACTTCGTCAACCACTAAACAATGCAGGTCATTCAGAAGATAATTTTACATGATGATGATGGAATATTGTCTTCTGATAGGTAGGCCTATAACTCATTGACACTCTTCAACCCATAGATTGATGTTGGCGCGTACATAAGTTCGCCATTATCTACATCCCTATCCTGAGTTTATGTTTTGCAATCATCTCCTGTAGGCTATATATAGCCTAATCTACTTTCCTCAAATCATGGTTAATATTATTCTCCCACCTCATTCTTGATCTATCAACTGGGCATTTCCCCCTATCTGGTTTCCTATAGACATCATGTAATTCCCTGTAATGTAGTCTTCCGAAACCTACATTGTTTAATGTAGGCCATGACGAAGTTTTCTGAACTAAAGTTTGTTTTAGTTGAGAACGACAGTTTCACAGGTACGAATTATAAAATTTAACATTTTATAAATAACCTCAACAATGATTTAGCCTACCATACATTTTTTGAGTATTTATATAGCCTGGGCCTGAACATAATCAAGAAAATAGAACTAAATTGTGCATATTTGCAACAAATAAAAAATAAATTAATATGGACATATATGGAAGGAACATTTAGAAAGAATGGGTGATAGGAGAGTAATAAAATTCATTGTTAAAACCGTTGAGGTGGATACTCACAAAATAAAATAAGTTAAAATGTACCTTCATAGGTCAGAGCCGTCGTCCTCAGCTTCCTTATGTTTGCTTTTTTGTCTGAAGGCCTTTTAGAATCTCCATTCCATCTTCAGCATCTTCGTATACGCATATGCATATGGAAAGTTTAATTACGCTAAGCACATAATAAACGCCGATCATAAAATGAACTCAATAGACGACACCCTTACAATAGTACACTACACAAAGAGGTAAACCGAACAAAAATCAACATAGCCTATTGGAAGACCTGGAAATTATCAAGGAAATAGACAACAAGCAGTGATAAATGAAAACACTCCCAGACTAAACAACCCACTGTACAATATCGTCAGGAACACTACGTTAGGACCAGCACTGAGAACATCAAGTAATGTGGCGAAGAAAGACCTGCTGAAGATGGAATAGAGACTCTGAAAGGTCTTCAGACAAAAAACCATAATACATGTTTTGTAAGTTGAGGACAACGGCTCTGACCTGAGAAGGTACATTTTAACTTACAGTACTTTATTTTGAAAGTAATGTTTATCTTCATTATATGAGATAGAATAATCACCAATAGGAAACTTTCATTCCCCACTGAAACTACCAATTCGATTCAATGGTTTTAAATACTCCTCCTTCAGAACACATGCCTACATATAGGCCTATTCACTGGAAATAATTCTGTCATATAAACCATGAGGACGAGGAGAATCTGAACGACCAAAACCCGAGATGGAATAATGCCGGAACAGGCCAATCGGTTTAAACCATGATAGGAAGAAAAAGAATAAGAAGATATATACCCTACTTTATAGCCTATATATATAGGGCCTATATATATATATATATATATATATATATAAGTTATAAGAACTTCGGGTAATGTGGACCCTATTTTGAATTTATTGTTTCTTCTTCTTTTAATTAAGGGATTTTAATGTTGTTTAATTACGGTGGTTATAATTAGTGTTGTAACTATGAAATATGTCGATGGGAATGGATTTCTTGAAGAGAGCAGCAAGATGTTCAAAATTAGACAAAATAAAAAACACTGTCATAAGAGAAAAAATTAATATTGGTTATTCAATAGTAGATTATAGGCCTATACGGTATAATCAATTAAATTGGTATGGTCACGTACGACGAATGCAAGAAGAAAGATTACCTAGGAAAACATTGGAATGGCGTCCACCTGGAAGAAGGAGGAGAGAAAGACCTCGAAACTCGTGGTTGCAGGAAATAACTGGAATGAGAGCAAGAGGACTGGAGGACACGGATTGGATGGAGAGAGACGAGTGGAGAAGAAAAATAAACATTTAGGCAGAGAAAAATGTGTAAACATAAAAATTCTGTACACAGGCCTAAATAAATAAAATAGAAAACTATGAAATAGCATTGTTTATTTTATCCAAGTATGGAAACATCTTCATAATTTATAAACTTTTTAACATTACAAGAAAGTTTCACTTTAACCTCCATATTCGGGTAAAGTGGACCCCACAGTGCACCCTAACTTTTAGTGTATTTTTAAGTTTATTTACTATATTATGTTATACAGACAGGCACAAGTAAATCTGAAAGTATTTATAGCTGATCGTAATTAAAAAGCGTTGATATTAATTTAATGTTTTGAAAAATTACTATTGGTTATAAACATAACATTCACACGTCACTCATCTGCAGATAGCGACACTTTTTGGGTTTAGTAAAAATACAAGGATATTAAATAAAATTAATTAAGTGCATGGTTTTTACAAATAGCATCCTCATTGATAAAATATAGCCTACGTATTCGTAAACCGCCTCGTGGAGAGTCCACATTAACCGAAATCCTTTGTTATGTTTAATTATTTTATACGGCAGCCATGTCACATAATATCAAACCAACCCGTCAGTAGACCTAGGCCTATATTTAGGAGCTTTTTCATTATCTATAATATTCAATAGCAGAAATTAAAAATTAATTCTTAACTTGAAAAACTTTCAAAATGGTATTTTCATAAATAGGCCTATCACAAATAAACCCTTCTTCCCACAAGGAATAAAAGAAACTGGTCTTGAACACGTCAAAGTTAATGAGGGGAAGAAATTAAAATATGTTCTGTTCGAGGTCGTCCCGCGCCGTAGCCGAGTGGTTAAGGCAGGAAGCCTTGGCGCAGAGCTACGGGACTTGCGCTGGTTCGAGTCTCCATGGGGGAAGAAATTTTTCTCATGGTATTTCGGCCAGTATGGGACCGGTGCCCACCCAGCATCGTGATGCATTTGGGTAGCTACAATAAGTAGCGGCTCCAGGTTGAGAAAACCAGCTATAACGGCTGGGGGACTCGACATGCTGACCACATGTCACCCCTACACTGGCTGATTATCATCTACCTCTGTGATTAACACATGTGGATGTCAGGCCAGCAGCCGGCTGGTAGGCTAAGGGCATTGTAGGCCTGTCGCGCCAGGAGTTTTTTTTTTCTGTTCGAGGTCAGCACTAATTAAAGAAAATACTAACAGGGAACAGGATCCATTCAAACCAAATGGTCCACATTAACCGAACTACCTATAGGCCTATATGTAAATTATATACATATAATGAGGTGGGAGAATAACATTATCCGTGATTTGATGGAAGTAGATTATACTGGGGATGATTGGAAAACATTAGCTCAAGACAGGGATGTATGGAGAGCTTACAACCGCGCGGCCTTGAACCTATGGGTTCGACAGAGTCAGTGAGTTGATTAGTTAGTTATAAATGAAAAAGAAATAAATGCCTGAACCCGGATTTAAAACCAGGACCTCTAACTCTAGCCTGTACGTTAGTGCGTTACCGATTATTCTATACAGGCATCTCAGTGCAAACATTAATAGGCTATTTTCCTTTCCTTATATGTAATTCTCAAATTATAAGAGGCAGTGGTAAGCGTCCATAATGCCACCTTAAGGCTTCTATAACAATAATTATATACATAATGGTAAGGTTATTTTCAGAGCTCTACTAAGTAAGATAGGTGAAGATCTATAGGCCTATATTTTTTCAAAAAGAATTTCATAAGAATAGTATCAATAGATTCTTTCCTTTAAAATCCGCTAATACAACTCGCAAATAAAACTTCTTATCCCAAATTCTAATTATCCATGAATGACTCAGAGCTTAATTTCATAGGCCTAATATTATCTTAACAATATATACTGAAATATGCTGGTGGTATTGTTAGGTCCTATAGAGGATGATGGGGCAAGCACGTGTTAAAGGGAAGTTGTTTCTCGCCTTTTTAGCTCTCACCACTTGCTTGGGAGTTGGTTTTGGGTTTTTATTTAAAGCTTTGGCATCATCCTCTCCTGTGAATAGTCTTGTTGAACAACACTCAAAACTGCGTCTGGGGGGAAGAGGCGGGAGCTAGGCAATGCAACTTAAACCCCTGACCAATCACAAGCCAGCATTGATTGTCAGAGCAAGAAGGCGGGGAAGCGACTACGGCCAATAGAAGGCATCCACCATGCAACAGGCCAAGCCCTCCACCCAATCAAATTCCCATTAATCTCTTTCAAAAAGCTGTAGAACGACGTTTTCAACTAGGGGGAGTCAGGGGAAAAGAGCATAAAAAAAAGAGAGAGAGGTCTCATTCCCCTCTTAGGTTTTTCTAGCTGTTGAGGGGTGTTTTAAGTGTCTATTAGACAGCTCAGTGTGGTACAGTGGTAGCAGCGTGCTGGACGCTCTGTGATGTGCGTGTGATTTCCGGCACCTTTACCACCACGGCCGCCACAACGGCTTCCCCACGGGACTTCGCGCCAACCCACGTGACCGCTACAGACACAGACTCGCAAGGGACGACACGATCATCGTCGCTATCATCCTCGTCTCCCCCATCGCCTGCCCCTAGTAGCAGGGGCCATCAGTCCCCTATCCCCATGCTGGACTTCACGGCCAACGGGGCCTCCAACTGCGGTGGAGGTCCTGGTTCGATCCCCCCGCCAGCCCATCCTGTGGTAGCATCGCCTTCAGTGTTATCTTTTCTGAACCTTAACGTGGACAGTGCCAGAGCCGGGAGTGGAAGTGGAGCCTTCATGCTGGGCAACCAGCCGCTCGCAGCGCTGCACAGCATGGCCGAGATGAAGTCTGCCGCGCTGTTTCACTCCCAGCAGGGCTATGGGAGCACAACGACACACACGCCAGCACATCTCGGTAGTCCGGGCAGCGGTAAGGGAAGTCCGAACTCGTCCACGAGCTCTGCGGGTCACACGTCAAATCCTCACGGAATCGACCACATCTTGAGCAGGCCGGCGCCCGTTACAACGTCCTCCAGTGCCGCGACACCGACGTCCCTTGCTCCCGCACCCGGACTGCCCAGAGGTTTCAACGTGTCCGCTACGGCCGCGGGCATGGCAGCAGCAGGAATGGCAGCTGCGGCAGGCATGGCGGCCGCTTCTTATTTTCACCATCATCACCACAGTACAGCCTCCAAGCATCACCATCCGCTCGCAGAATTAACCTCACGTTCGGCCATCTATTGGCCCGGCCTGCAGGGCCTTGTCAGCAACCCCATGGCGTGGAGAGACCGACTATCATCCAGTAAGTACCTTCTTAAATTTCAATAGTCTATTTCTTGTTGATCTTGTTTATAATAGACCTATTGTGTTACAATCTTAGAGAAGATCTACTTACAATACAAGTTACGGTACCTAAAAAGATAGTTATTCTAAATTGGAACAAATAGAAACATTCTAATCAGGCAGAAAATTAAAGTTCAAAATTCAATATCAGACTTCATTAAATGTAGGCCTAGGTAAACAATTATATAGGCCTAGAATAGGCCTACTAGCGAATATCCGGCGTACGCCGCAACGCTTGGGCCCTAAATAAAAAAAATATATTTTTATGTTTAGTTAAATAAATCGAAAGAAAATTAAGGGTTAATTAAATTTTATGGTATAAATTACGATGAATTCAACATGGCGGTTGCTAGAATCAATTTTTAATTTCCGATTCCAGGAAAACTCCCACTTCTAATGACTGGATATCACTGATTTTTGGAAAATATCTACCTTGGTTTATTTTAATAGCATGTAGACCTAAGCCTACTGAGTTTCGTTTGAGAAATATCGACAATTGCAATCGCTAGGGGTTTTTTAAAATTTTCGTTTCAGGTGAACTCCTACACTTAGTGGTTTTAGAGAATAATAGAGAGACTAAACACTCACCGTAACTGATAACCTGTAGCTATGTACAAATTTCCATAAAGTCTATAAATCACAAAAATACAAACATTCGTTTTGATTTAATACGAGTAGATTACAGTCTTAGATAGGATTCGCCAGGGAAGAAAGAAGTAGGGTCTATCAAACAGGCCTATAAGAATATCAATGGTGGAAAGTAGTTTAGGTTTTTGAGGAAAGAAATTGATAAGATGCAAATTTTTGGAGAAAAAATTGGTAGGCATATAGGCCCTAACTATTCTTATGTTGTAACCCCTGTCCAACAAATAAGTTTATAGGCTACCACCTATATTGATAACCTAGGCCTACTTCATTGCTACGTCATGGGCCTAATATAGGGGCCTAATTTGTAGGGCTAAATCAATTTCAAAATGTTGTTTCATAAAATGTATTTGCAATAGGCCTATTATAATAATAGTAGGGTAACTTATAAAGATTAGACAACTTAGTCTAGGCTATTTATTTCAAGTGAACTAGAAGCGGCCGCATTCTGAAGTACCTATTAATGGATCATAGTAAATTAGAATAATAGGCATATTTAATATTTTCAAACACAAATGTAGGCCTATAAACGAATAAACAATTTTCAAATAGAGGCTAGCTCTAAACCAGGTTATTGTCATGGTGGCCTTCCTTATTACCGTAAAATGAGGAAAATTTAAAAGGTTTTAAAATATTTTTAAAACTACTCAATTAGCCCAAAAAAACCCAATGAAATAAGTGTAGGCCTATTACATTTCCTTTAGTGGACCGATCTAATTACTTAGTTCTTTCTAATTAATTTTTAAGTAGCCTATATTAATAATGTATTTTTTATCTACAAAGTTTACCTCATAGGTAGGCCTGCAAGAAGGTAATTTTTGAGCCTATTAAATCAATGTCAAAAAAGAATGGAAATTTTACAGTTAAGTTATATTAAACAAAAATCTTCAACTTTTTATATTAGCAAAAGGGTAACAGTGTATGCCTATAGACCTAATGCCAATATTACAAAACAACTTGCAAGCATTAGTTAGCTACAAGACACAGTGTCATGACTGTTTTGACTTCAGTTACTATTTTTTAGCATTTTTATTGCTTATTAATTTGTTAAACATAGGCTATATTATTTAATATATAAGTTATGTTATTTATGTTATATATAAATATGGTAAGTTACTATTTATGTTCGTAACTTTATTGTTATCAAATGTCATGATTGTTACGACATCACTTAATTCTATTTAAGTTACTTTAGCACAAGATATAGCTATTTGTATGCATATATAGGAGATATATAGGCTATATATCCATCCATATTAATTCTGCCAGAAGGCATGTCTTTCACTGCAATCATAGTATTTTCATGCCTAGCTTTGCAGCTTTACTACGGAATTATAGGTGTGGTAACTTCCCGTTGCTTTCCATGCCGGTGAAGGATGATGATTATAATGATAAGGATGATGATGATGGCCGATGATTTTCGTGGACCGTTGGGCCCTAAGCCTCTTGACAGGCGAGGAAAAACCACGAAAAATCCTCACCCAGGAGCCTGTCCCGACCGGGAATCGAACCCGGACCCTCTGCGTGACAAGGCAGCACGCTACCTCCAGACTACAGCGGTGGACTATATAGGCCTATGTATATATATAGGCCCTATTAGGCATATTCAAAATAAATCTGAACTCCTTACTGAAATTATTGTAGGCTTACAGAATAAAGTCAAATTCTAGTTTAAGCATAGATTTAATCACTGAATAGAGCGATAAAATTATGTAGGTCTCTTAAATTAATAACTAGCATAGAGTGGTAGATCTCAATTAGGGCCAGTGTCGATCTCCTACCACACCCCGCATATAGCCCTGATCTTGTGCCTTCATTTTACCATCTGTTTCGATCCATTCCCAAATTATTCATAAAATAGCAGATATTAAACTAAATTAATTTACTACTAATTATAGGGCAATCGAGATTATCTTCCATCTTATATCAATCCATATTAATTCTGCCCGAGGGCACTTTCATGCTATGCTTGCAGCTTTACTAGGGAATTGTAGGTGTGGTAGCTTCCCGTTGCTTTCCACACCGGTGAAGGATGATGATAATGATGATGATGATAAGGATGATGATGATGGTGACGATGGCCATATGATTTCGCGGACCGTTTGGGCCTTAAAGTTTTCCTGACATTTGCCTTACAGGTGAGGAAAAACCCCGATAAAAACCTCTCACCCAGAAAAACTGCCTCGACCGGGGTTCGAACCCGGGCCCGCTGCGTGACAAGGCAGCACGCTACCTCGAGACCACAGCGGTGGACCCATCTTATAGGCCCTATGAAGGACTGAAAAACAATTTTAAAAAATAATAAGCTTTGGCCTACCTACAAAAAACTTCGATAGACAAAATAGGGCTAATATATTAGTTAGGCCCTAACCAAGTTCCAGGGGAATATTTAATTTCTTATTTTGTACTTTCATCATGTCAGTAATTTAATGAACTTCTATGTAATTTCATAGAATAGATATAGCCCAGGTAGGCATATATGTGTTATTATTATTATTGTTATTGTTATTATCATCATTATTATTATTATTATCATTATTATTATTATCATTATCATTATTATTATCATTATTATTAACTTTGGTTTAGGAAATAACAATTGAAAGATTAATACTAACCAGTACCCTACATATCCTGCCGATATTATTTACAAGATGATCAAGTCGACTATCATAATTACAAGATATAAAAAAAAAAGGTATTTTGGGAGGGGGGGGGGGGGGGTAACCACATAGGCCAACTCCCCTACCTTAAATCCAAACTTTCGAGGTAGGCCTAAACAGACTCATGATTAAACGGTATATTTTACTGTTTCAAACTTCTAGATGATAGTGCTTTCCATGGATGTTCTAATAACTCGTCAAACTTCTTTAAAAATAAAAAAATATATATAGGCCTAAAAATACAAAAAAAAACCTGATTTACCAAGTTATTTTTCCTGCAACATTAATATAGGCCTATACATATAGGCCTAAATACGCTACAAATGTGTAGGCCTATATGTAGACTCGTCGGCTAACGCTATAGCAGTCGTAAGTTTCAATTTCTTGCAAAGGAAATCCAGTACCGGTATAGGCCTATGTTACTAATATAAAACGAGAAAGGAATCGTCCTAAAATCAATTAAATCTAAGTTATTATAAGTGAAAGCCAAAATAAAAAAAAAGCTCTAGCTACTGTCATTTTTGTTTTGTAGTAATGTAAAGTAAACATAAATTTAATCAACAAATGAAATATGTAGGCCCTGCTATTCCGTAAAACAAAAACAAAAAATCAATAATAAATTTCACTTGCAGAGAAATTCGCTTAGATTATGCAACAGCTACGAGACCGACTATTTAATTTCCAGATCACTCTGACAATGCTTAGACTGAGGAAAATAAAGCGATTTAATATAAGCCTGTTACGAAATATCACTAAATGGTTTTTATATAGAGTTTTAGCCCTTAATTTATTTATTTATTAAAGAGAAGTGGCCCTACAGTTACAATTGAAATTTAAATACAGCTGAAGGCCTATTTTGTGTAAAATTTATTTTAGGATCAAATGCATATTAGAGCCTATAGCCTAATTAGATATAGGCATATGTAATTTCAATGGGCATAATTACGACTAATAAATAGTAGCCTATATTACGATGGATGGTTGGGAAGTGATATTTACAGAATCCAGGAAAATTTTTAAAAACCGAGCGATAGCCAAGTTTTTTATTTCTGAGATTCTGTAAAACACTTCAAAAACGTGCGTTGTAGGCCTACATTATTTTTTGCGCGATGGTGTTTTCAAAATAATAAAAAATAGTAAAATAATAACATCCATCCATCCATAGTAATTCTGTCCGAAGGCAGGTCCTTCACTGCAATCATAGCATTTTCATGCTATGCTTGCAGCTTTACTAGGGAATTGTGTAGGTGTGGTAGCTTCCCGTTGCTTTCCACACCGGTGACGGATGATGATGATAATGATAATGGTAAGGATGATAATGATAAGGATGGCCATATGACTTCGGGGACCGTTTGGGCCTTAAAGTTTTCCTGACATTTGTCTTACAGGTGAGGAAAAACCCCGATAAAAACCTCACCCAGAAAAACTGCCCCGACCGGGGATCGAACCCGGGCCCCGCTGCGTGACAAGGCAGCACGCTACCTCGAGACCACAGCGGTGGACAATAATAACATATTTGTTGGATATATGTGCGTTCATTATAAGCAATTGAGTAGCGTTAACAGTGTGGGCAATGTTTATTAGTTGAAAGTACAAGAGACCGTGAGATCATTATTATTGACTATTTAACTCATGCCCCAAATGGGAGTCAATGACCAATCACGTTTGAATGATTTCTGTTTTACAACCAATCAGAGTCGTGTTTCACCAAATATTTATCAGTGTTATAATTACCATATTAAAGAAAGCTCCTCCTTACAATATTGCGTTACTTTTGCAATAAATAGTATGATCTGGTTGCAGTGATAAACAAAAGAAGCAGTAGAAGCGTACCTATCGTTTCTCATTTGTTTTCAAACATCGCCGTTTACATTAAATATATAAATATTTAAAAATAACTATATTTAAATAATGATTTGTGAGTAAACAGCTTAATTTTATTCGTTAAATAGTCCTAACAAATGCCACTCTTGATTTCCAAATTCTCTAGATAAATTCACTCCTCACTTCGTGAGTCGTGAATTTATCGATAATTTGGAAATCACTTATGATAACACGGCCAGGAAGTAGGCCTACGTATTTATTGCTTTATGTTGTTTCAAATACAGTTCAGTTAATTTAAAATACAATGATTTGTTTTGAATAATGCATATTAACACTACCTTTTGGATATGCTATTTTTTTGTATAACTTCAACCTGCATTGTACATAGTATACATAGGGGCATACGGGGCTCTGGGTGTAAATGTAATATTACAGTATAGCTAGGCCTATTTAGGTTGGCAATAGTTATGTATAGGCCTATGGTCACACGCGTAAGTAAATTATTAAATGCAAATAGTTAACAACAAATGAGGGAAAATTTGATGAAGTGGCTGAATTCAAGTACTGGGGAACAATGATTACAAAGAGGAATGAGGATCAGAAAGCAAATAAAAACAGGCCCTAGGCTCAATTCTGGAAATGAGCGCTATTACTTATTGTAGGAGCTCTTGTTATCCCATCTTCTAGCAAAAAAAGTTAAATAAATATATAAAACCGTTTTATGAATGTGAAACATGTTATTTTACTTGAGAGAAAGATAGCCTATTAGGAGAATTTGTGAATGAAGTTCTTACGAACATTTTTGGACCAAAATGTAGAAGACTACATAGGCTAACAGTGAGCTGTAAGATCTTTAAGGGAAATCTGATATAATAAGAAGATGTAAGTCTAGTAGACTATCATGAGAAGGCCATGTAGCCATGAATTGTTAAAGAAATAAGGTCATGGAACTTTCTTGTAACAAAACTAGAGTGAAAGCACTCAGTAGGTAGGCCAAGAATGAGGTGGGTGTATAAAATCATGAATGGAGCGTGGTGAATAATAATAATAATAATAATAATAATAATAATAATAATAATAATAATAATAATAATAATAATAATAATAATAACAATAATAACAATAATAGTAATAATAAAATAATAATAATAATAATAAATAGTTCATGATTTGAGGAAGTAGATTTACCCAGAGGACGAAAAAAAGTTAGCTCAATATGATAATTAATGCGTGGATAGCTTATGTACGCGCGGTCATGAACCTACGGGTTCGATAGTGCCCATGAGCTTGTTAGTTAAGGATAAATAAGTACTATAAAGTAAAGACAGTAGGCCTACCAGCTTTATCATATGGCAGAGAGTACTGGTCAACAAAGAAAAACGATTATAGCTGCATTCTGGCGTTAGAAATAAGATTTTTAGATAGGCTATTTATTTGGATGTAGGCCTTAAAAAAGAAAAAAGTGATCCCACAACAGGCCCGGAGACCCTTGGGGTAGTAGGAGGTTAAGGCTCCCACTTTTTCTAGACAATCGGCACTTTATGTCAGCCGGGTTGTCAGCCCTGCGCGACGGCCGCCTTTACCCCCAGGACAAGCGTCTGGTACTCATTTCCGTTAGAGGCTGAGTCGACCCCGGGTCCATAGTGCCGCCAGAGGGTTTGGGTCAGTTTAAAAATCCTGACCCTAACGGGACTTGAACCCTCGACCCTCCGGCGTGTAGCTCAGTGCGGGATGTAGGCCTAACTTACCAAATTTGATGAAATAAAAATCAAGAAATTATAAATAAATTAAATATATTTCCAATAAATAAAAGATACGAGTATAGGCCTATGCCTAAATGGAAGGAACTTTCGGAAAGAATGGTTGATAGGAGAATACAGAAAGATTGTCTTATATAGCCTACCAAAAGGACGACGAGATCCTGAACGACCAAGACAGAGATCGAATGAGGCTAGAACAGGTCAATCGGCATAAACCGTGAAAGGAAAAAGAAGGAGAAATAAGAGAAAATTTGATTTTAAAATAGGTTAGTCTATGTAGGAAAGTGCAGTGACTGTATGATAAGGCCATGATAATAAAGAAGAGGAAGGAAATTTACAAGCAGTTGCTACTATATAGGCAGCTGTTTCATAGATGCCCGTGAGGTATTGATTGCCCAAACTTGTACAAGTGTTAGTGAGTGGAGCAGAAAGGGGCCAAGTATTGATCTAATGTTTTGAAATACAGTCTTGTATACAAACTGGAAGCAATATATTCTATTTAAGCCTATGCGTGCAGATTTTAATTGTGAATTCCTTGTGATAAGTAGGTCTATAAAATATTTTGATATTTAACAATAATAAAAATAAGATTAATAATAATAGGCATAATGTTTATTTCGGAATTTATTCACATTACAAGACATTAGACCTCTCCATTAGTAGCGATCCTATACATTTTCATGTGTACGCCTAAATCACAGTTCACCCATAGGTCTACTTCCACTCATTTCGACTATTTAGCACTCTTTAGGTCTTCTCCTTCTTCTTTTTCCAAGATATTCTTAAGGCTATCAAATATCTCATGAGATATCTGCACCACTTTAATTGTCTTCATTCAAGGTCTGTAACACATTACTTTCAACTTTTATAATTTTGTTAATTTCAAAGTTTTTTATTTTATTTTTTTCTAATCTCTACTTCCGCCTTCATCTTCTCCAATAATGCAATTCTATTGGTAGCCATTAACGTTTTAGCTTGGCACCTCTGATAATGACGATGGTGATAATAATAATAATAATAATAATAATAATAATAATAATAATAATAATAATAATAATAATAATAATAATGATAGGGCCTAATAATAATAATAATAATACTGATAATAATAATAATAATGATAATAATAATCATAATAATAATGATAATAAATAATAATAATAATAATAATGATAATAATAATAATGATGACGATAATAATGATGATGATAATAATGATGATGATAATAATAATAATAATAATAGTAATAATAAATAATAATGATAATAATAATAATAATAATAATGATAATATAATAATAATGATAATAATAATAATGATAATAATAATGATAATAATAATGATAATAATAATAATAATAATGATAATAATAATGATAATAATAAATAATAATAATAATAATAATAATAATAATAATAATAATAATAATAATAATAATAATAATAATAATGATAATAATAATAGGCCCTAATAAAAACAGGCTAATAACAATAATAACAATAGGCCTAATATTTTTATTTCGAAATTTATCCACAATACAGTTGTTTTCCATCACCCTCAAGAAATTTGACTTCTCCAGCTGTAGTGGTCCTGAACATCCTAATCTGTACGTAAGTGCCAGTTCACTCATTAGTTACTTCTTCTCACATCGTCCATCCAACCTTCTATAGGTCTTCCCTTTGTTCTTCTCCTATCTATTATCCACTTCGACTTAGACTCAAATGAAAATGAAAATGAGTACGAGGCATAAGGGGATAAAGGTGGCCGACATGTTTCTTAAAACAAATTTCATGTCCACTTTCCTTCTCCATTCGTACCACATGACCTGACTACGAGACATGAAAATAATGATGATAATCGATTCCCGTTCGTCCCACTACAGGGACATGGGAGCTCCAGTAGGGGAAGTTTCTTAACCAGACTTAGTAATTACGCTTATTTCCTACAGATGTCACTGGAGGATATGTGGTTGGTACATCGTCTCGAAGTGACATATAGTAGGCGTACGAAACTAAATTATTACTCGGATTGATGAAGGTCGGTTAATTCAGAGGTCTTTCCATTCAGAGTTGTGGTTCTTAACGAGCCGGGAAATCTTGATAATCGGGACCCACGGCTTAAAGTCCCTCCTGGAGGACTTGTCCCTTGGATATTCTTCTTCTTCTTCTTCTTCATCGCGGTTATTTACTAGCCTATTCGGGCTCCAAATTGCTGTTGTTTCCATATTTTCTTTGATCTTCCCAAACTTCTTCCTCATGGTGAATAGCTGTAGGCCTATGCTGCTTTTGGTATTCTATTCTCAGTCAACCTTGCCAAGTGTTCTTTCCAATTTGTCCTATATTTCACTATTGTTGTATTTAATTCCTCTACTTTTAGTTGTAGGCCCTAGTCTTATTTCTGTGTTATGCTTTTTGTCTGTTCTTTGACATCCTGCTATTGGTCTAAGGAATTTCATATCAGCAGCTTGTATTCTGGCAGATTGTTGTGTTGTCACTGTCCATGTTTCGGATCCATAAGTAATAATAGGCACTGCCATTGTCTTGTATAATTTCATTATAGAGTCTTTCCTGGCTTTGTTTTTCAAAGTTCTTTTTAGTGTTCCTGTTATATAATTAAACATATTTGTTTGTTATTTATATCTGTTCCCCCGTGTATGATATTTCGTAACCTAGGAAGTTATATCTTACTACGTGTTCTATTGGTTTATTTTCTAATATTATCTTTGTTCGAACAGGATGAGCGTCCTTAAAGGCCACTGTTTTTTTATTTTTCTGATGACATTTCCATGTTGTATTTTTTTTTATGTTTCGTTTAGTTTATAGGCCTACAGCATTCTTGGATTTTCCTGTCCTAAAAATCATTCGACCTCGGACGGGTTTGAACCCGCGATCGTCGGGACTACAGGCAAGGAAAACGTTAAAAGAATGGATCCAGATAAATGCCTAGTAACTTACAATAGGCCCTATAATAACTAGAGTCAGGATTTTTTTGCAATAAAAATAAGATTGCAATGCAGATACAACCTCTACGTCAATAGAAAGCATAATCCGCATATACAAAATGATAGTTCGGCCAGTTATCGTAGCCCATATGGAACAGAAACTAGGGCTGATAAAATAAAAACTAAACAAATAGGCCTAATAAGCACATGTCACAAATAAGGAAATTAGAAACATAATGGAAGCAGAAGAAAACAAAGATTTGAGGAGAAGGAAATATTTTAAGAATGGAAGATGAGCCATGGCCGAAACTAGTAATATTAATGGTAACCGACCAGAAAGAAGAAAAGAGGGAGACCAAAGTTAACATGGAAGGAAAACATGAAGTCATTAATGCAAGCAAGAGGGCTAAGCATTGAAGATGCCTAAGATCGTACTCTTTGGAGGTTTATCACGGGAAGACGGCAGCAGCTGTAAAAACCCGAAGATAGAGAGAGAGAAATGAAGAACTTAAGAATTATTCAGGGGAAAACATTATTTGATAGAATACATAGGTCTAATACAGAAATTATAGACGAATGTAAAATTCAAGACATAACCAAATGTATTAGGTATGGAAATACGAAAATATTGGAAAGAACATATAGAAAGAATGGAAGACAATAGACTTGCAAAAGATCTAAAGGAGATTCAATGGTGGGGAGAAGAACAAGAGGAAGACCAGCCAAGAGCGGATAGACAGTGGATGCACATCCAATACGTCTTCCTCCGAGGAGTGATTTAGGAAATAAACGGCATGAAAATCCTACAAATAAAGAATAAGAAGAAGTCCACCGCTGTGGTCTCGAGGTAGCGTTCTGCCTTGTCACGCAGGAGGCCCGGGTTCGATCCTCGGACGGGACAGTTTCCCCTATGAGGTTTTTATCGGGATTTTTTCTCACCCGTAAGAAAAATGTCAGGAAACTCTAAGGCTCAAACGGTCCCAGAATATCATATTGCCATCGCAATCACCATCATTCATATTAATCTTAGATTAAGCTGAGGATTAAGGACTCTCCTGGCGCACCACTATCATCATCATCATCGCCCATCATATCATCGGGGCAACGTAACCCCGCCTTCCAGGCGCCCCAACCTCAGAAGTGGGTTAGAATTACTCCAACACCAGGAGAGAACACTTGAAATGTCCAAAAAAGACAAACCTGGGGCATTAAAGAATAAGAATAAAAAGCAATAATACAGGTAGTAAGTTATACGTTATTCAACTGTTTCTTTGTGAAACCAAAAGAAAAGACAGAAATCTTACTTCTCATAATAATATTCAACTGTTTGCATGCGAAACCAAAACAAAAGACAGTTATAAGTCTAACTTCTCATTATACTATGTTGCAATCTTACCTTTTAGTAGGCCTACATAAGAATCCTGGCTCCAATTATATGTTAATTTAAGTTTTATGGTACATTCGTGATAACAAAGGAATTTTAAATTGTTTCACTTAAAATTCTCTGGAAGTGAATTCCATTTATCACGGTGGATTCTGGTGAGACAGTTTACATCGACAAGGGGAGATATGAGCTTGTTAGTACCGGCGGTGAAGCGTGCCCCGGCCGTCACTTTCAGCGTCATGGTAGCCTGTCAGCCAGCCATTTGCTCTCTACCACCACATTAAAGCAATATTTTAACACTTAATTCCATTGCGCTGTTCTTGTCTCTTTGCCTGAATTCACTTCCACTTTTAAATTTGAACTTAGTTATATTTTATCATTCGATAACCTAAACAAATGCCCAGGAATTAGTAGCTTAGGCCTATAGCCTACAAATTTATAAGTAATGCCACGAGTGATTTCTAAATTATCGATAAATTCAGGACTCACGAAGTGAGGAGTGAATTTATCTAGAGAATGTGGAAATCAAGAGTGGCATTTATTAGGATTATTTAACGAATACAATTAAGCTGTTTACTCACAAATAAGTATTTAAATATAGTTATTTTAAAATATTTAGGCCTATAGGCCTATATTAAATGTAAACGGCGATGTTTGAAAACAAATAAGAAACGTTATGTTTCACATGTTTATCACTGCAACCATATCGTATTAGGCCTATTTATTGCCAAAGGATGGCAATATCGTAAGAATGCACCCTAGTGGAGATAAAATTAAACACATCAAACTGTATATTAATTAATTTCTGATATCGTATGATGTAAATATGTCAATTATATTTTCCTGGAACGTTATTACCTGAAAGAAAAAAACCTTTAAGAAAGTGCAGTTTTTTTTGTGGTAGACCTATAACTTATAATCAATTGCTGCAAATGTGTTAGGATATATATAGTAGGCCTATAATATCTCCCGCAACCGCGATAAGGTTACATTCGTGCACTATATATAGGCTTACAATCTGATAGCCACGCTGCGGTCACTGCAAAATAATGCTATGACCTAGGGCCTATTCATAATGTTAAAAAGGAGGAGCTTGATTTTACAGTGATAAAATTAAACTGATAAAATCCAGGTGAAAAACGACTATGATTGGTTGTAAATAAAAAGTTATTGAAAAGTGATTGGTCACTGACTCCCATTTGGAATATGAGTTAAATAGTCTATAAAAATGAGTTTTCCCTATAGCATTCTAATTATGTCTATTCTTTTGAAACTAGTTATAGCTATTTTATTATTAATGACTTTCTATCTTATCTAATTTTTAATTTGTTCTATTTACAGACTATAACTAAGTCACTGGCACTATCGTATCCGTGCGTTCATGACCGCGCGGGCATAAGCTCTCCATACATCCGTATCTTGAGATTTTTTCCAGTCATCTTCTGTATAGGTCTAATCTTTTTCACTTAATTCATGGTTAATTTTATTCTTCCATCTCATTCTTGGCCTGCCCACTAACGCTTTCCTTTTAGTTTCTTAGTTTTCCAACAAGGAGCTTCTTCCATGTCCCATTTATGCCAAATGTCATGCCCTTCGCAGCCTACGAGGCTTAACTGTTCTTAGGCCTATTATCTTATTTGCTATCTGAAGAAAATGTAGCTCACTAATCTATCTCCTCCATTCGCCTGTCTGTTCATCTCTCTTTGGCAAAAAAATAATGTAGGCTACTACGAAATTTATTCTCAAATAGGCTACTCGTAATATTTTCACATTCCTTAAAGTGAGAGTCCGTGTTTCGCATCCGGGCTAATATAGGCTCTACAGTAGCTGGGAAAATAACAGCTTCATTCTATTATTTTCAATTTAATGTTTTTTTTTTAAGAAATTGGGACGACAAGAGTCCCTGTAATGTGTAATATCCATTTCCAGAAGTGAGCCTATGTTTAATTTCTTTGTGCACCTCATTATAGTACTAAGATAGGCCTAAGTATTGTTCCTAGTAATTTGAAATCAGCCTCTTTTTCAAAATTTCCCTCATTTTTCATTAATTGTCTATTTTCATTACAATTTCATATGTAGGCCTATTTCTATGTGAGACTAGGCCTATATATTTAGTTTTATTGATGTTTTCTTCCAGTCCCAATTTCTTAGTGTACTCAATATAGTGTGTATGTTGACTCTTAGTAGGCCTATCTCTTCGCTATCCCTTAATAATACTACATCACCAGCATAAACTAATAGCATATTAACATTGTTGACCTGTAAATCTTCTTCATTCTCTAAAGAGGTCTACTTGATGGTATGCTCTAGTACAAAATTGAATAGTGTAGGAGACGGTACATAGGCCTATCTTTGTGAATTAGGCCTACAAAAGTATCTGAAAACTGTTTGCCTACACACGCCCTACTTTTTGTGCCATTTAGACACATTCCAATAAGTCTAAACAGCTTTTTTAAGAATTCCGAACCCCAGCAGGATACCATATGATAGGCCATAACTTCTCCTTCTTGAGACGTTGTCTTTTATAGTCTACATATAGTCCACATTTATGTACAGTGTCATTACATTCCCATAATATATTTTCTAAAATCTGTCTTATATTAAAATCTGATCTATTGTAGACTTATTTCTTTTAAATCCATATTAATGATCCATATTTTCGACGTCAATAAGGAATTAAATCTGTATACTAACAGGCCTATACTATTTGTTAGAATTTTGTACGAAGTTAAAAGTAGGCTAATGAGATGTCCCTGAAGACTACAGTGGGCTATACAAGTAAGATATAATTCAAGAATTTAGCCTATATAAATACCGAGATATAATATAGTCAAATTAGTCTATAGTCATGAATTACAATATGCTTATAAAATTATTACTTGTAAGATAGAGGCGTCATTATCTTGCTTAAATTAAAAAGAAAAAATAAATACTTTGGAACTGGTACCATCCACATCAAAATGTTGTAAAGGCTAACAAGAATGGAACATGTCCCCAAACGTATAAATACAGTGTTTAAAACAAATTAAACAATTAAGGCCTATATGCCTACTTTACAAGTATCCATGCTTGTCTCTATTGATAATAAATTTTACCTCTCTTACAGCATAAATAACTATTAATTTATCCATGCACAAAGAGAATGTTTACTGTTAAATCAGTGTGTCATCAATTAACTTACGACTATTACCAAATTACTTTTCTCTCAATGTTATTTCAGAAGACTAGTAGGCCTAAACCTCTATCAATAATGTATCCACTCTTAAAGTGAACCACATCAAAACAAAAACAAGTGACCTGTTCGCGTTTCATTGGTTGTGGCTAGAGTAAGGAATTTTATGTAATGAAACATAAGTTTGCAACTGTTTGTGTGTAAAACCAAGATAAAAGACAATCAAAAGTCTTACTTACCATTACACCATGCAACTGTTTGTACGTAAACCAAAACAAAGACAGTAATAAGTTTAACATCTTAAAATACTAGCCCATGTTGAAATCTTACCTTTTAGTGCATACAAATTCTGGTTCTACGTAGTTGTGATATTGAAGTGCAAAGCACTGTAAAGCAATAAGTAAGCGAAAAAAAAGTTTCCTTCATTAAATTAAAAATACGTCCCCTGAATATACGGTAGTTCCGGGTGAGATGGCCATATGGGTGTGATGGCCATAGCTCCTATTTTATGTTGAAATGACCGGATGTGAAAGAAACTCGGTAGGCGGTATGCTTTTGACTCTAGTAACCGATTGTTGAACACGTGTGGCAATTTCGTGTTACAAGTCGACGACTTTTTCCTAATTATTGTTTTGTAACTGCTCAGATATTTTGTGACCGTCAAGAGAAGTGAACATAAGTGCGACGTTCCTGCAAAATAATGCTCAGCAGCTTATTGTACGAGTTAAGTGGATCTTCTGTGATTAATATAAAGTTAATATTTCTCATTTAATCATCTCCTGGTTTTTTTCCGCACTATGGCCATCTAACCCTTAAACATGGGGGAGATGGCCACCTACTTTTAGGGAGAGTTGGCCAACTGTTTAAGATGCATTTTCGTCGATTTTTTTAAAATATTTGTTTACTGCCTCAGCGGTATAGTGTTATAGTATTTATTGTTAGTTTAATTTTATTAATTTGTATAGCCTATTAGTGGGAGTTGGCCTTCTGTTTAGCAAGTCTACCATCCCAAAGATCCAGATTTCGATTCCCGGCTTTTCCTTAGAATTATTTCAGGTAGTTGCTTGATATATACTGGCATATAGGCCTACCCTTACAATCCCGATGCCATTCCTGACTATGCATACCTCAATTCAACTGCAAGTGAATCTACAAATGCAGAAAGAAAACAGGACGATCAATGTCAGGACACGAACGGAAATAACGCTGAGGATTCTAATTCTGCTACCCCTAGAAATCTTGAGCCACAACCGAGCACTTCCAAATCTAACGTGGAATACACTCCTACGAAAATTCTGGAGACGATGTCACCAGCACCATCCTTAAGCAAATTGCCAGCAAGCAAAAGGCCAAAGCTTCACGCTACTCTCTTGACTTCCCTGAGAACATATAAAAAGTGAGGTTTAAATCTATAAAATTGGCAATAGGCGTAAATCCTTCAGTAAGGAAGTTTCGAAGCTAACATTTCTTAGAAAACGATCAATTTCTAGCAGCAGCTCCAGCTCTGAAGAAAGAATCGTAATTAACGACGAGTCCAGCAATGATGAATTTGTTGATCTCACCAACGGATGTGTTGGTTGTAGCGAAGACAACGACAATACAAAGAAGGCAGTTGACTGGATTCAGTGTATCCGTTGTCAAAGGTGGCTCCAAGAAAACGTGCACTACTTTTATTGGTGTTTGTTTGCCTTGTGGAAAAGTGATAACTAGGAAAAACTTAAATAATTCACTTGTTTATGGAAACATTTTCTCCGAAAATAATTGAAGATATTTTATTTGTATTTTAATGCAAGGAAAGTTTTAAATTTTATGAAACAATTAGTTTTTTTTTAATTGCATATGTAAATGTAAATGCAATAAACAAAAAGATATATTTTAATAATTTTTGAGTGTATTTAATGACTTCAAAACTGAGTAATCAACACTCTCTACCCTATGGCCATCTCCCCCTGGCAACTAGGGATAGATGGCCAGTGTATTGTTTTTCAATAAGTTGGGTTTATTACTCTGAATGGCAATATTTTATCATAAATACAAGGAATTATGTAGATTTACCTTCAGTAACCCCATTAAACTTTTGTTCACGTAATTATCCTGCAAATCTTCGATATTCTGAAACATTAAAAAAAGTATGGCCATCTAACCCGGACTTACCCTACTTTTTATTTGTCCGTTATTAATAAGAATAGTTAAGTCTCGTAGACTGCGATGGGCAGGACATGTTGCACGTATGGGGAATGAAAGACTTGCATGGAAGCTTCTTGTAGGAAAGCCAGAGGGAAAACGCCCAGTTGGTAGACCAAGAATGAGGTGGGAGAATAACATTAACTATGATTTGAGGGAAGTAGATTATACAGGGAATGATTGGAAAGCATTAGTTCAGGATAGGGATGTATGGAGAGCTTATGTCCGTGCGGCCATGAACCTACGGGTTCGATAGTGCCAGTGAGTAAGTAAGTAAGTTATTAAAATAATAATATTCAAAACATAGAAATGATTCTTAAAACATAACTAATCAATAATTACAACTTGAAATAGTTTATTGCATACGAATGACGTATTTGAGGGGAGCAGCATTTCAGTCGCTCCTAATGTAAGAGAATGGTTGAAAATGGTATTTTGTTACTAGGTATTTTCGGTTCGTACCTAAATTTGTAAAACACAAGTCAGGCAAACCTTTTCCTAGTGGTAAAAAAACAGTAAATGTATTTCACAAGTTCAATGAAAAATATACAATTCACCCTAAATTGGAAACAGTTTACTCCTACATCTGTGATGTTTAACTAAATCAGTAAAAAAATGTTAACTGAAAATATGGTTTAGTTGTATAAATGTATTATAAGAAGTTAAATGTTTCGAATTCCTGCATAAAATTTGGCCTACTATAAACATTAATTTATCATGAATTTACCCCACTTAGGCCTACTGGCCATATAGAATTATCATAATTTCATTATACGACAGGCCCATGGCCTACCTCCCGGCTTGTGTCCTGAGATCTACATTCGTTAATCACAGGTGTGGAACGATCAACTAGCAGTCAGTAGTAGGGATGTCGTTAGCAAGTCGGATACTCAGACGTTAAAGCTGGTTTTCTCATCTTGGAGTCGCTACTTACTGCAGTTGCCTAAACATCTCATGATGCTGAGTGGGCACCAGTCCCATCCTCGTCGAAATACCATGATAAAATATTCTTCCTCCATGAGAACCCGAACTAACGCGAGTCCTGTAGCTCTGCCCCAACGATTCATCCCATAAGCTGGTCGATTACGGTGCGGGAATAGGCATACAGCCTATAATGTATATACGTAGGTTCAGTTATGTAACTTGTATACCGCTTACGTCCCGCGTCGGAACATGGGTGACCCCTAGTTTCTTAAGTAAGGGAATTTACTTACGCTCATTTATCTGCAGATGTCAACGAATGACATGTGGTTAATACTTCGCACCTCGATGAGACCTATAGGCCTAGTAGGCAACTAAGATATCAGGTCTACTTGGATATATGAAGGTCGGTTAAATGTTTCACAGAGAACTTTTTATTCAGAATTGCGGTTCTTTTATGAGCCAGAAAATCTTCACTCGGGACCCATTGCGTAAGTCCCTCCCGGAGAACTTATCCCTTGGATTTTCCCATCCTAAAAATTCATCGACCCCGGTCGGGTTTGAACCCGCGACCCTCAGGACTAGAGGCAAGGAACATAAGCACGAGACTTGCGATGGACAAAAAAAAAAGGGGGTGGAACGGACGTAATCTACATCTTACTAACTCCACATCTACCACAGCAAGGTCAGGAGCATTCATTCTTTTCCGAGTTCGATAGTTTGCAAGACGTATTCCAATAGCAATGCGATGTAATAGTTGTGTTGTTATATTCTTGACCTCTTAGTTAATAGGGCGGTGATAAATCTTACTAGAAAGAAACAAGCGTTTACGTTTTAAAATAAGATTGTTGTGTTACTTCATTAGGTCAAGAGATCGAATGAATAATGAACAAAGAAAGTAGAATTCAAATAGCTTACTTTTCTTGCAACAGTGAGAAGGGTTCAATTACGCTGAGCAACAACAAATAAACTTTTTTTTTGTCTCAAAACGAAAAATATGTGATTCTGATAGTATTTTTTCTCCTGAATTCAAATATGATAGGCTATCGGTTTTTCTCCATCATGCAAGGTTTCCGAGAGACGCAAATACTTAAATATTTTCTACATTCGTAACTACGCAATATTCGAACATTCGAACTCGCCTAGAAAGTAAGAAATGACGATTTTCTGCTATATTTCGCCTGTGGAGCATCCCTCTTGATGGTCCAACAATAATCGGCCAGCATATTAGGATTCCATTTGCATTGATATCTCTTTTCCATACCTGAAATCTCCTGATTTCCGCCAAGATTTTCCGGGAAGAAATCTAGGTTTATTAAAAAAATAATTATTTAAATTCATTAATTGAAATTGAAATAAAAAAAAACTGTGGGTGATGGAGAAATTCCGAATACATATTTGAAAACACGATAAAAACAACTGCACTCATGAGACAAAAATCATGTTGACCAGTGTTATGATTGACGGGAAGAGAACAAACCATGGTACTTTTCGCGGCCGACTTGTGAGACTAAGGCTATAAGAACCATCCGGCTACTGGCCTCACATCCACATGTGTTAATCACAGAGGTAGACGAACATCCAACCTGTGTAGGGGTGACATGCGGTCAGTATGTCGGACCCCCAGCCGTTATAGCTAGTTTTCTCAACTTGGAGTCGCTGCTTATTGTAGCTACCCAAATGCCTCACGATACTGGGTGGGTACCGGTTCCATACTGGCTGCAATTCCATGAGAAAATTTCTACTACTTTGGCATCTTGCCTTAACCACTAGGCCACGGCGCGGGACCAAGGCTCTAGGCCTAAATAATTACTAATTTGAAATGTTTAAGAGGTTGAGAAGTTTCTTGAAAATGATGTTGGATTCATAGGATGCAGAGTGTATGTGTGTGTAGACGGAAATGAACCTGTCAGCGAGGAGATGAAGGGAAGATGAGATGGTAATCAGGTGATTGATTCATTTAGGCGACCTCGCGCCGGACGCATTAATTAAATTGTACTCTGATAATATATGCTAATTATCGCTGTAATAATGTGCTTAGTAGAGCGGAGAACCCGTCTGCTGCCTCTAGGCTACAGATTAACTCTCATAGACTGCCATTCATTCCCTGCTTTCACTCTTGTGCAAACCATGAACATCTCATACGTACGTCCATATATTTACTGTAAAAAGATTCATCGGTATTTTAAATCGTCAGCATAAGCAGGTATGGAGTACAGCTCGATTCTAGCCTCAAGAACCCTCTTCCATGCATCTCTGTCTCTAGCAACCAGCGAAGGATTCACAGCTTCCTCAGATCCTTCAAAATTCCATCCATCTAACGAAGTTTCGGTCGTCCCATAATCCTTTTTTCCCTAAAATTTACTTTTCATGACTTTCTTGGGGGTATTTCATGTTCGTAGAAAATCACTATCTCGAACGTGGCCCTAACAATGCAACAAATCTAAAAACTTTGAAGGAATGACGTCACACAGACTTTAAACAAACATGATATAGCGTTGCAGAGTTAGGGTCCTATATCTTAGATGACACATTCTCCTTTGTCGTACATTACGCTAAAAAATGTCATAAGTAATGCCAGCGAGTGATTTCCAATTATCGAGAAATTCACGACTCCCGAAGTTAAGGAGTGAATTCCATCTAGAGAATGTGGAAATCAATAGAATAGGGCAATTTGTTTAGAAACTATTTAACGAATCAAAATTAACGCTGTTTACTAATCAATCATTGTTTTAACTATAGTTGTGTTTAAAAATATTTATATGGTTTATGTAAACACGGCGATATCTGAAACCAAATAAAAAATGTCAGGTTATGTTCGACAGTCACTGCTAGCTATGATCATATTAATTTATTGAAACCAAACAAAGATCGCAATATTGTAAGAGTGTACCCAAGTGGAGACATCAAAGTAAATACCATAATCAACATTACGGGTTATTCATTTATTTTTTTAGTAAACAACTCAGTAAAATCAAGGAATCTTTTCATTACTTGCTATATTCAATGTATTTGTTGGAGAAAAATAATGCTTTGACCTGTTCAGAACATTAAAAAGGAGGAGCTTTCTTTATCACAAAAGCAGGAGCTGATAAAGAGAAATCGTTAAAGAGCTAGGTGAAACACGACTGTCATTGGTTGTAAAACAACATTCACTGAAACGTGATTGGTCATTGACTAGCATTTGTGGCATGAGTTAGCCTAAATAGTCCTTGATATATTTTCTTAGAATGAACTAAGTGTTGGACAAGATCAATGTTTCATTTCCATATAGGGCCTATTAATATTGGATTTACCAGGGTTTTATATAGAGGGCCTAAATTAGCCTACTTTTTAATAAGTTACGTTTTACCACATATGAGGGGTGTGAGTGAAAAACTTGATAACCCATTTTTTAATGGTTTTCTGCATTATCGACCTCTTATTAAAGTTGTTTGTCTCTGGATCAGACAAGTATAGTATTGTTAAAAACCAATAGATGCCAGAGTTATTGCCTATGTTGACATTCCAAAATTTCCTTTACGTTTATGGAAAACCTTGACAAGCCATTCTTTCAATCAACACTTTTGAAATTCATGTTAAAGCACGGTTGAGGTTATGTAATAAGATGTTAATTATATATCTTTTTTATCTGTTAAGTCAGTCGTCATCAACTAAGTTATTAAACTTCTTCAAGTTATTCTAATATGGAGGCCTTTCGAAAACAATGTTTCATCTTCTGCGTTTTAACTGGAACTGGAACTTGTATACAACCTATACAACACCATCAGCCATCAGTTCCAGTTAAAACGCAGAAGATGAAACATTTTTTTCGAAAGGCCTCCATAATAGAATAATTTGAAGAAGTTTAATAACTTAGTTGAGGAAGACTGGCTTACCAGGTAAAAAAAATATATAATTAACATCCCATTCATTCAAGACGGTGTCTTATCACTTTTTTCACCCATTTTAGTAAGGTGTAACGAAATTATAGATAAAGTTGATAGGCCTATTCCATCATATTCCATACCATTAACCCATTTTAACCTCTCACGGTACTTTTGCGTGTCACACGCCACTCGGGCCTTACGGTGGCACGACCTCTCGGGAGTGGAATTTTAAACTATGGATAATATTAACACTTTTTTTCTTTTGCCACACAAGTACATGGGGGTCTCCTCGAATGAGTGATCAGCTCAATGTCAGGGTCTCCTCCGAGACAATAAACTTAAAGACAATAGGTATAGGCTATAGCTAGACCTACCATTCACACAAATTCATGGGCGAATACTATGATATGCCTAATGATAATTATCATGGCAGATTATGTTCGGGTATCATTGGGCCTTAAAGTTTCTTGATATCTGCCTTAGGCCTATAGGTGAGGAAAAACGCTACAAAACCATCACCCAGGAAAGTTGTCCCGACCGCGAATCGAAGCCAAGTCCGCTGTACGATGTACTAACTATAGGCTATGTCACTCGTTGACATCTAGGCCTATAGATAAAATAACCATAAGCGGGCACGCCGTAGCGTAGTGGTTAAGGCACTGAGCTACAAGCCGAAAGATCGAGGGTTCAAGTCCCGGTGGGTCAGGATTTTTAAACTGACCCAAACCTTACGGCGGCACTATGGCCCTGGGGTCGACTCAGCCTCTAACGAAAATGAGTACCAGACGCTTGTTCTGGGGTAAAGGCGGCCGACACGCAGGGCTGACAACCCGGCTGACATCAAGTGCCGATTGTCCAGAAATAGTGGGAGCCTTAACCTCCTACTACCCCAAGGGCCTCCTGAGGGCTGTAGTGGGATTACTTTACTTACCTTTACAAAATTAGCCTAGCTAAAAAAAAACTCCCGCTAAGAACTAGGCCTACTCATGTCCCGCGTATCGACACCTACCTTCAATTTTTTTTTTTTTTCACAAATGGTAATCTACAGTTTCGTAGCGAACAAAACGCAGTGCTTTGATTCTGCATCTTCCATTACTCAGAACAGTGCACTCCTCTTCTCTCTTTTTTCACGTAGGCTAGGCCTATTATTCAGGGAATAACTGGTAAACATTAGCTCATCATAGGAATGTATGGAGAGTTTATGTCTAATATGTCATGAACCTCTGAATTTGATAGTATCAGTGAGTTAGTTTTTATCATTAAATAGGCAAGCAGAGTTTTGGAAATAAGTCAATTTGTGCTCTAATCCATCCATTATAAAGAATGTTCTATTTATCTTGACACCCGAAATAACTTTGTGCATAAGTACAAAATGAAAACTTGTTTTACACAAAAGTTGTCCAACTACCGGGGGAAATGTTACTGATGGATAGTGAACTTCAAAGCGTTATTTATTGACAAAATACGAATACTAACTTTGTTTTCTTTAATGGTACAGTACATTTTTTTGATACATAATTAAGCACTCCAAGACCTGTTCAAATATCACAATGTGCCATTCTAATAAATACAACCTTATTAATGGAAACATAAAGTGGTATTTGACTGCCATATAGGCATAATAGTAGGTCTACTACCTCATGAATTATGAACAATTGAACATTCATATTAATTGTGGAATGCAGGCTTTCACGGCCGATATTCATAATATTAAAAGACCCCGCGCTATGTGGCCGTGGTCTATAACTGGCGTTTTTTCCAGATGTTTCTCCCTCGTCTACGGAAGGTATTTTAAGTGGTGAGTGTTTCTAGGTGGTGTTCCCTAGTCGTATAATCGACTATGAATGTCGACATTCACAATCGAGTCTACAACTAGGAAACACCACCTAGAAACACTCACCACTTAAAATACCTTCCGTAGACGAGGGAGAAACATCTGGAAAAAACGCCAGTTAGGCCTATAGACCACGGCCACATAGCGCGGAATCTTTTAATATTATTCACATCAAGTGTTCAAACTGCTGACCATTTTCAATGACATAGGCCTACATGTCCAATCGCCGAATGAATGAGGAGAATGATTTCTCCGTAGTTACCGGCTGAATGGAATTACATGCGTGCACAATAACTATTCTGCATAGTTTATTCTCTGGAGATGGAATATCTCGATAGACAAAAATATCTTTAATAACTCCCCAGTGAAAAACTTCCAGTAGGGTGTGATCTGGAGTTCGAACAGACCAATGAACTGCCCCCTTCGACCACTAGCCTATAGGCTATGTTTCCATTAATAAGATTCTGTTTACATTAGAATGATACATTTTTTTTAACAAATCTTGTAGTGCTAGTGCTTAATTAACGCATGAACGAAAAAATACCGATTGAGGGTCTTTCCACTTTTCAGCGGTTGCCCTTTTATCAGCCGGCTGCTGGCCCTTCACATCCACATGTGTCAATCACAGAGGTAGATGATCAACAGCCAGTGTAGGGGTGACATGTGGTTAGCATGTCGAATCCCCCAGCCGTTATAGCTGGTTCCTCAACCTGGAGCCGCTACTTATTGTACTACCCAATTACCTCACGATGCTGGGTGGGCACCGGTCCCATACTGGCCGAATACCATGAGAAAATTTCTTCCCCCATGGAGACTCGAACCAGCGCAAGTCCCGTAGCTCTGCGCCAAGGCTTTCTACCTTAACCGCTCGGCTACGGCGCGGGACACGAAAAAATACACAGTAGGCTATTCGTATAAAATAATTAGGCCTAAATAACGCTACAAAGTTCACTAATCATTATCTATAGTGGCATAGCCCATTGTTAAGCCATTACCTCACCTTTGTAAGGAGTTACTAGACCAAGTAAATTTTTAGTTACCTTATTTGCTCATAGATGTCGTGGATGGCATGCGGTCAACACACCGACCCAATGAGACATCTAACAGGCAACTAAAGTATTACTACCGCCTCACTATGATGGTTGTCCGTTTATATAAAAGCGGGTGCCACGCGTCAATGCTTGACAATGATTAAGATGCGGAATTATTATAGTGGCGGTAGTCGGCATCTTTGTATCTAATTATATTTAATTATATATAACAGCTGCGGGGAAACAAAGCGAGCCGTTGGACAACAATCATAGTGAGGCGACAATCTAACTAGGACGCTGATGTCTCTAAATTTTGCTTAGAGACATCTTTATTCAAGCTTAAGAATCTTTTACAAGCCTGAAAACTTTCAGACTCGGGAACCACGGTGAAAACCACCCGGACGACCTGCTCCTCGGATTTTTCCGTCCTAAAAATCCATCGACCCCGGCCGGGTTTGAAACCACGACCCACGGAACTAGAGGAAATGAGCATAACCACTAGCCCACCGCGGCCGACTTCACTAACCATTAAGAGACTATTATTTCTCCCTCGTAGATGAAGAACTTTTGAATAAAACTATATTTGTGTAGGCTACTTACGTACGAAGTTATTTCGGGTGCTTAAGATAATGGGACAACCTGTATACGAAATTCAAAAAAGTATGCAACGCTAAATTTTAGTAGCCTATCCAGCAATTTTCCAAAGCAATAAAAAGAAATCACTCCAGATGGTCGATTGTTTTATACCGATGTGCCATTAGATTCTATAAAACGAAACATCTCCAAATTTGTTTTAATTTTCCAGAGGCTGGCGATCTTTATTCAGTGCCAGTTACAAAAACAGTTAAATTAAATGAAACTTTGAGTCGTGACAAAATAGTCTCCTGTGATTCTTGTTATTTGCTGCAGAAGCTACTGCCAGAGTTTTTCAATGTTCCCATTAGGGAAATTATTTTGCGGTTTGGGGGAGGCTTTTCAGAGCCTAGTGGATATTAACATGGGATGTCGTTTATGCATACAGCACAACTAGGCCTATAAGCTACCACGCAGTAGGCCCACGACTTACATTTACGTATTTTGTGAATATAGAATCATGTGATGCTCTAACATTGGTACAACTGTGTTTACTATCTGGAGGAATATTCGTGGCAGTTAGGCCCCTGGATTTGTTCTTTCACAGTTTCGTAAAGCGTTTGTAGAGAGTAAAAATATAAAATGATAAAGAGGCCCTTAGAGTAGTTGGATAGTAAAGGCTTCCATCTTTCCAGATACTTCAGTCTTTTTTTTTATTCTATAATTAGCCTAATAATAATAATAATAATAATAATAATAATAATAATAATAACTAACTCCACTGGCACTATCGAACCCGTAGGTTCATGGCCGACGGACATAAGTTCTCCATACATCCCTATTCTGAGCTAATGTTTTCCAGTCATTCCCTGTATAATCTACTCCCCTCAAATCATAGTTAATGTTATTCTCCCACCTCATTCTTGGTCTACCAACTGGGCGTTTTACCTCTAGTTTTCCTACAAGAAGCTTCCATGCACATAGGCCTATTTCATTCTCCATTCGTATAATAATAATCGGCTAATAATAATAATAATAATAATAATAATAATAATAATAGGCCCTAATAACAATAATAATAATAGGCCTAATAATAATAATAATAATAATAATAATAATAATAATAATAATAATAATAACCACAAACAAACTCATAATACGCCCTAATAATAATAATAATAATAATAATAATAACAATAATAATAATAATAATAATAATAATAACCACAATCTAACTCACTCACTCACTCACCAGCTCTTTCGAACCCGTAGGTTCATGGCCGCACTGACATAAGCTCTCCATACATTCCTATCCAGAGATAATTTTTTCATCCATCCCCTCCATAATTTACTTCCCGCAAAACATAATTGAAGTAATTCTCCCACCTCATTCTTAAACTACCTACAGAGGGTATTTTCTTCGGTTTTCCTACAAGGAGTTTCGATTTGCCTCTTCCATTCACCATTCGTGCCACATGTCTACCCATTGCAGTCTACGAAGCTTAACTGTTTTTATTACACCTGGTTTCCCATAAACATCATGTAGCTCACTGCTATGTGGTCTTCTACATTCTGTTCATCTCTCTTTGGTCCAAAAATTCTTCGAAGAACTTTATTCACAAATAGGCCTACTCGTAATCTTTTCTCCTCAATTAAAGTAAGAGTCCAAGTTTCGCATCCATATAGCCTAATAGGCCTATAACTGGGAGAATAACAGCTTAAAGTTTTTGTGAGAGAAGCTGGGGCAACAATAGTCCTTAAAATACATAATAGCACGAATTTACAGAATTAAACCTAGGCCTATGTTTAAATTTTATGAGCATCTCATTTATATTTATAAATTTATTGTTCATAGTAGGCTTTTTGTATTCAGCTAGTTCTTCATTTGTCATTAAGTTAACTGACCATATCCATTATATATAGGCCTATATATCCATCCATAATAATTCTGCCCGAGGGCAGATCTTTCACTGCAATCATAGCATTTTGATGCTATGCTACGCTTTGCAGCTTTACTAGGAGTTATAGGTGTGGTAGCTTCCCGTTGCTTTCCACACCAGTAAAGGATGATGATGATGATGATAATAATAAGGATGATTTTCAGGGACCATTGGGCCCTAAGCTTCCTGACATTTGTCTTACAGGTGAGGAAAACCCCCGAAAAAACCTCACCCAGGAGTCTGTCCCGACCGGGAATCGAACCCGGGCCCGCTGCGTGACAAGGCAATACGCTATATATATATATATGTTTGTGCGTGTGTGGTGGCCATATATTTACATTTATTAACGTTTACTTCCAGTCCCAATTTCTTTGTGTTACTCAGTAGAATGTGCATCTTGGTCCTTACTATCTCCTCGCTATCTACTAATAATAGTACATCATTAGCATTAGCTAATAGCTCGTTAATACCATTGAGTTGTAGGCCTTATTCATCCTCTACAGATTTCATGGCAGTAAAGGAGGTAGTGCATCTCCCTTAAATAAATAGGCTATCTTACTTTGATCATGCCAAATTCCCATGTAGTTTATGTCATATCCTTCTATTCCTGTTAAATAAAACTGTTTTTCAATGCCATCAGTTTGTCATTTCGACATTTTTAGTATTCTCTCTTGACATTGGCATATTGTAACCCACTTCTGAGGTTGGGGCGCCTGGAAGGCGGAGTTACAGCTGCCCCAATGATATGATGGGTGATGATGACGGTAATGATGCGCCGGAAAAGCTCTCAATCTTAAACTAAATCTATTAAAGTGAATATGATAAATGATGATAATGATGATCAGATGATGTTCGGGTACAGTTTGGCCTTAAAGTTTCCTAAAATATACAGTCAATATATCCAATTCACCAATTAATAATTAAAAGAGTCAACATGTTTCAACAGCGAAGCTGCCATTTTCAAGACTAAATATTTGAATATTTCAATATCTAGTCTTGAAAATGACAGCTTCGTTGTTGAAACATGTTGACTCTTTTTAATTATTAATTGGCGAATTGTGTATACTGAATTTATATTTTACGATTTTATCATCAAGAAGATCATTAGTGTATTAATCCTGATATTTGTCTTATATGTGAGGAAAAACTCCGAATAAACATCGCCCAGAAAAATTGTCCCCACCGGGATCGAACCCTGGTCCTCTGCTTGACAAGGCAACACGCTAGCTCGAGCAGTGAACCCATTAAAAAATAAAATTCGTTACTGGGAATGTATTGTAGACACACAATAATCCTAATGTAGTCATGAAAATTTACAAAATGTTCCATAATGTCTAGTCCCGAAATGAATTCAAACTCATTTTCATTGAATATCGTAAAATGAAATAATAATTTCTCATCCCAATGTGCAGTAAAAAGCAATGCTATAACATGAAATAGTTAAGAGAACAGCCAATTCGTTGCTATGGAAATGAGAACGAAAATAATTACCAATAAATTTTCAAAACGTTTAGTACATAGATAACGCTTTCTAACAGCTATGAATTTAATTGGTCGGAAAGTAATGGGATAAAACGCTGGAGCCCTCTACTGGCTCTAAAAGGATACTATATTCGTTATTACGGTATTTACTCCCCATATATAAATGATATGATGCAAACTAGCTAATACCAAGTAATTAAAATTTTCAATTAGTTTTAAGAGTAAGCCTTTGTTCCACTGTGTTTGATATTGCAAAGTTAGGCCACCAATTAAAAGTCTATCAATTTGAAAACCCCCACTGTTTTTTTATTTTTCTATAAAAATTCCAAATTGATGTTGTGTTATGAAAATTGGAAGTAATGATTAACAAAGCTATGTAAAACTAGATTTTCATTTACAAATTATTTATATGGAATTTTGTTTTAAAATCGAAATATAATACCAACATGGTGAATGATGGGGGGGGAAAGTAATGCAGTTCTGGTCAACATTGGCTCACGTCCAATATGAAACGTCTAGTTTCAAAGTTTCTCTTACTTACCCTCACTGGCACTATCGAACCCATAGGTTCATGGCCGCGCGGACATAAGCTCTCCATACATCCCTATCCTGAGCTAATGATTTCCAATCATTCCCTGTATAATCTACTTCCCTCAAATCATAGTTAATGTTATTCTCCCACCTCATTCTTGGTCTACCAACTGGGCGGTTTCCCTCTGGCTTTCCTACAAGAAGCTTCCATGCAAGTCTTTCATTCCCCATACGTGCAACATGTCCTGTCCATCGCAGTCTACGATACTTAACTGTTCTTATTATATCTGGCTTCCTATAAAGACCATGTAGTTCATTGTTATGTAGTCTTCTCCATTCACCTGTCTGTTCATCTCTCTTTGGCCCAAAAATTTCCTAAGTAGGCCTACTTTATTCTCGAATACTTGTAATCTCCTTTCTTCCCTTTAAGTAAGAGTCCATGTTTCGCACCCATATAATATAACTGGTAGAATAATAGTTTTATATATTTTCAGTTTAACGTTTTTCGAAAGGAGTTGGGACATCAAGAGTCTCTGCAATGCATAATAGCACGCATTTCCAGAATTGAGCCTATGTTTAACTTCTTTATGCATCTCATTCCTATTAGTGATTATTGTTCCTAGGTATTTGAAATCAGCCACTTCCTCAAAATTTCCCTCATTTGTCATTAGCTGTCCATTTCCATTATATAATGTATTTCTACGTGTGGCCATATATTTAGTTTTATTGATATTTACTTCCAGTCCTAATTTCTTAGTGTTACTCAATAGTGTGTGCGTGTTGTCCTTTAGTAGGCCTATCTCCTCGCTATCGGGCAATAGTACATTTTCTACATCACCTATATTCTATGGTCAAGAAATAATCCTCCAAACAGCGAATTTATAAATCGGTAGTGGAGTATCCCCTCTCATTAATTCACAAACCCTTAATCGATTGCCTGATACCTGTCCGTCTAACTGTGGAGACATGGGTACATCCTTAGTGGGAAGTTCTTTAATTAGACGAATTTAGTAGCTAATATTCCGAGTGGTTAAAGCAAGATGCCTTGGCGAAGGGCTACGGGACTTACACTAGTCGAGTCACCATGGGATAAGATATTTTCTCATGGAATTTCGGCCAGTATGGGGTCAGTGCCCACCCAGCTTCGTGAGGAATTTGTGTAACTACAATAAGTGGCGGCTCCAAGTTGAGAAAATCAGCTATTATGACTACACTGTATTGATGACCGTCTACCTCTGTGATTAACACATGTGGTTGTGAGGCCAGCAGCCGACTGGTAGGACAAGGGCCTTCTAGCCCTGTCGCGCCATGGAAATAGAATATCCCTACAGATGTCACCTAGAGACATGTGGTTAGTATATCGCCTCGAGGCGACATATAGTAGGAAACTAAGGTTATAGCTATGTACACGCGAATGGATGAAGATCGGTTAAATTTTGTTGAGGTTTTTATTCAAACTTGAGGTTCTTTTACGAGCCCAAATGTCTCTAGACTTGGGACTCACGGCCTAATCTCCCTCCCTTGGATTTTTCCATCTTAAATATTCATCGACCCCGGCCGGGTTTCAACCCGCGATCATCGGATCTAGAACCAAGGAACGAACATAATCACTAGACCATCGCGGCCGACTCAAACTCTTGTACAATTGGGCCTAATCAAAATTTCAATTTTAATATAACGAACTGTCCTTACTCAAACTTCTGAGACATAGGCTAAAGCATCCTAAATAAAATAAAATGTTGGAAATACGAAAAATATTGACTCACAGAAAAATAATAGGCCTAAGGAATGCATGATAGATAGGCTAGTTCTTTATTGTCAGAAACAACTAAAAGTAAAGGAATCAAACACAACAATAGTGAAATACAGAACAAACTGGAAAGAACATTTAGCAAGGATGACTGAGAAAAGTATAACAAAAGCAGCATACAACTATTCACTATGAGGAAGAAGCAGTTTGGGAAGACCAAAGAAAAGATGGAAACACCAGCAATTAGGAGCCGGAACAGGCTAGTAAATAAACCTAAACCGTAACGAAGAAGAAGAAGAAGAAGGAGGTTGCCAAAAACACACTACGAACTAGGCCTATGGCAATGTGAATTATTATAGTCCTATTAGTCCAAGTAGCCTACTAATAGGCCTACATTAGTTGCCTACTAGATGTCTCATTGAGGCAAATTGCAAACCACATGTCACTAGAAAATACATGTAGGTAAATAGGCGTAATATTAGCCTGATAAACAAACTCCCGCTAGGGAACACCCTTATCCCCATGCGGGACGTAGGTATAGGGTTTAACTAGCCTATGTATAGCCTACACATATACACTGCTGTCCTAATTAGTCAATGCTTTGATATTCATGGACAGTGCAAATTGGGTTCAAAATCAATATTGATTAGAATGTTCATTAAATTTTGAAATAGTAACATTCTTTAGGTCTATAGGCCTACATACTATTTTGAGTTTTAATACATTTATAATTAAGCCTATTTAAATGTATGTTATTATAGATACAGTGTCAGAAATAAAGACTTTTTTCAGACATTTTATTTGGAATGTTTTCTGACAAGAAATTGAACTACTCTTCAAAGAAGACAGCATCATATCAATAGATCCTAAGGTCTTGAGCCATCTTTCAGCGAAATTGATTAGGCTAACCCGCGATGGTGCCAGTTTCATTGGGTTTTGCTGAGAAGATTCGTTAAGACCCACTTCCTCAGTTACATTGTTTTCAAAATTTCACGCAAGAAACAGATGGTAATCTGAAGTCGCACGCAAGATCAGGGCTATAGGCTGGGTGTGGTAGTTAATTCGATTCCTTTACATTCCTGAATTTTTGTCACGTTCGTTCGTGCAGTATGGGGTGCGCGACCCTCAAATTTTCATGAACTCGTTTGAGTTGTTGAGAAAAAAGATCTGCATCGATTGTACCCTTGTTTGGAAAAACTCCCAATGAGTCAAATCTTAAAAATTCCTCCGGACATTCATATAAAAAATAATAGTGATGGGAAAATATATGTAATAAGAACAGTTAATTCTTTTAGCCTATATTGCGATGATTGCCTCTGGTTCCGAGGATCGCGGGTTCAAACCCGGCCGGGGTCGATGGATTTTTTTAGGTGGGAAAAATCCAAGGGGTAAGTCCTCCGGGAAGGACTTTAAGCCGTGATCCCGAGTCTGAAAATTTTCAGGCTCGTAAAAGATCCTTAAGCCTGAATGAAAAGTCCTCTAAGCAAAATTTACCGAATTTCTCCGTCCTAGTACTACCTTGGTTTCCTAGATGTCAGTGTGAGGCGGAACGCTGACCACGGACCACTCAAAATGACATCTATACGAAAACAAGTGAAACTAAATTAGCATGGTTCAAATTCTTCCCTGTAGGGGGAGAGCGCCTAAATCTCTGTTAAGAAATATGGGCTTATAAACAATATTGCGATGAGCAGGACAAGTGACATGAATGGGGAATAAAAGAGTGGTAATGACATTTCTTGTAGAAAACCGGAGTGACAGTATTCAATAGGACTACACAAAAAATATACGAGAATAATTATAACTTATTAATAACAATAATTTGAGAAGGAGGTCAATTATATTACAGAGAATTATTGGAAAATATTAGCTGGTTAGTTTTTTTTTTTTTTTTTTTTTTTTTTTGCCTCTGGTCCCCAGGATCGCGGGTTCAAGCCTGACCGGGGTCGATGGATTTTTTAGGATGCAAAAATCCAAGGAGCAAGTCCTCCGGGGGGGGGGAACTTCAAGCCCTGAATATTTTCAGGCTGGTAAAAAACCTTACTCACGAATAAAGAGGCCTCTAAGCAAAATTTATCTTCAACTTCCTAGTAATAGGCCTACTTTAGTTGCCTACCCTGTCCGCTCTTAAAGTGATCCTCGTCAAAACAAAACCATGCGACCTGATCGCATTTCATTGGTTATGGACACCGACGTACGTTGTAGAAGCAAAATCTTTCCGCCATTCGCGCCACAATTATTGTCACTTTTGACAGGGAGATGACGACACAGAACAGAAGACTCGATACTTTCAGCCATTTTGTTTCATGAGAATTGACTGAAGCATGACACAAATAGGCCAACATCGCCAATATGTAATAAACTATTTTAAGTTATAATTATTGATTAGGTATATTTTACAATATTTTGTATGTTTTGAATATTATTATTTTCATTCACGAAGAATAACAACTATATTATGAGGATATATATTTAATTTAATGAAGGGAACTACTTTTTTCGCGTACTTATTGCTTCTACAACGTACGTCGGTCACATGGTTTTGTTTTGACGAGGATCACTTTAAGAGCGAACAGGGTATAGATGTCTGATTTGATCGGTATGTTGACCGCTTACTATTCATGAGATAGCTATCTATGTAGAGCAATAGGCCTAAGCATAAGTAAATTATATCTTTTTGCGCGATAGTGCGTTTTGTCGTACTTACAGCAATGGCGATCATGATTCAAAGTTCAACTTCCTACATTTCGGGATTGCCAACCTAAATAACTATACTGTAATATTAGGTTTACACCCACGTGCGGAAGTAAAACCACTGCCCTCTATGTATACTACGTACAATGTAGGCCTATATACAAGAAATATCCAAAAGGTAGTGTTAATATAGGACCTAAATTATATGAAACAAATCACTGCATTTTAAATTAACTGAACTTTATTTGAAACAATATAAAACAATAAATACGTACTTGCGGCCATGTTATATGTATTAATTATCCTCAATGCCTCCTGTTGTTTCAACACTGTCCACACTGAACGCAAATATTTCCAACAAAAATGTTATTATTTTATTACTATTTATTATTTTGAAAACACCATCGTGCAAAAAAATAAGTAGGGCCTAGGCCTACAACGCACGTTTGTGAAGTGTTTTACAGAATCTCGGAAATTAAAAACCTCGCTATCGCTTAGTTTTTAAACATGTTTCCTCCATTCTGTAAAAACCGCTTCCCAACCTTTCATCGTAATATACTATTGTCTAGTAGGCCTAAGTCTTAACAAAGGAGAGACCAAGGCCCAATACTGGGGTGTTACGCCACTGTAGATCGATTAGTTGAGGATAAGGATGTCTGGAAAGATTATGTTCGCACGGCCATGAAATTCCGGGATCCATAGTGAAGTGAGTTATTTATTGACATTTACTTTCAGTTGTCTCCTCCCATATCATGTGAAAACGGTTTTATAAAATTTTACAAGAATTAAGCCAATTTTATTCACATTTTATGGAACTCAATATTCATTAGATGAAATAAACTGCTCTTACCATACAAGTTTTTATAGTCAGAGTAAAGCGTAAAAAAGACATAAATGAGAGGAGAATATTTACCTATAAATTAATAGACTAGCAAATAACTTACAATGTCTAATATAAAAACTATAGTTGACTACTTTATGAACTCCAGAGCTTTAAAATTATCTCTCCACCTTCTTCTTCCTCCTTTTCTCTCTCTGTATCTGTCTGTTTAATGAATTCAGCCTTATTTCTGTCTAATTGAATGGTAGGCCTATATGTCGAGGTTAGAATATGGATCCATAATAAATTTTATAAACTTAGGAACTACAACATTTATAAATGGATTTTAAAAAAGCTGCTGCTGGAGCTTCAAAGGATTCACACACACACACACACACACACACACACACACACGCGCGCGCGCGCACACACACACACACACACACACACACACACACACACACACACACACACACACACATGCACACAATATATTAGAGTGATTTCATTTTGAAGTCACTGTATCTCCCACTACACACACAATCATCCGCTCTCAACTCCGTGAAGCTGCGCAGACGTACTATCGTAGACTATATCAAAGAAAATCTGCAAGAGGACCGACTTATCATGTGACAATCACGTGAGAAGTTATGTTATAAGGAGTGGGAGGTTACCAGAGAAGAATATAGGGCCCGTCATATGTATTTGAAACTTCTGGCAAAAATGAAATCACTTTAGGCCTAGCCTACACGAACACATAGGTCTACAAACCAGTCCTACATATATAAGTTATATATATAGATAAATAGGTCTAGATATATAGATAGGGTTTATATATACATTTCTGTCATGGTGATTTTCGATATCACCTAAGGATGATCGATAAAAAAACTGTTCGAAATATTGACCCAAGATAGAGATAAGTGATGTGAAAAGTTTATTCCCGCGTTCGATAGCTAAAACATGAATTAGGTGAGAAAATAATAGATATATTAACCATGACTTGAGTAAGATGAATTAGACCTATAGGCTACAGGGAGTCATTTGAAAATATTAGCTCAGGGATATGTGGTGTCTTACTTTCGCGCCACCATGAAATTTCGGATACTATAAAGATACAATAGAGCCTAATGATAAAATAAACAGATGATGTGAAAGTTCGGGTAATGTGGACCTTCCTGTTTGAGTGGACCCTATTAATATCTTCTTTAATATTGGTGCTGTCCTCGAATAGAAAATATTTTAACTTCTTCCCCTCATCAACTTTGACGACTTCAAGGTAGGTTTCTTTTATTCTTTATGCGAAGAAGGGTTTATTTGTGATATTTATGAAAATTGCCACTTTAAAAGTTTTTCAAGCTAAGAATCAATTCTTAATTTCTGCTATTGAGTATTACGAATGTTGAAAAAACTCCTAAATATATTAGGCCTATATTATGTAGATGTTGTTTTAATATACTGACGAGTATGGTTTTATATTATGTGGCACGACGGCTCTATAAAATGATTAAACATGATAAACGAATTCAGTTAATGTGGACCCTCCACGAGCTCCTAGGTCCATTTTACACGAATACGTATAAGGTATCAATGAGGATGCTATCTGTAAAAACCGTTCGCTTAATTAATTTTATTTAATATCCTTGTAATTTTATTTAATATCCTTGTAATTTTATTAAACCCAAAGACCGTCACTTTCTGCAGTTGAATGATATGTGAATGTTACAATCAACAATAATTTTTCAAAACATTAAATAAATACAGTGAAACTTGCTCAAAGCGGAATCGCATGGGACTATTTTTTTTCTACATTAGGCCTATACAAAATTCCGCATTATAAAAAACAAAAAAAATATTAATCAATAATAGATTATAGAGTACCGTAAATGTCTTTTAACGCATGAATTAATTGTAGTTCCGCTGCCGTTGAAAAGTGAAGTATAGTATGCATGAGCCACTTCGACTGTAACGCACGAAAAAAAAAGTCCCGTTTCGTCAGCGTTAAAATTATCTCTTAGGCGCTTAATCTGAAATTAAAGTATGCAGTTTCGGTTTCCACACACTAACTATACTTTCGTCTACAACCTTTGATTGCCTGCAAATTTCATTCCACACTATATTGTATCGTAAAAACTTCCAGCCAACCTGAAGATGCCTTGAAATTGCTATTCCCTACGGATATAGCAACAGCTTAGAGCTTGACTTTGGAGCATGGGACCGAAAATTTTGAGATTTTTTGATCGTGTAGGGTCTACTTGTAAAACATTCCCATACTACTTCCGTTGTTGTTGTTTTTCTTTTCTCTCTCTCTCTCTCTCTCTGTCTGTCTGTCTCTCTCTCTCTCTGTCTGTCTGTCTCTCTCTCTCTCTCTCTCTCTCTCTCTCTCTCTCTCTCTCTCTCTCTCTCTCTCTCCCCCCCCCTCTCTCTCTCTCTCTCTATTTCGTCTTTATTTGAACATTTCCTTGCATCCATTCATTAATTATATTCTCTTCGTGTTTTAAAATCTCATAAACTTGGGTTTTCCACATATAAATTTGGTCATTATTTCGCGTACTGAAAGTTTGTTTTTCTTTATCTTCAATCACTTTCACTTTTTCGTTTAATGACAATGATACATACCATCTACCCATATTTATTCCGGAAATTCAGAACGCTACCTGTGAAAGATACGTAGGCTACACAATTGGTCTCAGATCTTAAACTAATTTATGATTTTACAGTGCACTAGTTATTTGTTAAGACAGATGTCACTCGCCAAATATGTGTTAAACGAACCTGTATTTAGCACAACGTGTGAGCAGTGAGATCGAAAGAAATGCCAGATACAGGTAGAAACTCTACTTCACATGGCTGCAGGAATCATCCCTTATTGTTATTTCACCTAACGGGAATTCAGTGAAGTGGAAACTTATTTATGTCTCCCTTAGTCTTTCCGCCTTATAAACATTTTTTTTCATGAATTTGTGTAGAAATATCCTTCCGTTTACGTTTTTGGACAGATTCCGTTTTATACGAAATAAATACACGTAAAATTACTATTATTTCGCCGGGACAATAAATTTGTTCACATTGGACAGATATCTGCATTATTCACGTTCCGGATTAAACAAGTTTTACTGTATCAACGCTTTTTAATTATGATCAGTCATAAATATTTCCAGATTAGTCTGTGCTTATCTGAATAAATTAATAGAGTAAATAAACTTAAAAATAGGCTAAAAGCTAAGGTGGACTCTGGGGACCACTTTATCCGAATATGAAGGCTAAGGTGGACCTTTCTTGTAATGTAAAAAAAGTTTATAAATTATGAAGATGTTTCCTTATTTGAATAAAATAACAGTGATATTTCATAGTTACAACACTAATGATAATCATTGTAATTAAACAAAATTTTTAAATCCCTTAATTAAAAGAAGAAAAATTCAAAACAAGGGTCCAAATTACCCGAAATTCCTCTATCCCTTTATACGGTTAAAATCCATGTATTATTTGGTTCAGTTGATATTAAAATATAATACTAGAATATTATATCAGACTACTATTAAACAGACCCTTGCAAAAAAAGATAGATAATTTCTTCGATACTGAGAGAGAGAAAGAGAGAAAGAGAGAGAGAGAGAGAGAGAGAGAGAAAGATAGAAAGAGAGAAAGAGAGGAGAAAGAGAGAGAAAGAGAAAGAGAAAGAGAGAAAGAGAAAGAGAGAGAGAGAGAGAAAAAGAGAGAGAGAAAAAGAGAAAAATAGAAAGAGAGAGAGAGAGAACTTTTCAACCACTTACAACTTCATGATGGCTTTGTATTGGTTTTCAAATGGCGGGCAAAGCAATAAAACGGAAGTAAGAAAGATTATGCAGTGATAACGAATTGAATATTATCACGGAATTAAGGATAGGCCTATTACGAAATAAGCATTTTTGCCCTACAGGCCTAGGCCTATATATTTTTTCGTAAATCTTTTCGTGAGAATTATCTCAAAAGTTTCGGAATACGTTAAAATCGGGAACGAAACAAAGTATCTCAAAGGTCTAACACATAGGCCTATAGGCCTACAGGCTTATGTCTCAGAGTCTACACTGCCTCTAAATATTCATAATTTTTCTTACAAAAATATACTTATAAAACTAGGAAAGAGATACGCGGATCTTTTTAAACTGTTGTTACTTAGTAAGTAGTTCCTGTCACTCCTCTTGGAAGCATAGGGTCTTTGTGAAAACATTCCACTGAACTATATTTTTTGCCAAAATCCTGACTTCATTCCAACTTTCCGCTATCAATTTATGTTGTAACAGTGCTGCGCCATGTCATTTTTAGTCTCCTCTTCATCTATGCAATTCCTGTGGATTTAATTCCAGCGATCTTTGGCGACTGTAAGTAGTTCTCTCCTGAGAGTGTGGCCAATCCACTTTCATTTGCTATAGGCCTATTGGGCCTATAATCTCCTTCCAGATCTCATTCTGTGATATCCTCCATAATTCCTCATTCTATATGGTTTTTGGCCACCAAATTCTGAAAATAAATCTCAAGCATCTATTTATATATACCTACCTATAGACCTGCTTGCAATTTTCTATTAATGCAATTACGTCCTTCCAAGTCTCACACCCATAAGTTATATAGGGATTATCATGTATAGAAAAAGTATTGCTTTTACGGGACGCTGTTGCCACTTGACGGCGCAGACTGTGTGACAGATGGAAATTATCTCCAAGTTTCTTTGAAAGAGAATGGTCAATGACATCTCCGCTAGCCGCAGTTCCGGTGATTGAATTCACCCCCTAACTTTATTAAATATGTGGGCGATAATTATACGTTGCATAATGGATTCTTTTTTCCATAAATCGGACATCCAACTTCTTCGCAAAGTTGTAGGTGAAACTATCTAACTAAATTATTTATTTTAAAAGAATTAACTTTTAAATTTCACATAAAAGGAAATGTTTACTAACAAGAATTGCTCCATTAGAGCAATGCTATTTTCTGGACTTAAAATACCCTTTAGCAATAGCCTATAAGGCCTACTTTTCACATTGCTAATACATTTTGTTACAGTCATCTCAGTTATTTAGTTCACAGGCGCTTTGTTTTGTGGTTAGTTATGTCTATTTGTACGCATAATTATTTAGCATAGGCCCCTATCAAGCGGCGTTTTCACGTTTTATTCACTAGAATAAAATTTTACTAACTACATTCTAATTCAACCCAGGAAGTTACTACAGACCTTATGGGCTATGCCAGTTTCCCCCTAACTACAGAGGGTAGATGTTGCCAATCTCATAATAACGGTATTTGTTTGTTAAGGAGGTGTGGAGCGGCAAGGTTAGCAGTACTTTTTCCAAAGCTATGTACTATAGGCTACATTTAAAAAACATAGTTTTTCTTTTACGGCATGCAAACTAGTTTTATAGTAAATATGAAAGTCGACACTTTTACACAGGATAGTACAGATCCGCAAGAGCTCAGTGACAAGTGGTAACTGTTTTTTTCTTTAAGAGGGGGTGGCTTGGACGGCTACAACTTACAACTATGTACCTGCTGTGTTGCAATCTTCAGTTTTATATAAGGATTTCTCTCAAAAAAAAATACTGTTAAAATAGCAACCCAGTTCTCTATTCCAAACACACAGTAACTTCCTGGGTTGAATGTGAGTGTAAAGACACTGCAAAAGACAAAAAGTTGCAATGCTGTTAAAATAATTATATTCACGTGGAGCAGACATGGAAACGTCATTTAAAAATGCAAAAACATTATTGGCAGAGAACTGTTTTCAGTTTTTGGTAATTGCAGAGGCGTCTTATAAGCCTCTAACGACAACTCCCCGGCTCTACCTGGCAGTAACAGTGTATTTTTTTTAAACAAAAGGGAAACAGTTGCATTTGATGCCGCCTGTAAACTAAATGACTGAGCCGACTATACATAGGCATATAGACTAATGCAGTAGTTAGTAAGCTAACGTATCTTATGCCTCCCTACATACAGTAGAAATGTGAACACAGAATAGTAAATTTCTTCGATAGCCGATCCTGCATGCAGTGGATGTGACACATGTGGTTTGTGTATGTTTTGTTGTGTAGGACTGTACTGGAGCTGCATCAGAATGAGGAGGCAGTAAAAACCTCCCCCACACACACTCCATAACAAGGCTCTTCCCCCATTGATTAACCTGGAGCACCTAATTACCGCCATAAGACGTCCCTTCTCCCCGCATTGCAACTTATTCTATCGGCTATGTCCATCATTCTTATTCCTATCACTTCATCACGCGTCCTTCTCCAATTTGAACAGCAAAAAGAGGGGAGAGAAATGGCAAATGGAAATTCATTTCAGTTGAAATGTATCTGCACTTATATAGCATGATACGAAATTAAACTAGTCAACATTAATAAAATCCACGATAAAATTCCCTTGAGATATTAATCACAATATTAAAATTATAATTTGTTTTTATTCAATGCCACCACATTATCATTTCGACTGTCTGGGTGAATTTTTCAACCTAGGTCTAAACCACGACCCCGGTTTTCCGATGTTTTATTGTTTCCATAACAACGTAAGCCCTTTAGAAATTGAAAATTCACAGATATTGTTATGAAATCATAGACATGATTCAGACATTCGTTTCTTTAATTAAGAGCCTATATTTTCAGTTGTTGTAGTTGTTACGTCCACCGCTGTGGTCTTGAGGTAGCGTGCTGCCTTGTCACGCAGCGGGCCCGGGTTCGATCCCCGGTCGGGGCAGTTTTTTCTGGGTGATGTTTTTATCGGGGTTTTTCCTCACCTGTAAGACAAATGTCAGGAAAACTTTAAGAACCAAACGGTCCCCGAAATCATATGGCCATTATCATCATCATCATCCTTATCATTATCATCATCATCCTTATCATTATCATCATCATCATCCTTATCATTATTATCATCATCGTCTTTCACCGGTGTGGAAAGCAACGGGAAGTTACCACACCTACAATTCCCTTGTAAAGCTGCATGCATAGAATGAAAATGTTATATTTTAGTGAAGGACCTGCCTTCGGGCAGAATTACTATGGATGGATGGTTGTTACGGAAAACAATAAAAATCAGAAAACCGCAGTCATGGTTTATAGGCTACTTCGGTTGAGAAATCCACCCTCTGGTATTCTCTCCTGACATGGCGTTATTGTAACTCACTTCTACGGTTGCGGCGCCTGAAAGGCGGGGTTATGCTGCCCAATGATATGTGATAGATGATGATGATGATGAGTTAATGATGAGCCAGAAGAAGCCTTAATCCTAAACTTAATGAATATGTTAATGATGATAATGATGGTCATAATAGATATTCCTGATATTTGTCTTACAGGTGAGGAAAAATTCCGAAAAAAATCACCCAAGAAACTTGTCCCTACCGGGAATCGAACCCGAGCCCGCTGCGTGACAAGGCAGCGCGTTACCACGAGACCACAGCGGTAGATAAAATTATAATATAAAATTATGTAGGCCTATAAAATTGTTACCTAATATGTCCGTCTCCTCAACCTTGTGCACCATTAATTCTCTGTGGGCCTTTCGGGGTAAATCCTATCTTCAGCGGAAAGAGCATGTGTGAGTTCTGTAAGCTTATAGCTATACTAATCCTGAATGCATCCGTGGGAATAGTCCCGACAAGCCTACAGAGAATTAAGCCTAATAGTTTACAAAGTTGAGGAGACGGACCTATTATGTAACAATTTTACAATTTTATATTATAGGCCTAAGTGGAAATAACCCACTGTACTATCGTACCCAGAGTTTCATGGCGGCGGAAACATATGCCTAGGTCTATTGATTGATTGATCCCTTCGTCCCACTCGTAACATGGGTGTTTCCCTAATTAAGAGTTTCATAACAAGACTAATATAGTTACGCTTATTTCCCGATAGGGAGAACGCCTTATGGTAGGTAGTTAAGACAATAGGCCTTATGATACAACCGAAAGGTCGAGGTTTTTAGTTCCGGTGTGGTGAGGATTTTTAAACAACCGGTAACACAAACCTTCTGGCTGCACCGTGGTCCTAGGGTCGACTCAGCCTCTAACGGAAATAGTACCAGATGCTTGTTCTGAGGAAAAAAGCGGCCGCCACACATCGTTGACTTCCCGGCTAGCATCAAGTGCCGAATGTCCAAAAAAGTGGGAGCCTTAACCTCCTATAGAAAGATCTAGCCTATCTAAGGTCTGTAGTGGGATCACTTTACCTTCTTATTAGTAGAAGCCAGCTAGGAACATGTGATTAGTGGCCTACATCGACTTTTTTTTAATTTCTTTCTTTGTCGTTTTCTTTCATTTACACTGTTTTTCCTTTCTTTTTTTTTTTTTTTAACTTTGTTAACCTTTTCATCTTAGTCACACATACAAACACAAGATAGACACACACGCAGACCCAAGGTGGAGATTTAAAATCCCCTACCCCGCCGGGAATCGAACCCGGGTCGCCGGAGTGGAATGTAGGGACTCTACCTACTACGCCACGGCGACGAGACCTGTAGTAGGAAAACAATAAGAGAACTGTCAACCATTGCATGCCGAAAACTACCTTGAAATTTCTCCCAGAGAAGCGTTGTGATGTACCAAGGCCGCGTGTAAAAAACTGTAGTTTTTAACCGCAAGGCACAGAAATCGAAGCCAGAATACAGTAATGCCAATACACTGTACGGAGTAGATGCTCTCCCTACATGAGTAGGCTAAGAGCGGAGTGAATTGAAGCGGGACGCAGCCCGGACGGCAGGCAGTGAGGGCTATCCAATCTACCATATCAGGTGTATAACTTCCCTACAGTTTTAATGAGACATTTTGTGCTGGATTGTAGTGTTTTGCAGTTAAAAATTACAGTTTTTTTTTTTTGCCACGACGTTGGTACATCACAACGCTTTTCTAGAAGATGGACTATTTCAAGGTAGATGTCGGTTCCCTTGTTAGGTACCTACTAGATGTAGTCTATCATTGAGGCGATATCCTAACCACATGTCAGTCGTTGACATCTGTAGGTAAATAAGTCTAACTAAATTAGCTTGGTTAAGGAACTTCCGCTAGGGAGAAATCACTTTTTTAATTATTCATTTAGCCTAATGTAGTTTAGGTAATTTAGCCTTCTCTTCCACTCACCAGGACAGAGATATGTTACATTAGAATATAGCAATCACAATTAACTCTAATATTAAATACAAAATATCTAGCCTATAAGACTAAGATCGACAATACCATAATGTTAATAAATTGAAACTAAAGCTAAAAATAAGAAGTGTACAAGCAAGATAAATTACATTGTCTGGTGGAATGTCCCTACCTAACGTAGGCCTACATAAAAAATATATAAAAAACTTATTTGTCGGTTGTGCAATATTTAAACAAGCAAATTAATAGGTATAGGCCCTATATGGTAATCTTAATACACTAACTAACTAACTAACTGGCACTGTCGAACCCGTAGGTTCATGGCCGCGCGACATAAGCTCTTCATACATCCCTATCCTGAGCCAATGTTTTCCAGTCATCTCCTGTATAATCTACTTCCCTCAAATCATAGTAAATGTTATTCTCACACCTCATTTGTGGTCTAATCTTAATAATATTTTCATAAAATGGATTAAATTATTAATTGTTACATGAATAGGCACTGCTATCAGTGAGGTGCAGTAAATAATTATTTTGTTTGTTTTTAACCATATTAGGTTCCAAACAAAACATAGCATATGTGGTATAAACCTGTATCATAGGCCTACATACTTACTGGCACTATCGAACCCGTAGGTTCATGGCCTTTCGGACATACGCTCTCCATACATCCCTATCCTGAGCTAATGCTTTCCAATCATTCACTGTATAATCGACTTCCCTCAAATCATAGTTAATGTTGTTCTCCCATCTCATTCTTGGTCTACCAACTGGGCGTTTTCCTTCTGGCTTTCCTACAAGAAGCTTCCATGCACGTCTTTCATTCCCCATATGCGCAACATGTCCTGCCCATCGCAGTCTACGAGACTTAACTGTTCTTATTATATCTGGCTTCCTATAGGCCTAAAGACCATGTAGCTCATTGTTATGTAGTCTTCTCCATTCACCTGTCTGCTCATCTCTCTTTGGTCCAAAAATTTTCCTAAGAACTTTATTCTCAAAAACTCGTAATCTCATTTCCTCCCTTAAAGTAAGAGTCCATGTTTCGCACCCATATAATATAACTGGTAGAATAATAGTTTTAGGGTATTATACAAATATAATTTTTTTTTTGTCTAATGCCACCAGGTTGTCTCTTATGACATTTCTGGCTTTCTCCCCTGGCTTTGGCAGAATTATAATCCATTTCTTAGGTTGGGGCACCTTGAAAGCGGAGTTACGTTACCCCGATGATACGATGGGTGATAGATGATAATGAAACGCCAGGAGAGTCTTTAACCTAAATTCCAGACCATGGGCAACCACAGGAATAATTCCCTTTAAGAAAAAAATCCTATGGTTTGACCGGGAATCGAACCCGGGAACTCGTGAACTGTAGTCAAAAACGCTGACCACTAGCCCATGAGGCTGGTCACAAACAAATATTTGAACATGAGAAATTAAAAAAAATCTTCCCTTGTATGTCCTGTGCATAATGTAACATATGACATTAAAAAACATTACGAATAAAAATGAACAGTACGAATCTATGATTCCCATAAGGCAGTGTATTAGTTATAGACCTATAGCATAAGGATATTGATGTGATTCTGTTCTATATTAACTAACCTTTTCTGCACGATTACCGCAGCATCTCCCCTCCTTCCATATCAGTAAAAATTAAATTATACACTTTTTCATCTCCCTCTCTCTATTATAGCATATATATTGCATTACCTCCTCCCAAAAAAACCAGCATATGGACACACACATACGTACATATAAAAAAAACTTCTCACTCAAAAACAACGTTTGAATTGCCTCATATATAGCCAATACGAATTCTACAACCTACAAGCATCGTATGCTTTTATTGGATGGACATTTTCAATTTTTGAAAACACGACACTACGATGTTTCTCCGTATCCCCCACAAGGGAGAAAAGTTTCCCTGGCAATCAACATGTCGCAACCAAGCCAGGGAAAAAAAAATTCCCTCCTCCGACTATATTACCTCCCTCTACCCTCAGTTTTCCTAGACAGACACACAAATATTCCTCGAAATAACCACAATTAACTAAACTTAACTTGACCATATGGAGCCTTCGCATTATTAAGGGGAATGTGTGCACTCAATTAGTTTGACTTGTTTGAAAACTGTTTTGAAACACTGCCGAGGAGAATAATAACAATAAAAAACTAGAGAGTGAAAAAAGTGATGATTTAGCATTATGCTCTAGCAGTGAAAGTAGTGATGTGTGAAATTCATAGAGTGTAGCTCTTCTAGATTACAAAGCTTTTGCACCAGTTTAAAGGGTCTTCCATTAAAACTTCCAGAATAATGGTTGATAAAGATCACCGTATTATTCTTATAGACGCATAGGCTAGTTAGATGTAGCCTATATAGTCTACTCTATATAAAGAATAAGAATAAATTTTATTCACAAATAAATGTTGTACACAGTATTGACACCCGAACGAACAAGTGCTCATGCTCGGGTGCAGTTCAGTTACAGAAATAATACATAATTTATAGAATAGGCCCTACATTACATTTTTTTTAGTTAAAGGGAGACGGAAAACAAAATACATATATGATTTAGGAGCCAGTCTCAAGACATAAAATAAATTCTGTCACATACAAAATTTAAAAGTAATATAAAGGGAAACATAGTAGAAAAAACAATAGACCTATAGAATAGATTAATACCAGACTGAACAGGGTAATTAGAGAAATTAGGAAATAATGTAAACAAAACAAATAGCCCTATAGTAAAAAGTTTCATAAGATAAAATTCACTCTGACACACGAAGAATTAATGCAAAGGAAAATGATACAAAACAAAGCATTATATAATAGATTAATACCAAACTGAAGCAAGCAATTTAATTTATTAGGCAATAATATAAAGCGAAACAAATTCAGGATAAAATTTCAAAATACAAAACTCACTTCAGCATAAACAAAAAAATAATTGCAGTGGACAATGATATAAACAAAACAATACGTAACGGATTAATACCAAACTAAAGAAAGTAATCAAATAGGCCTACATTAAGAAATGCAATTTAATTCTAACTTATGGAGCTAAGCCTGTAGTCCAATAATAGTAAATTTGCATTAAATTAGCGATTTCTGAAGAAAAGAAGCTTTGAGGTTGATCTAATGAAGGGATTATTTTAATTTTTTTTATAAATTCTCACCAATCCTATTTTCTAAACACCGAAAATGGCCATGAACAAAATTAATAGGCTATAACTTAGATATATAGACCTATTCTATTCTATTCTACAATGCCGTAACAGCCCAATGTCAGGCCAATGTTTTTAAGTTACGGCGAGAGTTTACCCGCTATATTACTGTATGCTTTAAACCATTAGGTGTAGTTCACCAGAAACGAAATTTAAAAAAATTGCTCTAGCGATCACAATTTTCGATGTTTGACAATGGAATTTAGTATATTATATTAAAATAAACTGGGGTAGATATTGTCCAAAAATCAACTAAATGCAACCATCAAAAATTTGGGTTAATCGGAAATCCGAAAATAAATAATGACTCTTAACAATCGTCATAGCCTATTTGGTTCCTCGCAGTGTATATACGGTATCATATAGCCTATCTTTGTAAAAGTTTTAAGATAAGGAGGGTGTTATCCGCTATCTATTATGCTCTAAAACCATTAGGTGCAGGAGTTCATCTAAAACAAAAATTTAAAAATTGTATTCAATTTATATGGGAGTAGCAACTCATGCTGGGTATTAGCTAGTTATATAGCTGTTATTAGGCTATTTTAATTTTTTTGGTAGACTATTTAACTCATGCCCCAAATGGGAGTCAATGACCAATCACATTTCAATGATTTTTTATTTACAATCAATCACAGTCTTTTTTCACCTTGATTTTATTAGTTTAATTTTATCAGTGTAAAATCAAGCTCCTCCTTTTTAACATTCTGAATAGGCTATAGCATTATTTTGCAGTGACCCCATGTGGCTACCAGATTTTATATATATGATGCACGAATGTAACATTATCGCGGTTGCGGGAGATAATATAAAAACATCTGTAGCAATTGATTATACCACAAAAAACACACTGTTTGCACTTTCTTAAATGTATTTTTCCAGAAAAATTAATTTGACATATACTTCATAGGACATCAGAAATTAATTAATATAGGCCTACAATTTGATGCGTTTCATTTTTTCTCCACTAGGGTGCATTCTTACGGTATTGCTATCCTTTAGCAATAAATAATATTATCTGGTTGCAGTGATAAACAAGTGAAACATAACGTTTCTCATTTGTTTTCAAACATCGCCGTTTACATTAAATATACACATATTTTAAAATAACTATATTTAAATAATGATTTGTGAGTAAACAGCTTAATTTTATTCGTTAAATAGTCCTAACAAATGCCACTCTTGATTTCCAAACTCTATAGATAAATTCACGACTCACATCGATAATTTGGAAATCACTCGTTGCATTACTTATGATAAAATACCTGGTCCTATTAATCACACAGCTATTTTAGTTCTACTGTTTCAGCTAAAATAAAATATTCACAATTTAAATATGAAAATAGTTATGCCCTTTTCGCTCCGTAGGCCTCGCTAAGTCACTAATTTAAAGGATTAAATTGCAGGTAACTCTAAATCGCTAAACTAGCTTAATATTAGATTGAATCTCACTACAAAACAAATTCAATCACCCGGATTTGAACTCATGTCAGGGGAACACGGGGAAACAAGTAATCAACTTGTTCAATTATAAACAACCTGAGCATGCGCACACAGTCATTCATAGTATTCCACTTAGGCTATGGCTAATTTAGGCCCACACAATACCAATATTCTATATTACATTTTCCAATTAAAACATATATTGTGCATGCGTAAAATATAGCGAAAACATGCTGTTTTTTTGCTGGAAAGAATCTTGTGAACCGAATAGTAACAATTTTTATTTATTCATTTACCATGTCATAAGATCTTTAGGCTTATAGGATGAAGAAGGCCTACAACTCAATGGTGTTAATAAGATGTTAGTTTATTCCGATTAGGCTATGTATTATATATTAGGCCTATTAGGCGATAGCGAGAAGATACTAACAACCAATACGCACACTCTATTGGGTAACACTAAAAAATTGGGAATGGAAGTAAACATCAATAAAAATAAATGTAGGCCTATGTTCACACATAGGAACATGTTATATCATATTATAAAATGAAAATGAACAGTTAATGACAAATGAGAAAAATTTTGAAAAAAAAAGGCCGAATTCAAATAGGCCTACTTAGAATCAATAATTACTAACAGGAATGAAATGAACAAAGAAATTAAATATGGGTTCAATTATGGAAATGCAAGCTATTATGCATTACAGGCATTCTTGTCATCCCAATTCCTCTAAAAAAAAAAAGCAAAAAGCATTAAACTTAAAATATTATAAAACTGTTATTCTCCAAGTTAGGCTATATTATATGGATGTCAAACATGGACTATTATTTTACTTTAAGGGAGGAGAAAATATTACGAATATTTAAGAATAAGGGAGAAAATGATGATTGAATACACTATTTTAGATTACATTAAAACTCAGCAATTAAGATGGTACGGATCCAGCGAATGGAAGAGGATCGGCTACCAAAATGTGTTTTGGAATGGAAACCTAAGGGAAGACGAGGCAGCGGAAGATCTAAAACTTCCTGGAGTCAAGGAATATATTTATGCATGAAGGAGAAACATCTACAACCAGGAGATTGGATGGACCGACAAAATTGGCTATTAGGAATCAGACGACGTCAAAGACATTAAACAGCCGATGAACTATTATCTTCAAAATATTTTCATAAGAACAATCTCAACAGCTACATTTCTTCGGAATTGTCTAAAAACAGTGGTGGAGTTTAATTGGAAAGCTGGTGTAAATTAGCCTTGGTGAGCGGTTGTCATGTGAAGTAAATTACAGGCGAGTTGAGTTGTCATGCTGGAATAATAGGTATCAATGTTTCCGGCGCAACTTGCAGATAATAACCATAAAACGTAACCTGTGTCCAGCAATTCAATCCATGCGCAAGTAAACAGTGCCATCTGTCCACCACTATCCATCATTATCGCTCTGTGTGTGCCCAAGCTTTTTAATAAAATTCCTAACAGTTTACCGCTTTCAATTATTTTGCCAGTGTGGTTAACACTAGACGTGGACAATATTGAACACTTTCCTCCAACAAACATCTATAACTAAGTTCCAAAACAAGCAGATGTAAGACAGCATTCTCATTGGTCGAATAACGATTTTACCTTCAAATATGTAAGAAAATATAAGTTAGTTCTTCCTCTAACATTGAAAACAGAGAATATAAACAAAATAAAAATATGCTATATCTAGCACACGTCTATATAGGAGAATTTTAAAATATATAGGCCTAATTACTATATTAATAGATTAAATAATCATTGTTTAATTCTTATGCATGCGCAATGCAGAATATGTTGGTAGACCTACTTCAGTTGTTTTTAATGGTTGCTTCTGTACAAGTTCTTGAAACATTGGAAATAATGACATTTGAAAAAGGAGAGGAACAAAATTATTTTGATGTTTTCAAACAGTTTAGTGAAAAATATCCCACATTAGCCATTGAGGATGTGGTGAAAATAACAGTAGAATTTACACGCGAGTCAGCAATCAGCATGGAGCATAAATTCTATTCGTAATCATATTGTAAATAAAGGATATCTATCAACACCATGGAAAAAAACGTAAACGTTTGATTAGGTAGGCCCTTAGGCTATATAATTTTCTGTCATAAATAAATAAGAAATGGAGAAAGTTCGTAAATAGGACCTATATTGGTGACAGAGATGGACTTCTGAAGGAGGCTTTTTATAAATAATAGCCCTATTCAAATCAGAGATATAATGAACCTTCAAAGAGATAGCATTTTCTACAAGATATTGAAGAAAGAAGACTGAAATTTTTGACCACGTAAAGAGGATGTCAGATGACAGGATACTAAGATGATATTTAATTTTGAAGCGAAGATCAACAGAAGAAAGGGGAGACCAAAAGAAACAGTCGGTTCAAGGAGTGCATAGAAGTATGGTCGAGAGGATTAACATAGAGTGATGCAGAGAAAGGGATGTATGAAAGAGTAAAATTTCAATAGATCATATAAGAAAACTACTGTACCCTATTATATAGACATTTATAATAAAAAGAAGAAGATTATTATTGTCCCTAAGAAGATCTTGGAATGTAAAATAAATAGAAAAAAGAAGAAAGGGAGGACATAAAGAATATTGGATGGACGATGTGAGAAGAAGTATGAGTGAATTGGGATTTAAGATGAGGATGTTCAAGACCGGAGAAGGCGAATTTCTTGAAGGAGACGGAAAACCACTGTATTGTGGACAAATTCTGAAATAAAAAAAAAAGGATATTATTACATTGACGAATCAACCTGTTCACCTGTAAAGCTATTATGATAATAATAGGCCTAAGCCTAAATCCTGTTTATTGATAATTGTCAGTGTATATTTTCAATTTAGTAGAACAATTTGATGGTTATTTTATGAATCACGCCATGTTGTCCAGCAGTAAATAATTCAAGTTAATTTAGAGGTTAGGAAATGAAATAATTTGTAGGTTGCGCCGTCCCCCCAACAGTCTTTTGTCTCCTTATTGGTCACGCTTGGCGACATCTGTCCACGGGAATCGCTCATTAGCGTCAAATAAAATCGATTTCCCCCCTTCAACAATCGATCATTATCACGTCTCGCACAAGAAATGAGTTCACAATATGAGAAGCCCCCCTCCTACCTCGTCTTCCCCTCCTGCGAGGCTTGTCGATAAAACTAACAAATTAATCACGAACAAACAAAACCAAACTTCAATAACCATCCAATTATTTTTGTCAAAGTAAACTCATGTACCAAAGTTATCGATATTAATTCTGTCCCATATCATTAATTATACAATCATATGTACAATAAAGCATGACATAAAATTAAGCCTGTAACCATACGCCATTTTTGTGATATTAAAGAATATGTCAGACTGATCTGTAATAAACATGTTACTTTGCTCAGTTTTATTAGATGACAAGATTTCATTTATCATTTAATTAAATAATATTATGATCCTGGATTTATGCTATTTCACAGAAAGCAATAAACGCAACTATAAATGCAAGAACGTTTTAAGCATATCTTCAATCATTTGAATATTCTCTTCCCACTCATAATTCATTTCAATATCCCAGGAAAATTTATCGCTCTATTCAAATTCCTGAAAATGCAATTAATCAATATAATTCATAAGAATAAATATATGGTCACACGTAGAAATACATTATATAATGGAAATGGACAGCTAATGACAAATGAGAGAAATTTTGAGGAAGTGGCTGAATTCAAGTAAGTTACCTAGGAACAATAATCACAAATAGGAATGAGATGCACAAAAAAATTAAACATAGACTCAATTCTAGAAATGCGTGCAATTATGCATTGCAGAGACTCTTGATGTCCCAACTCCTTCCAAAAAACGTTAAACTGAAAATATATAAAACTATTATTCTACCAGTTATATTATATGGGTGCGAAACATGGACGCTTACTTTATGGGAGGAAAGAAGATTACAAGTATTTGAGAATAAAGTACTTAGGACAATTTTTGGACCAAAGAGAGATGAACAGACAGGTGAATGGAGAAGACTAGATAACAATGAACTACATGGTCTTTATAGGAAGCCAGATATAATAAGAACAGTTAAGTCTCGTAGACTACGATGGGCAGGACATGTTGCACGTATGGGGAATGAAAGACTTGCATGGAAGTTTCTTTTAGGAAAGCCAAAGGGAAAATGTCCAGTTGGTAGACCGAGAATGAGGTAGGAAAATAACATTAACTATGATTTGAGGGAAGTAGATTATACAGGGAATGATTGGAAATCATTAGCTCAGGATAGGGATGTATGGAAAGCTTATGTCCGCGCGGCCATGAATCTACGGGTACGATAGTGCCAGCGAGTAAGTAAGTAAGTAATTCATAAGAAAAATAGAAAATTACAAAAGTCAGTGGTTAGAACATGTCGATAGAAAGGCAAATGACAAACTACCAAAACAACCTAAAGTCTTGCAAACCAATTGGGAAAAGACGACGAGGACGTCCAATGAAGAGAGTTCTGGACTAAGCCTAAAATGGTACCGTAACAGGCCAACAAATGACCTACCCCATGAAAGGGAAAGTTTGACCATCAGTACTCGTTGGCCGCGATGATCTACTGGTTATCTACTTTCCCTCTAGATCTGAGGGTCGCGGAATTTTTTAGGATGGAAAAATCCAAGTAATAAATCCTCCGGAAGGGACTTTAAGCCGTGGGTCCGAATCTGAAGATTTTTCAAGCTCGTGAAAGAACCTTAAAAGAAAAGAAAGAGGCTGTATGCAAAATTTACCGACGTTCAACATCCAAATAATAGGCTATCTTAGTCGCCTACTAGATATCTAATTCGGTTGGTAAGCTGACTACATGTCATTTATGATATCTATAAGGAAATAAGCTTAATTAAATTAGGTTGGTCTAGAAACTCCTAAATAGAGGAGTCTAAGTAATCACCACTCATTCTAGTTTCAATCTAGACCTTTTAATGATCATGGGTACCATTTAATCTAGCCTATAGGCCTACAACATTCTTCTTCTTCACTTCACGGGCTAGGCAAATTGCCTGTTCCGCCTCACAGTTGTTCTGTCCATATTTTCACAGGCCTTCCTACATTCCTTGAACCTCTTGGCTTGTAGTTGAATGCTGCTCTTGGTAATCTTGATACATTCATTATTCCCACGTGTGTAAACCATTTCTCTCTATATTCTCTGATTTTCTCATCCAATACAACATTGTAATAGACCTATTAATCATTCTTTCCATTAACTTGGTTTCACCTCTCCCCTTATGAGTGGGTTTCTTTTTTACATATCATAC
>JASPKZ010007363.1:0-230000 GCA_030220185.1 Diploptera punctata | reverse complement strand
AGCTAGCAACCCACTTCAAGGTGTATCTTATACATTGTTCGAAGTGCCAAGGATCAAACCTCGGATCAAAGACAACCGACTTCAAAAAGACCTAAAGAAGATAGAACAATGGACGGGAGAAGAACAAGAGGAAGACCAGCCAAGAGAAGGATAGACAGCGAATGCACATCCAATACGTCTTCCTCCGATGAGTGATTTTGGAGATAAACAGGATGAAAATCCAGAAATTATGAAGAAGAAGAAGAAGTTTCTCCCATTTACTTATATAGACATCTGCTAGATAATATAGCCTACGTGTTTATTGATTTTTATTTGCTTTATTTCAATTGTTAGAGAGCGAAATAGGGCTATGTTTCATTACACGCATAAAGATCATCATCATCATCATCATCTGCATTCATGAATTAGGTCTGTTGACCCGTTCCGACTTCAGCCCATCTCTTTCTAGGTCTGCCCACATCTCGTGTGCCTTTAGGTTTGTATTTTGTTATTTGTTTTGGATATCTATCTTCATTCATTCTGTCTATGTGTTGCTCGCATTTTTGTCTATAGGCCTATATATCTATTTTATCAGCTTTTGCAAATATTTCAAGTTCCTGTCTTATTTCTGTGTTCTTGATTCTGTCTTCCTTAGTGCACCCTTTAACAGATCTCAAAAATTTCATTTCTGCCGCCGTTATTCTACTTGTTTTTTATGTAGGATCCAGGCTTCTGATCCATAGAGCAGTACCGGTACTGCCACTGTTTTATAAAATTTCAATTGGGTCTCTCTTGTTGTTTTATTATTTAGTGATCGTTTTATCGTACCACATATTCCCTGGAATTTTGCTATTTTATTAGTTATATCATTATCATAATTAAATGAAATGTCACATCCTAGATAATTGAGATGGTTCGCCTGTTCTATGATTTTGTTTCCTATTACTATTTTGGATCTGATTTGATTTTTCCCTTGGAATGCCATTACCTTAGTTTTTTCTATGGATATTTTGAGATTATATTGTTCACATATATTATGTAATTTAAAATTATTCCTTTGAAGCTCGTCTTCCCTATTTGCTATTATTACCTGGTCATCAGCATATAATAGGCCTAATGTTTTCAAGTAGTGTGTTTTATCTAATTCTATTCCTTTATTTGTTTCTTCGTTCCATTTTTTTTATTATATCATTGATGTATAGGTTAAACAAAACTGGAGAGATACTGCATCCTTGTTTAACTCCTTGATTAGTATGCATTTTATTTTTACTTACTTCATTTCTAGTTTTTATAACAGAATTTGTATTCCAGTACAAACTCTTTATAGCTGCTATTAAGTGTTTCGGAATTCCTTTTTCTTTTAAAATTGTCCAAAGATTCTCAAAATATGGAGTAAAACTTTTTATAGAAATGATGTAAACATTTTCTGGCAAAAAATTAAATAAATTACTTTACAATTTATTGATAGTGCTTTATTCGAAAAATCACTCATAGGCTTATACAATTGTAATTTAACAATGACGATTTAAGATCTGGTGGCATTATTAGCTATACCGAACAAACACATGTATAATCTACACAATTGGTGCACTCAAAGCGCATAGGCCCACACTACTGTTAGGCCTAATAGTTCATGAACTACTGTTAATCTAAATAATTGTGACCTACTTATGGTCAGATAAAATAAATTCTATTGTCACAAAGGGATGATTGATAATGCCAAATCGCAGGCTCAGCAATAAACAAAATAATGTTTATTTTCAAATTTCCATAGAAATTCAAGAAACCAGCTTTGAAATACAGATGCTAGTAGGCCTAACTTAAATTTTATATAATTATTATCACTCAAGAATAACTGTGAAACCTGAAAATATGGAACACGTCTTTAGACGTATAGAATATATAAAAATTCAGCCTGGAAATGTTTGTACTCAAAAAGTAGTTGGTCGATAGACTTGAAAAGTTGCACATACAGGTCTTCAGTCATGGCGAATGTTTAGCCTCTATAAATTGTGCACTAAAATCACAAGGTGTAGGAATTCACCTGAAATCAAAATTAAGAAATCGCTCTAACGGTCGAAATTTTCAACTTTTCACAAAAGAAACTCAGGAGGCCTGTTTAATATTAAAATAAACTGAAGTAGATAATATAAAAAAAGCAAAATCCGACCATTAAAAGTAGGGGTTTATCTGAAATCCAAATTAAAAATTAACTCTAGCAACCACCGTGTTTGTTTCATCGCAGTATATAGGCCTGCCATACAATTTAAGAAAATTTGTAAATAGCAATTAAATCTGCTTATAAATCTATTTTGTTGTCTGGTGCACGAACTATCTAAAAAAAAATTACAATATAAAATTTAAAATTATTTTTCAGTTACTTATTCAACTAGAAACGAAAACTCAATTTCGTTTATTTAAGAGTAGCACAACACCAGGAATTAGCTAGTTTAAAATAAAATGTTCGTTTATGTAAAGATATGGGGTATTTTCTATAATATGTAAAAACATATAACCTACTATATTGTGAAATATAGATAAATAGGCCTACTGAAGAATAACTGTGTCATAAACAACTCCAAATAGGCCCTATCCTAATTCGTAAACGTAATATGTTATTAGGCCTTATTATTATGTTATATAGATAGATCTATTGTATATTATATAGTATGTTATATCTTTATATATTATGTTATATTATAGATCTAACAAAATTTTATCGTTAACTAATGTAAAAAAACAAATAGGCCTGTGTATTTGCATAGAAATCCTACCCCTTACAATTAGGCTACAAACTGAAATGAGGTGCAGAAAGAAATTAAACATACGCTGAATTCTGGAAAAAGTTATCTCCAAACAGTAAATACAAAGTAAGGCAGATATCTTTATTTTAAAAAGTGGTAAACTTGTTTTCGCAAGAGAATTAGAAATCGTTTCCAGGGATATAATCCCGCTAAATAAATGGCCGATAAACTGCTTCCCCAATTAACTGCTACACGTGTGTACTATAAATGCTAAAGGTCACTTTGCCTGGAAGTCACATGGCTTGTTACAAATCCCTGCGGAGACATTTTTTACGTGTAAAGTTGGGATCCCTAGGTAAGCCAGGGGGCTCTTCAAAGTGTTGATATCAAGTTAACTAGGCATGGAGTATGGTGGTAAGATTACAGCTCATAATCCGAGCACATGCGGAACCCATAACGGAAACTCCAGGCCACTTAATGCAATGCAAACTCCGGGCAAGGGTGGGAGGTAGAGGGGGCGACATTCTGTGGAGTTTTAGTTCCGGAACAGAGAGTGAGAGAGGCTGTTTAGACTCGCATCCTAATGACGTGTTTACCGCCAGTGTCACGTGATGACATGATTGTTAGATTCGCCAAACAGCCTATTTTGTTCTCTCTCCCTTACATTATTCCTGGGTTCGAACCAGTGGCGTGCAGAAACGTCTGCCTAGTTTTAGTAGCAAAGAGATTGAATATGACAATCTCTGAAAGTAATTTAAATTGAATGTAATGACATTCAGCGGGAAAACGCATATGGTGAGCTAATTCAGCACTAATAACAGTATAATACAACAGGTGAACAATTTCAATTATTTAGGATGCAATGTATCATACTGCCAGAAGGAAGATATTAATACTGAATTTAATAATTTTACAGAATGTGTGGTACTATAAACTGAAAAATAAAACATTGAGGAGTACACAATTAAAATTTTACAAAATTATGGCAGTGTTTATCTTAACATAGGCCGAGCGGTTAAGGTAGGAAGCCTTGGCGCAGAGCTACGGGACTAGCGCTGGTTCGAGTCTTCATGGGGGAGAAATTATCTCATGGTATTTCGGCCAGTATGGGACCGGTGCCCACCCAGCATCGTGAGGCAATTGGGTAGCTACAATAAGTAGCGGCTCCAGGTTGAGGAACCAGCTATAACGGCTGGGGGACTCGACATGCTAACCAAATGTCACCCCTACACTGGCTGTTGATCATCTACCTCTGTGATTGACACATGTGGATGTGAAGGGCCAGCAGCCGGCTGGTAAAAGGGCAACCGCTGAAAAGTGGAAAGACCCTCAATCGGATCGGAACTGTTCAGACAGAAGAAGAATACAAAATGCAAAAATGAAGTTCTTATGTTCAGAAGCAGGTGTGACAATTTGGGAACAGAAAAAGAAATAGGCCTAAATATATTAGAAAAGACATATATTTTTAATTTAACAAATAGTAAACCTATTGACAATATCAGAAACGACTGGTATGAACATGTTCAACGAATGCCTACAGACAGAATTCCACAGCTAACTTATTACTAAAATGCAAACCAAAAGAACATAGAAGTTTTTGACAACCATTTACTAGATGGGAAGAATCATTAAATCCCACTTGATGTGTAAACAGGTCAATAGGCCTAATTTCATGATGTATAAGTAGTAGTAGTAGTAGTAGTAGTAGTATTTTCTCTTTTATTTAAAGATTAGCAAAATCCCCCTAGCGCCGAATAATAATTCATTTCCACACTTATTTATCATTCCAACGACCATCGTGCAATATATTTCTTTCCTCTTAGACCTGCAGCTTAAAGTACATTATATGAGTGCCTCAGCGCCAAAGGTACCTAATCTACAATTAAAAAAACATATGCTTTTCCCTGTAATTACACTAGAAATAACACTGGTCAACATGATTTTTGTCTCATGTTGTACTTAATGTAGTTTTTTATCGTGTTTTCAAATATGTATTCGGAATTTCTCCATCACCCACAGTTTTTTTTATTTCAATTTCAATTAATGGATTTAAATAATTATTAACCCAAACTAATGTTAAGATATCAACCTGCAGGAAGAAGAAGACCAGGACGTCCACTCAAAAGACTTCTGGATGGTGTTTCTCTTGAGGCCGAAACAGGTCAACAAATGGCCTAAATTCGTGAATGTACTATGATGATGATGATGAATAATTATTATTTTAATAAACGCTTTTTCGTCCATTTGTCCATTGTAATATAAAATCAAATGAGCTAACTCAAATGGCTTCAGCTTTGGAAAAGAGATATCAAGGCAAATGGAATCCTAATACGTTGGCCGATTATTGTTGGACCAACAAGAGCTATGGCGAAATATAGCAGAAAATCGTCATTTCTTACTTTCTAGGTGAGTCCGAATGTTCGAATATTGTGTAGTTACGAATGTAGAAAATATTAAAGTGTTTGAAATTATAAATTTTTGTCCCCCGGAAACCTTCCGTTATGGAGAAAAAGCGATATCATATTTGAATTCAGGAGAAAAAATACTGTCAGAATCACATATTTTTCCTTCTCTGAGAAAAAAAAAGTATATTTTTTGTTGCTCAGTGTAATAATCTCTGTCATAGCCACATCTGCCTGTAGCCAAACATTATGGATTAAAATTAACACAAAAATGTTATAGGCCTACTGTAGGCAGATGTGGCTCTGACAGAGATGATTATTTCTAGAGCAATTACAGTGAAAAGCATATTTTTTTAAATTGTGGGTTAGGCACCTATGGCAGTGAGGCACTCATATATGAAGCTAAAGGTGGGGTACTGGAACAAATAAACACAGGCAGACAGTTGTTATCTGTTAAATTTAAGATGTAGGAATTAACTTTTATTTTAAGGGAGGAGTAAAGGTTACGAGTATTTGAGAATAAAGTTCGTAGGAACATTTTTGGACCAAAGAGAGATGATCAGACGGGCGAATGGAGAAAACTGCATAACAGTGAAATAGGCCTACATGATATTTATACGAATCCAGGTATACCTATAATAAGATGAGTTAAGGCTCGTAAACTGAGATGAGCAGGACATGTGGCACGAATAGGGAATTAAAGAGATGCATGGTTGCTTCTAGTAGGAGAATCAGAGGGAAAGCGCCCAGTAGATAGACAAGAATGAGGTGCGAGAATAACATTAACCATGATTTGGGAGAAGGGGATAATTGGAAAACATTAGCTCAGGATAGAGCTGTATGGAGAGCTTATTTACGCGTGGTCAGGAACCTATGGGTTCTACAGTGCCAGTGGGTTAGTTAGTTAGTTAGTTATGAAATAAAATATGTGATCACTGCATCCCTCAGTTTGAAGTTGTCTGGAAAAACACGTCATGAATCTGTGATTACATTTTATTATTTTAATTATTATCTTTCTATCACATTACAATAACGTTATCAAAAACAGCATCGCGTACTGTCGCAACTGACAGGTACAGATAGGTTTTAAAATATGGAACAATGTTCCCCTTCTCTGAAAACATTCCCATTTTTGTTTCTGATACACTGATAAAAATCATTAACTAAAAACTACATTCAAAAGTGACATCAGTTGCAATTATTCAGAGTTGTTGCGAAAATGTCATGTAAAATTCATGACAAATTTTACTTTGTGGCCAATAAATAGATTTAGGCCGAAGCCCACTAAATTAATTTTATTTATTTATTTATTTCATAAATTCATATATCCATTTTGCTACTAAATGCTATATTACACATTTTTTAAGCCTAAAATAGTATTGCATATGAAGAGTCCAGGGGAAAAACCTGATAAGTCCAAAATTACAGATTTTCTGATTTTTTAATAATTTAATAGCTCAGCCAGTGTAGTTTTAGATGGTTTCACAGAATTGGGCAACGATCTGAGAAGTCCAGAGATATTTCAATATATTTAAAACATTTAATTGTATTTATTTATTTATTTCATAAATTCATATATCCATTTTGCTACTAAATGCTATATTACACATTTTTTAAGCCTAAAATAGTATTGCATATGAAGAGTCCAGGGGAAAAACCTGATAAGTCCAAAATTACAGATTTTCTGATTTTTTAATAATTTAATAGCTCAGCCAGTGTAGTTTTAGATGGTTTCACAGAATTGGGCAACGATCTGACAAGTCCAGAGATATTTCAATTTCTTTAAAACATGTACAGGGGAAAAATCTTACAAGTCCATGCAAAACAGGGGGATATTCTAACAAGTCCAGGGAATCTAATTTTTCTTTAAAGGGAATTATTCCTGTGGTTGCCCATGGTCTGGAATTTAGGTTAAGAACTCTCTTGGCGCTTCATATCATATAACACCCATCATATATCATCGGGGTAACGTAATTCCATCTTCCAGATGCCCCACGGCCTTGCCCACTCATCTGTTCCTCAAACCCAAACAAGTAATTTTGCCATGTTAAAACTCACCAACTCTTATATCCAAATTTTTTTGACCCTAAATAGTAGAAAAAAGATAGAGAATATAGGCCTATGGAGTCATTAAAGAAAAAGCGGAGTGGATAATGAGATAGGACCTATAACAGGGAACTGCATGAGTTGTCCAAATCATGAGATATAATTACAGATATTAAAGTAAACAGATTAAGGTGAGCAGGACATACGCAGAGGATGACCAAAAATTAAGTAGTTAGAAAAATTACAGATGGTACGCCAGAAGGACGACGGAAAACTGGAAGACCTAATTAGAGATAGATGGATGGATGGATGGATGGATGGATGGAGTACTACAGAATGTCAAATCTTAAAAAAATCAAGAACTGGTGGACGATTGTCAGAGATAGATAACTTAAGCCTGGAGAAAAAAAATTCTGAAGGAAATCTTGATCCACCCAGAGCTGTTGTGCTAATATTGATGACTATTTAACTCATGCCTCAAATGGGAGTCAATGACCAATCACGTTTCAATGATTTCTGTTTTACAACCAATCACAGTCGTGTTTCACCAAATATTTATCAATATTAAATTTACCATATTAAAGAAAGCTCCTCCTTTTTAATATTCTGAACAGATCGGACCATTATTTTGCAGCGACTGACTCTGTAAGAAATACGGCTACCAGATTGTATATATAGTGCATGGATATCAACACATAGCGCTTGCAGGAGTTAATATAAAAACATTTGTAGCAATTTATTATACCACCAAAAAAAGAAACCACTGTTTGCACTTTCTTAAATGTATTTTTTCCCAGGTAATAATCCAGAAAAATATAATTGTCATACTTACATCATAGGACATCAGAAATGAATTAATATACAGTTTGATGTGTTTCATTTTTTCTCCACTACAGAGCATTCTTACAATATTGCGTTCCTTTGGCAATAAATAGTATGATCTGGTTGCAGTGATAAACAAAAGAAGCAGATGAAGCGTACCTATCGTTTCTCATTTGTTTTCAAACATCGCCGTTTACATTAAATATATAAATGTTTTAAAATAACTATAGTTAAATAATGATTTGTGAGTAAACAGCTTAATTTTATTCCTTAAATAGTCCTAACAAATGTCACTCTTGATTTCCAAATTCTCTAGATAAATTCACTCCTAACTTCGTGAGTCGTGAATTTATCGATAATTTGGAAATCACTCGTGGCATTACTTATGAAAAATCCATCGACCCCGACCGGGTTTGAACCTCGACCATCGGGACTACAGGCAAGGAACATGACTAGAACATCGCTGCCGACAGTATAGTAACTTATATGCAGATATTAAAACTAGTTGACACCATATTAGATAATCTCTCTTGGGTCCGTCTTAGTGACAGTCGTAAATTGAACTCTCTTTCACTTCTTTTCAAGCTTCTGAATTCCCACACTCAAATCAACCTGGTGTCCAGATTTGAGAAGTTGTCTTCTTATCACAATATTAACACTAGGTCACAAAATGGGCCTAACAGTCTGCTAACAAACCTTTTCCATAGGCCTAACACTTAGGCCTACTCTTAATCTGTTTATTTCACAGCTTCTGTCCGCTCCTGGAATTCCCTCACTCAAGATATCAGGGATTGCCGCACACTTGATACGTCACGCCTATACAGTTAGGTCTACTTCTTGTTAAATAATTATGTTTTTCTCGAGAACTAAATTTATTCTATGTTATTAAGCGTAATAGTATTTTTCCCTCAACTTTCTATTTTGTACATATATACTTCTATAGTGTTCTACCCTAGGGCAGGTCTTTCACTGCAATCATAACATTTCCATGCTATGCTTTGCAACTTTACTAGGGAATTATAGGTGTGGTAGCTTCCTGTTGCTTTCCACGCCGGTGAAAGATGATAATGATGACGACGATGGCCAGATGATGTTCAGGGACCTTTTGTGCCTTATAGCTAGCTGCCATTTATCTTACAGGTGAGAAAAAAACCGGAAAAAACTCACCCAGAAAACTTGTCCCAGCCCCTCTGCGTGATAAGGCAGCACGCTACCACAGCGGTGGACAAAATTGAGATTAAATCAAAATATATTTTAAATAATAAAGTTACATGTAGGTATATAGGCCTATATATCATTTAGGCTAATTATTTTGTTTGTTGTAATTTAGATGTAGGCAACACTCTAATTCAACCCAGGAAGTTACTACAGACCTTACGTGTTAAGCCAGTGTCCCCTTTCCTAAAGGTGGTAGATGTTGCCAAACTCATAATAACGGTAGGCCTATTTGTTTGTTTAGGGAGGGATGGAGGGACAAGGTTAGAGGTACTTTTTTTCCAAATCTATGTACTATACATTTAAAAAACATAGTTTTCTTTTGCGGTATGCAGACTAGTTTTACAGTAAATATGAGAGTCGACACTTTCATACAGGATAATACAGATCCGCACGAGCTCAGTAATAAGTGGTAACTGTTTTTTTCTTTAGGAGGGAGTGACTTGGACGGCTACAACTTATAACTCTGTACCTGCTGTGTTGCAATCTTCAGTTTTATATAAGGCTTTCTCTAGAAAATACTGTTAAAATGGCAACCCAGTTCTCTGTTCCAAACACACAGTAACTTCCTGGGTTGAATCTGACTGTAAGAAAACATTTGTGGTCTATTTTTTAACCTGGTTGAATGGTAACAAGGCCTTAAGGCCTTAACTTTGCCAGTTAAAAATAAAGCTACTAGGCTTATTATTATTATTATTATTATTATTATTATTATTATTATTATTATTATTATTATTATTATTATTATTACTATTATTAGATAGATAGATAGATCATCGGTTGATTAATGTCTTTGACATCGTCCGATTCCTAATAGCCAATTTTGTCGGTCCATCAAATCTCCTGGTTGTAGATGTTTCTCCTTCATGTATAAACATATTCCCTGATTCCAGGAGGTTTAAGGTCTTCCTCTGCCTCGTCTTCCCTCAGGTTTCCATTCCAAAACAGATTTTGGTAGTCGATCCTCTTCCAATCGCTGGACATGCCCGTACCATCTTAATTGCTGAGTTTTAATATAATCTAAAATAGTGTCATGAATCTTCATTTTCTCGCTTATAACTGAGTTCCTAAATTTTTCTCTTCTTGAAATTCTTGCTTACTATTATTATTATTAGGCCTATTATTATTATTATTACTATTATTATTATTATTATTACCACTATTATTATTATTACTATTATTATTATTATTATTATTATTATTATTATTATTACTACTATTACTATTATTACTATTATTATTATTATTATTATTATTACTATTACTATTACCATTACTATTACTGCTACTATTACTATTATTATTATTATTATTATTATTATTATTATTATTACTATTATTATTATTATTATTATTATTATTACTATTATTATTACTATTATTATTACTATTATTATTATTATTATTATTATTATTATTATTATTATTATTATTATTATTATTATTATTATTATTATTATTATATTATTATAGTCGTCCATTGCAGAATAGGACAAAACTACTTTACTACTTTAATACAGGCTTATCATTACACGATCCTGTTTCATAAGCTAAAATCGTCTATAAGATTAATTCAATAATATCCAATATTATTATAAGCCATTGTTTGTGGTAGGGATTCTGGCATCCTGATCTCTAACAAACCTCCCTCCCTCCCCCTCTATTCCTGTATACACCCTCTTGGAAGCCTAAATACTAATACACATCTCGGTGTCATATGTGTTTAGCCTCCCTCTCTTCAAAGCCAACACCCCCACCCCATATGTTAACACAAACGACGCGTGGAGGGGCGGGGGGTCAACACACGCTGCCACATACTCCATGTGTAAAGGGGGTTAACATAATTGTAGGAGGGAGATAGCAAAGAGAAAGTATGGCAATTATTTTTCTTCCTAAATCGAGGGTTGGCTAATGTTTTTTATTATTTTTATGGGGTGTTTTTAAGTCTTTAATTCCGGCGGTGAAATGCAATATGGAATAATTATTATTCTTAGTGATATTCCAAACAACCCCTGGATTTCCACCCTCAGTATGGAAGGTATTTGAAATATGTGTTTATCGGTTGAAATCAGATTAGGTGGTACGGCAACACTGAGTCCAGTATATGCTGTGGATTTAGCCATCATTCAGAAATGATCACTTATGTTAGCATTCGGAATATAGTGTTAGATCTAATCTGTCATAATCCCCAGAATCAGTTAATGTGTCAGGAAAGAAAATAATCAATAACAAAACAGGTGTTCTTCAATTCAATCCCGATGTTCAGATTGAATTGAACCGATCATTTCGAAAAGGGATCATCTCCAATTTTGCAAATTGTATTTACCCTAATTAATGATTTAATGTTTTTTTATTTTCCTGATGGAATTAAGTCCGTAAGGTCTTCTCTTCCACTTCATCGTGGTTAAATTAGGCCTATACATATAGGCCTAGCAACTATGAATTATCTACAACTGATTAACCCTTAAATTGGCAAAATACAATATTTTTCTGTTAGTTATTTGAATGTGGCGGACCGCAGTGAAAACGGAATCTAGTGTAACTGTTATTATTAGGTATATTATATAATTAGACACACATTTAAGTGGTTTCTTCTGATTTATTTAAAAATTTAAATTAATTAAACCATGGCTGTATCCAAGAGGATATATTACAAATTAAAAGGGTTAGGTAATACATAATTACAAAATATACAGACGACAGGGAAATAATAATAATAATAATAATAATAATAATAATAATAATAATAATAATAATAGTAATAAATAACATATAATCAACATTATTAAAATTCAGTAAGATATTAGTCACAATATTAAAATTATAATATAAAATTACAAAATTTTTACCTTGTAGGTTCATCTCCTTAACGTTGTAAAGTATTATTATGGAATGCAGGCTTTCACGGCCGGTAGGCCTTAATCATAGCCTAATTTAAAAGATTCCGGACTATGTGGCCGTGGTCTAGCCTATAACTGGTGTTTCTTCCAGATGTTTCTCCCTCAACTGCGAAGGAGCATATAGTCAGGGGTCGAGTGCTTCTAAAGAGATGGAGTTTCCCTGTCGAAGTTGTTAACACAGTTCGAGTCTACGACTAGGGACAACACACCCCTAAGAAAACACTCGCCAACTTAAGATGCCCTACACGCAGTTATAGACCGGAATCCTTTTAACATTTGTAAAGTATGGGGAATTCCCGTTAGGGGTGCTGTTATGCCAGTTTCAGGAGGATAGAACCCATCATCACGCAGACAGGAGCAGGAATGATTATAAGTTCTGTTATTTTTCTGACCCTGAATGCTTCTTCTTCTTCTTCTTCTTCTTCTTCTCCTTCTTCTCCCTTTCAAGTATTAGGCCAAGGCCTGTTACGATCCTATAGAAAATGTTTCCTCCAGCGTTTCATAGGACGGCCAGTGATCTTCGTCCTCTTGTTATATAATTATAAACAGCTTTCAAGATGGTGTTTCCAATTTAGTTGGTACTGTTTAATATATTCCAAAATTGGCGTAGTCTTCAATTCTTTTAAGATATCGGTGTTCCTTTTCCGATCCCATGTGGTGTAACCCGCAGTTCTGCGCATCAATCTCATTTCACAAGCCGTTATTCTGCTTTCATGTTGTCTTTTTAGTGTCCATGCTTCACTACCATAGGTCAACACTGGTCTAGCCAAAGTGTTACATAAACGTAATCTGGTGTTTTTTTTTTTACCCTGAATGCAATACTATAATTTGATTAAATACTGTAATTGGCTTGGTGAAGAAAGTGAAAAATACAAAACAATAGACCTAATAAAAATTTACTTGTTTTACGGAATGTAGGAACATATATTTTGTTAACTTTTATAAGATTCATGTTGTGTTCCGTTGAGGTTTATTCAAAATTAATATAAAATTATAGAATATTCACCTGAAAGGTCCATCTCCTCAACTTAAGTAATCATTTAACTGATTAATTAAGTTGAGGAGACGGACCTTTCAGGTGAATATTCTATAATTTTATATTAATATATTTTGTTTCTTAATTAAATCGTAAGCCTATGCATTCGATGTTTCGTTAGGGCTACGACGAGAATATGACGGACGCTGGAACGATAATATCAGGTAAATCTCCATCATTAACTTAGTTTTCCTCCATGGGGACTAGAACCACCGCATTTTTCGTAGCTCTAGGTCAAGGACATGATGACTCGGCTACAGTGCGGGACATAGGTTCCATGGGACCTACAGACTTGCTTATTTTCCTAAAAAAAATGTTTCCACCCAGGCCGAATTTGAACCAGCGAACCTGAAAATCAGAGGCGAGCATGATATCCACCAGGACCAACTAATCACCGAGTGGTATAAAGGTCAATTAATTTGATTTTAAAAACATTTTAATTACAGGGCCTATTACTAGTAAATGAAACAAAAACAATTAGTAATGAACAAAAGAAAGTGTCGCAGATGTTGCTGCAGTCTTCATATTTCTTCTCGTCTAGATGAGGCAATAAAACTCGAGTTAATTGCCAATTACAATCATTTATTCGTAATACTATCATTATTTCATGTGACGTCACACCTGCAATTTATCATACCTAAATTACACTTTCTTCTATTGAGTAACACTGAGAAATTGGGGCTCGAAATAAACATCAATAAAACTATATATAGGCCCTATACAGGGTGTAACAAAACTCAACGGCAAAGATTCAGGAATGGATTCCTCATATTAAGAGAAGAAAAAAATCTAGTACAACATGGGTCCGGAAATGTATAAGTTAATTACAGAGTCATTCGAAGTTTTAAGAATGTTAATAAACCACTGAAAATCGATAGGCCTATAATATTTTCTCAGCACACTTGTAAACCACTGAAAACATGTCTTCCCATCATACTGTAAACCACTGAAAACGGACCTCAGAAAAACCGATTACTTACGGCTCAATATCCTAAACATGGCGGGAAATCATTTGCAGGTGCTAACAAGTAGGCTATTCAGATGGAAAACAATTTTATTCCCAACATATTTCCTTATTTAGAGTGTGATGAAAAGAAGCATGTTTTCAGTAGTTTACAGCGTGCTGAGAATGTATTATGTCTGATTTCAGTGGTTTACTAACATTCATAAAAGTTCAAATAACTCTGTAATTATAGGCCCTACATTTCCGGACACATATTCTACTAGACTTTTTTTCTTCTCTCAATATGAGGAATTAATTCCTGAAATTTTGCATTTCAGTTGCTACACCCTGTAGGCTATATGGTCACAAAGAGAAATAAATTATACAGCCTATTATTATTATTTATTATTATTATTATTTTATTATTATTATTATTATTATTATTTTATTATTATTATTATTGTTTTCTCTTTGCAGGAAACGTAACAATTATTTTTATGGAATAAGTCATGTAGGGGAATGGGAATCAACATTAATGACCGTTTACTGCACAATTTATTATTCGCTGGTGACCAGATTATAATAGGACTAGATAAAGAAGATATACAATATATGATTAGAAAGTTGGTAGATACATTTGAGGTAGGTGGACTGAAAATAAATTAGGCCTATATCAAAACAGAATATATGGTAATCGGAAGAAATTCAGAAGTCCTACAAATAAATAATTCGATAATTAAACGTGTTGAAGAATTTAAATATCTTGGATCTATAATAGATAAATCTGGTACTTGTGAAAAATATATTATTAACAGAGTAAATTGTGCAAGGAAGGCGATTAGATCCCTGAATGGTCTTTTATGGAATAGAAATTTGACCAGAAAAAAAAAGAGATTATACAGACAATAATAGAAAGTATACTTACATATGGATCACAAAGCTGGACAATAAATGAAACGAAGCAGAAGCGAATCTTGGCGACAGAAATGGATGGATTGCGGAGATGTATGAGAATATCCAAGCTACAACATATTCGAAATAGGCCTACATATATCAGACAAGAAATGGATGCACAAGAAACTGTTATTGAAAGGAAAACAAAGAGAGGTTTACAGTGGTATGGACATGAACAACAGATGTCAGAAGACCAGCGGCCTAAACATGTGTTAGATTGGATGGTATTGTCGGACCAACGGATCTGTGCCCCTTAAGCGCTGCTGTCGTTCTTAGAACAGTTAACGTCTCTACCTACCTGTACTCACACCATTCTACTCACTTCCCTCCCACCAGCAGCCACGATAATTTTCCAAGTAGGGATGTTGCCAAACAAAGTCATGAATCTTGAATATAGAATAATATGAGGTTAATTATTGCTTACTCATATTTAAGTAGGTCTAATGACGCTGATTCACTTTTATTATTTGCTTAATATTTATTTCACCACTCCGAGCCACAGTGTCCATGTTGATTTGACAACACTGGACTGTAAGTGCAAATAATCTATCCCCGAAGAAGGCTTAAAATTGTGAGTAGTGGGAGGGGCGAAAGAAGAGAGAGAGACAGCAATGCAGGGAGGGAAATGAAAAAGGGCAGAAAAGGAATTCGTGTTTAGTTCGCATATCTTACGGGGACACAGATCCGTTGGTCAGACTTTACCAAGCAGAAGGAAGAGGGGGAGAAGTAGAAGAACATGGTACGAGGGAATATATGATGCCATGATGAAGAGGAGTATGGAAGAAGGACAATGGGAAGATAGAAATCTCTGGAAAGCAGGAATCAAAGGCAAACTGCTGTAAAGTGGAAAGCCTGTATTAGGTATTAAGTGTTATTATTATTATTATTATTATTATTATTATTATTATTATTATTATTATTATTATTATTAGCCTAGGCCTATACTTATTTAGGAACTTTTAACTCCATCTAGTCTGAGTTAAGGAATTAAATTAGTGACGGACTATAGGATTTATTAAGCAGGATGCTTGAGCCACGTGGGGCTACATTAAAACTTGTGACGGGTATCACGTTATTCACTGGGTATAATCTGTCTTTTGTCCCGCAGATCCTGTCCCACTCACAATAAAAACCGTAGCACCTGGTCACTGCAGTACCCTCAAATCACATTTGCATAATTCGTATTACTTTTAAATACACAAGATATTACCTCTGCAATAATTTTTACTTAACTTTACAAACTGTTTAATCGGATATTACACGTCCAGAGGAAAGTCTCCAGTGGCGGCTTGTACAATATAGCCTATAGTAACTACAGTCGAGCCGTTCTAAAATCTGGAGTGACCACACCTATCCGATTTTTAGCGGGACTGCTGCACATGACTTACAAAACAAAGCGGCGTTGACAAGTCAGTATGGACTTGTGTGATGAGCGAATCAGTTGGAGTATTATTACAGCGTGGTGTAATAATAATAATAATAATAATAATAATAATAATAATAATAATAATAATAATAATAATAATAATGTTTTATTTATTCTGGCACAGTTAAGGCCATAAGGTCTTCTCTTCCACTCAACCAGCACAAATACAAATAAATATTTGACAAATATAGATATAGGCCTACACTACACTAATTATAAACAGTTAAATATACATTAAAGTCCCGCGCCGTAGCCGAGTGGTTAAGGTAGGAAGCCTTGGCGCAGAGCTACGGGACTTGCGCTGGTTCGGGTCTCCATGGGGGAAGAAATTTTCTCATGGTATTTCGGCCAGTATGGGACCGGTGCCCACCCAGCATCGTGAGGCAATTGGGTAGCTACAATAAGTAGCGGCTCCAGGTTGAGGAACCAGCTATAACGGCTGGGGGACTCGACATGCTAACCACATGTCACCCCTACACTGGCTGTTGATCATCTACCTCTGTGATTGACATATGTGGATGTGAAGGGCCAGCAGCCGGATGGTAAAAGGGCAACCGCTGAAAAGTGGAAAGACCCTCAATCGGATCGGAAATATACATTAAATGTAGCAATGTAAATTTCATGTAGCCTATACAAACAACATTTTATACGATAATAACAATAATAATACTTACGATAATAATAATAAAATAATAATATAATAATAATAATAATTATTATTATTATTATTATTATTAGAGTATAAATATGATGAATTATACGAAAAACACCAATTAATATATGTACCTTACACTGGGTAATGATGAAGTCGAGGTTAGAGCAAATATAAATTTAGATTTCTTTTAAAAGATGCCAATGTCCGGCAAGTAATACGAATTATGCAATGTTATATGTGAATTTAAGCGTCATAATGCCGCGGATGAGTGGGAAATCTATCAATTCGCAAACCAGGGAAACAATTCTTAACGTTAGAGATTATTTGAAAAAAAAGAAAAAAAAAGAGAGAGAACCCTGGTAGACCTAGTAGTACAAAAGTAGACTTAGCAATACCGTAACATGCTCCGAAATGTGTAGGGCCTATCTGTTGTCCCGTAACCGTGAAGACAACCACTGTTAGTGAAGTAGCTAGTCAGCTGACCAAAAGCCGTCGTGTGATTCGCTACCGGTTTTTACACCGACTCTACTGTAACTCTACTCCTATAAGTTATCTTAGAATAAGTTATATAAAAATTTAATATAAAATTACAAAATTGTGTAGGCAACCTTTTATGGAAAAAAAAAAGGACAGAATTTAAACTCAGCCGAGATAGATTAATTTTTTTCAGGGGACGTAAAACTGAGCGTCCGTTTCAAATGGTAGATTAGAATGGCTAAGAATTAAGTGAAAGATCGTAAATCTTTTAATGAGACTATTTAACTCATGCCAAATGGGAGTCCATGACCAATCACATTTCAATGATTTTGATTTACAACCAATTACAGATTTTTTCACCTCGATTTTATCGCTTTAATTCTATCACTTTTAAATCAAGCTTCTCCTTTTTAACATTCTGAATAGGTCAGAGCATTATTTTTCAGTGACCGACTCTCTAAGAAATACGTTGAATATAACAATTTATAGGCCTATATTAAGATGGCAAGAATTCTAGACTGTATGTGGTTACCAGATTGTATATATAGTGCACAAATGTAACCAGATAGTGCTTGCGGGATAGGCTATAATATAAAAACATTTGTAGCAATTGATTATACCACAAAAAAAGAAACCACTGTTTGCACTTTCTTAAACGTATTATTTCCCAGGAATTTACGTTCCATAAAATATAATTTACATATTTATATCATAGGATATCAGAAATTAATTAATAACCTGTAGGCCTAATGTTGGTTATAAACAGTTTGAAGTATTGCATTTTTCTCCACTAGGGTGCATTCTTACAATATCGCGATCCTTTGCAAAAATTAATATGATCTGGTTGCAGTGATGAACAAATGAAGCATAACAAACTTTTCTCATTTGTTTTCAAATATCGCCGTTTACATTAAATATTTTAAAATAACTAGCCTATATTTAAACAAAGATTTGTGAGTAAATAGCTTAATTTTATTCGTTAAATAGTCCACTTCGAAAGTCGTGAATTTATCGATAATGTGGAAATCGCCCGTGGCATTATTTGTGATAAAAGTCTTCTACGGTTTACTTCGGAAAATTCGCAAATACTGAGTCCCATATTTCCCGCAACGTAGCCGAGTGATCTAAGTTGTCACATCTTGACGCGGAGCTACAGGCAATGCTGTGTTTCTAGTCCCCAGGGAGATATAATTTTTTTTTTCATGGAATTTCGGTCAGTGTGGGACCAGTGCCCACCCAACATCGTGAGAAATTTAGGTAGCTGCGATAAGTATCTGCTCCAGGCTGAGAAATGGCTGAAGAGCCTGCCAAGTTGTACAATGTACATATGCTATTTCACCAATATTCTGAATACTATTTCCTTTTCTGCGTGGGAAAATAATTTACCTCCCTGTATTCCTATCTCTAACTTTTCTTTCGCCCCTCCCACTACTCACAATTCTGAGCCTTCTTGGGGTACAGATTATTTGCACTCGCAGTCCAGTGTTGTCAACTCAACATGAACACTGTAGCACGGAGTGGTGAAATAAATATTATCAAGCAAATAATAAAAGTCAATCAGCGCCATTAGACCTGGAAGAAGTAATAATTAACCTTATACATTATTCAATATTCAAGATCCATGGCACTGTTTGGAGAAAATTTGCAACATCTCGACTCGGAAAATTATCGTGGCTGCTATTTGACATGGTGGAAAGGAAGTGCGTGGAAAGGTGTGAGTATAGACGTTAACTTTTCTAAGAATGACTGCAGCGCATAAGAGGCACAGATCCGTTGGTCAGACAATAACTTACTGGGTACGTTCTTGTTTAATAGTAAACTGTTGTTAACTTCCTTTAAAATCTCTAACACATCCAGTAGCATATGCTTTTCTTAACTGGGTTCCATTCTTTGTGTAATATTCTGAGGTTGTTGTCTATAAATTATCCTTCATTTTATGTATATCCCTTGTGTAGCCTCATTTTGCTTACAAACACGTGACAGCGCCGCTTGATATGCTAAATACTTAGGCCCTATGCGTGCAAGTAGACCTACCTAACGAGAAAGCTAAGCGCCTATAAACTAAATAACTGAGCTGCCAAGATCTTTCTCCGTAAAAATGCCATTCCATTAACTCTGTTCAACCTCTCACATTATAAGTCCCAATTCTACGTGTCACCACGTCTTACAGTGGCATGTCCTAGCGGGAGACGGAATTTAACTATGGATCACACACATAGGGGGCCTACCTTTTTGACCACACAAAGTCATCTCCCAAAATAAGCTATCAGTTCAATGTCAGGACTTTCTCCGAGACACAACATTAAAACGAAACACACCACTCACACACATATTCATGCTATACAGAGCGAATATGATATGCCTAATGAAGATTACGATGGCCAGATGATGTACGGGGACCTTTTGGACCTTAAAGTTTCCTGACATTTGTCTTACAGGCGAGGAAAAAAAGAACCGAAAAAAATCACCCAGGAAACTTGTCCCGACCAGGGATCGAACTCAGGTCCGCTGCGTACGAGGCAGCGACGCTACCCCAAGACCACATGAAGTGCACATTCATTACCAAAATACAACCATCAAATAACGGACGCATGGATAATGGTTACACGCCTATAGTCCACAGATGAGAAGATAATGTGCTGAGTATGAAATACCTACTGCTTTCATACACTTCGTCTGTGGACTGTATGTAGATCCAGTATTCGTGCGCCATGAACTTCCAGTTCGATATAGCCAGTGAGTGAGTTACTTGGACTATATAATAACAAACTTATAAGAACCTTGTGTTTGTTTCATGATAGACTTAAGTCGAAAAATATGAGATTGTGGCCAGGATTAGATCCTATAAATCAGTAGACTACGTAATATAACATATGACATCTTAAGATCCACACAATGGTCTCTAAGCCATATGTTCATGATTAAGTGAAGCATCTAGAAGTATCCGTGTTGTTACAATGTCATCTGTGTCGACCCAAGTAATTCATATTCAAGTTGCGTTTCATATTATGGAAATAGGCATTAAATTAATAAATTTAATAAACTCAAATAATGAAGTTGACATTTTCTGAGATACTTAATACATTTTAAAATAGCATACAACTAGGCCTATAATTGTCTCACTTAATCCTATCCAATACAAAAATAATATGCCCAATTAAAATCTTTAAAATAATTTAGCTATAGGCCTAACTATAACCCAATTGAGCAATAATCCGACACTGGCCTAACTATATAGAGTCATTCTGTAAGATTGGAATTGAGTGGATTCCAAATAGGAAGAAAAATGAGGGAGTCCTAAGAAGACGTAGGCCCTAAATATTGGGAATTATGGATTTGATGAAGAATAGGGGGCTGCAGAATGGTGACTGGAAGGATAGAGATGAATGGAGGAAGAGAATCAAAACTTAATATTGGGCACAGGAAGATGTTGTAATACATTTAAAACCTGTTTAATAATAATAATAATAATAATAATAATAATAATAATAATAATAATAATAATAATAATAATAATAATAATTATTATTATTATTATTATTATTATTATTATTATTATTAATATAATTATTATTATGATGGGGGCACACCGTAGCGTAGTGGCTAAGGCACTGAGCTACAAGCCGGAGGGTCGAGGGTTCAAGTCCCGTTGGGGTCAGGATTTTTAAACTGACCCAAACCCTCTGGCGGCACTGTGGCCCTGGGGTCGACTCAGCCTCTAACGAAAATGAGTACCAGACACTTTTTCTGGGGGGTAAAGGCGGCCGTCACGCAGGGCTGACAACCTGACTGACATAAAGTGCCGATTGTCTAGAAAAAGTGAGAGCCTTAACCTCCTTCTACCCCAAGGGCCTCCGGGCCTGTTGTGGGATCACTTTACTTTTACTTTTATTATTATGATTATGATTATTATCATTATTATTATTATTATTATTATTATTATTATTATTATTATTATTATTATTATTATTATTATTGTTGTTATTTTTCAAGAGCGTACAAAAATTAAACAGGACATAGGAGATGCTCCACTGAACAATTTGAGGTAGGGAACCTAGGGCCCGAGAAGCCAATCTATGGAGATACGGAAGTAAACTTGTCTATCACATTGTCTAGCATTACTGTTTTCCAGCTGATTCACAACTAACGTGCGTGCAAGTTTACATGTACTATTCTGTTTATTTACATAATTATATTACATCCTTCAGCAGTCCACCGCTGTGGTCTCGAGGTAGCGTGCTGCCTTGTCACGCAGCGGGCCCGGGTTTTTCCTCGCCTGTAAGACAAATGTCAGGAAAACTTTAAGGCCCAAATGGTCCCTGAAATGATATGGCCATCTTCATCCTTATCATTATCGTCATCATCATCCTCCTTCACCGGTGTGGAAACCAAAGGGAAGCTACCACATCTAGAATTCCCTAGTAAAGCTGCAAGCATAACATGAAAATGCTATGATTGCAGTGAAGGACCTGCCCTCGGGCAGAATTACTGTGGACTGTGGACATCCTTCAACCTCTGCTAGAAGGAGCCTCATGTCTACGAAGTCATGGTGCAGGATTTACCTTACTCACTTTGATTATTTCCTATTTCAATTTTTTATAACCTTTACTCTTGCATTCGTCCTACATGCCCATACCAATTTAATTCCTTATATCTTATAGGCTATAATCTACTATTGGATATTTAATGTTCATTTTTTCATATGACATTAGGCCCTATTTTTTTCTGTTCTCCTCGAGGTATCAAATTCCATCGACGTAAGTTTTTGCTCTAATTTTTGTTGAATTTCCATTCTTCAGCTCCATAGTTGACAGCGCTTCTCTTTATTGAATTATATAGGCCTATTTGTAATTACTTTTTCCTGCTTAGGCTATAGGCCTATGTCTGTTCCATAGGACACCATTTAAATAATATTGATGTTATTGCTCTACCATTATTTACCCGGTTCTTATTGTTAACTTGTAAATAATATATCTAGGCCTAAATAAAAAAGACTATGGCCTACACAGTAATGTGAAAGGCGAGCTTATTCCCATAGGCCTATATTCTTAAGCTGGCTTCTCGGATCCTTGGTTCATTATCTCAGATTGTTCAGTAGAGCATTTCCTATGTTCTGTTTAATTTTTTGTACGCTCTTACAAAATCATCCTTTATAGCCTAATTCACGTACACAACCATAAGCTACAGAAGGCAAGGAAAGAAACTGCACGACTTCCCAAAGGCTGAACTGCCAGATGTCCAAAACTCCATGAATTTAATTGAATCCTGGGATATTTGTAGCTTAGCACAAGCCAAATTCTTATCAAGAGAATGAAGAAGTTTAGAATGTTAATAAAACTAAAGAAAAGAGGAGAGCCGATGTCTAAAAGCGATTAAAGCGCCATTACACAATAAAACATTTTTTACTATTAGGCAGTGTTATTTCCAAGTGAACTCTAAAAACGCTATAAAAGTTTTAGACACATTAAGATTGTTGTCTTGGGAGGCTGATGGAGACGTAACCATGGTGATAAAAAAGCAAAGGGAAGGGACAAATTTATCGCTCAGTTAAAAGTATTATGCCACCACACCTGTATTGCTTTTACTACGCCATCATTCAGTATGGCAAATTGCGAGGTCAAACGCTATTATCGCAAACGAGTCTCGTGCCAACGTTATTTTACTCCGCTTGAAAAAAATAATTCCTTTCTATGCATGTAGGCCTATGGTAACTTAATTCATTGTCCACACTGCAACTGAAAAACACAGTGAATCTTAATAGTTTGAAGGGTTTTGGTAGGACTATTAATTTGATAAATCAATTCGGTTATAGTCTACGGCGCGAAAAGTGGACATCTCAATTTGGAAATGATTTCGCTTTAAAAATGAATGTTACAGATCTACATATCAAACAATTTTCTTCTTCTTCTTCTTCGTCACGGTTTAGGCTTTTTGCTAGCCTGTTCCGGCTCCAAATTGCTGATCTTTCCTTCTTTTCTTTGGTCTTCCCAAATTTCTTCTTCCTCTTGGTGAATGGTTGTATGCTGCTTTTGATACTCTGCTCTCAGTGATCCTTGCTAAGTGTTCTTTCCAGTTTGTTCTATATTTCACTATTGTTGTGTTTAATTTCTCTACAATTAGTTGCTGTCTTGTTTCGCATTGTGTTTTTTGTCTGTTCTTTAATATCCTGCTATTGGTCCGAGGGATTTCATTCAGCAGCCTGTATGTCACACAATAAAACATAAAAAAATTGCTAACCTTTCAGAAACAAACCTGAAAAACAACAATTTGTATAGCATAGAACTATTTTACATTCCATCTCAATTAGTTTAGGCCTACTACATAGCTATCACATCGAATTGGCAGTTAAATAGCGATGTTTATCTATTTATTTGAGCATGGTTTCATAAGTTATAATAGAACGCAAAATGGCGAGATATAATGCACACCAGAAAAGTTTACACAAGTGTGCGATTTAGGTTTAGGTACTAGCAGTGAGTTAAGGATATATAAGGCCTCTAGGAAACGAGCTATGTATGCTATAGGCCTAATAAGAACCGTTAAGTCTAGTAGACTGCGATGGGCAGGACATGTGGGAATGAAAGATATGCATGGAAGCTTCTTGCAGGAAAACTAGAAGGAAAACGCTCAGTTGCTACACCAAGATTGATGTGGGAGAATAACATTAATCATGAATCAAGGAAAATAAATTATACAGGGAACGATTGCAAAACATTAGCTCAGGATAGGGACGTAGGTAGAGCTTATGTCCATGCGGCCGATAGTGTCAGTAAGTTACACTACAGCCACTGGATCTCCGGCATTGACGTTTAGGTTGTACGAAGGGTAAAGGGAGAAATTCGTCCTCTACCGCCAATAAGGAAATAGTTGAGTGCGAGTAGATGTCCGCCACAACCAACCACTGCTCTTGACGCAGCTATAGCGCGCTAGTAAGGTTTGAAATTGCTGAGATGTTGTCGGCTGCATTTCTGCTAACCGCATACATAAAGCGGCCTCTCCCACTGAATACCCATGTCGGCAACACTGTCATGAAAACGTCAGGGCCGGAGAATCAGCGGCTGGGGTATAGTTAGGAAGATCACTTAAAAGATGGCATGAAATCATAAAAGGCAACCGAGCCTAATGCATGACAGGATTAAAGTCTACGGATCCACAATACAGGCCTATTTTATAAACTTACTAACTATAAGCTATAAAAGGAATGTTTATAATTTATTTAATAATACATAATCACCTCAGATAAAAATAATAAATCATAATATATCATCACCAGACATCAGATAGGCCTACCATATAGGCCTATCAGATGATGTTGAGGTAAAGATGTAGGCAAATTTCAGAAGAAATTGTAAGATGATGTTAGATATACGTAAATTAAGAAGCCTAAATAGAATATGTGAATAGGCTACGTGAATATTCAATATTAGCCTATACATCGTTAATAATATTTAATGTATCAAACTTGTTAAAAGAATTAATAGAGCGGATTGATTTAGTTGTTCATATGAATGTAGTTGTTAAACACAACTCTGTTATGAAGCGTGCGTAAGGGCAGAAAGGGGTGAAGGGGCGTGTCCCAAATCATGAATGAAAGAAGGGAGGTGCCAGAAAGCGGAGGGTTAAATAAGGGAGGGGAATGAAAAATTTGCATACAGTTCTAGGAGGGTGAACTATCTGATTCTCTCCTATAATAAGGATTCACCTTGGACGAGATTCACCCTGGTTTAGAGTACACTGCAGTTCACTTCCTCCATCTTATATGACAGCTACTTAAAATTTAACTGTGCGCTATTGTTTCTATTAATAAATTACATTACATTTGTTTAATTATGTCCACCGCTGTGGTCTCGGGGTAGCGTGCTGCCTTGTCACGCAGCGGGCCCGGGTTCGATCCCCGGTCGGGACAGTTTTTCTGGGTGAGGTTTTTATCGGGGTTTTTCCTCACCTGTAAGACAAATGTCAGGAAAACTTTACGGCCTAAACGGTCCCCGAAAATCATCCGGCCATCATCATCATCCTTATCACTATCATCATCTCCTTCATCGGCGTGGAAAGCAACGGGAAGCTACCACACCTACAATTCCCTAGTAAAGCCGCAAACAATAGTATAATAATGCTATGATTGTGGTGAAAGACCTGCCTTCGGGCAGAATTACTATGGATGGACGTTTAATTATATAACACGTAGGCCTTCACTAAAAAGAACTTTGAAAAATAAAGCCAGGAAAGACTCTATAATGAAATTAAAGCCTACAAGACAATGGCAGTGCCTATTATTACTTATGGATCCGAAACATGGACAGTGTCAACACAACAATCTGCCGGAATACAACCTGCTGAAATGAGATTCCTCAGACCAATAGCAGGATATCAAAGAACAGACAAAAAACATAACACAGAAATAAGACAACAACTAAAAGTAGAGGAATTAAACTCAACAATAGAGAAATACAGAACAAACTGGAAAGAACGCTTGGCAAGGATGACTGAGAATAGAATACCAAAAGCAGCATACAACTATACACCACGAGGAAGAAGAAGTTTGGGAAGACCAAGGAAAAGATGGAAAGAACAGCAATTTGGAGCCAGGCTAGTAAATAAGCTTAAACCGTGAAGAAGAAGAAAATATATTACATTTGTAAGATGCACCGCTGTGGTCTCCAGGTAGCGTGCTGCCTTGTCACGCAGCAAGCCCGGGTTTGATTTCCGGTCGGGACAAGCTTCCTTCTTCTTTAGTAGGTGACAACAACCTCATTGAAGTTTTGGCCTCCTCAACAATTTTCCTCCACCTAGATCTACCCTGGATACAGACTGGCCAATTTGCAATTTCCATTTCTAATAGGGCCTATATATTTTATAACATCATCTTGTCATCTGTTGTTCTGGCGTCCAGCTGTTCTGGTGCATATTGGTATATGCCTATTCTTCTTACAAGTTTGTCTTCCTGCATTCTATTTATATGTCCAAACCAGCGCAGTATTTGAGCTTCAATGTGGTTTATTACATTTTTATTTCGTATTAGATTATTTAATTTAGAGTTCATTCGTATACACCATGTGCCATCGCTTTCTCTAATTGGTCCAAAAATTCACCGTAAGATCTTCCTTTCAAAGATTAATAGTTTTTGTTTATTAGACTCCTTCAGTATCCATGTTTTACAACCATAAGTTACAATCGGTCTTAATATTATTGGGACAAGCTTCCTGGGTGAGGTATTTTTTTTTTAGGTTTTTCTTCACCTGTAAGACAAATGTCAGGTAGCTTTGAGGCGATCATCTGGCGATCATTATCATCCCCGGTATGGAAAACAGCGGGAAGCTACCACACCTATAATTCCTCAGTAAAGTGGTTAAGCATAGCATGCAAATGCTATGATTGCAGTGAAAGACTTGCCCTAGGGCAGAACACTATAGATAGACATTTGTAAAAATACAAAGAGTGCAAATGAACTTCCTTAGAAGAACAGAAGGATGCACACGATTGCATTGGATAAAGAATGAAGTTATAAGAAAATAGTTAAATAAGCCTATAGGCCTACATCCACTGAATGAAAAAATCAAAGAATAGGTTATAGAGATATATCTTACAAACATGTAGAAAAAATTATTGTACCAAGATTTCGAAAAGCAGCATTTAATTACAAGCCAAGAAAATGAAGGAATGTAGGAAGGCCAGTAAAAAGATGGACACAACTGTGAGGCGGAATAGGCTAGGCAGATTGCCTAGCCCGTCAAGTGAAGAAAACGACATTTTGTGAAAAAAATGAAAATTTCGCCTACTTCAATTCCCTTTGGCACTATTAAACCTGTTGGTACGTGGCCGTGAGGACGTAAGTTGACTATATATCTCTATCCTGAGCTAATATTTTCCAGTCATCTCCTGTAAAATCTATTTCCCTAAAATCATGATTAGGTTTAACGTTATTCTCCCATTCCATTCTTTGCCTACCTACTGAGGACTTTCCCACTGGTTTTCCCACAAGGAGTTGCCATGCCCCTCTTACATTCCCCATTCGTACTACATACCCTGCCTATCGTAGTCTATGAGGCTTAACTATTCTTATTTAGACCTATTTGCTTTCCATTAAGACCATGTAGATCACTGGTTATGTAGGCCTATAAGTCTCCTCCATTCGCCTGTCTGTTCATCTCTCTTTGGATAAAATAAACCTACTTTCCTAAGATCTTTATTCTCAAATAGGCCTATTAGTAATATTTTCTTCTCCCTTAAAGTAAGAATCTATGTTTCACACCCAAATAATTGGTAGAATAACAATTTTATATATTTTCAGTTGAAGAGGCCTATTTTTAAGAAAATTTGGGACGACAAAAATCCCTATAATGCATAGGCCTAATAGGATTCATTTACAGAATTAAGCCTATGTTTAATTTCTATCTGCAGCTCATTCCTGTATACAATAATTGTTCCAAGGCATGTGAATTCAGCCACTTGTTTAAAATTTACTTCTTTTGTCATTAATGTCCTTTTTGATTATAGGCCTATAACGTATTTCTATGTTCTAACATAGACTCTATAGGCCTATTTAGTTTTGTTCGTGTTTATTACCAGCCCCAATTTCTGAGTGTTACTCAATAGGCCTATAATGTGCATGTTGATCATTAATGTATCTCGCTATCGCCTAATGATACTACATCATCAGCATAAAAAAGCTTATTAATACAAATGAACTGTAGGCCTTATTAATCCTCTAAAGATTTGATGGCATTCTCTAATAAAATACTGAATAGTAGAGAAGATAGTTTATCTTCTTAATTTAGGCCTAACCCATTGTTAATTTCAAAAATAGGTGAAAACTGTTTTTGCGTACACGCACCCTACCCTTTGTCATTTAAACATAGACTATTCGAAATAGGACTAAGTCGAACTTTTCAGAAATTCCGAACTTCAGCAGGATACTATAGACTGTAGCTTCTCCCACTTAGCCTAGTTGAATTGTAGGCTATGTCTTTTGAGGTCTATATGCCTATAGTTGATGTTCAGTGCAATTACGAGTAGGCCTATATTCTAATTTCTTTTTTTAAATCCGTCTTATAGGCTACTAAAAATCTGATCTCTTATAGACCTCTTTCTTCTAAATCCACACTGATGAACACCTATTAGACTATGTCAATCGGACATAGGCCTATAGGGAATATCATAACATTTAGGCCTAATTATGTTAAAGCTATTGGCTCTAAAACTAAATCATAAATTAAGTAGTGTTGTGTAGCCTAAAGTTTTTTTTTCCTCACAGTAAGCTAATTATGTAGGCCTATATTAAACTACTTTCAAAATTCAATACCGAATCACTGTCATTGTTCCAGCTGAGTGGCAGAAAACTTTGCATTCTCTTATTCTACTGTTCCAAATTATGCACACTTCTGATCCCAGATATGTCAGCTTGCTTTAATATTTTATCCATTAATTCTAACGTCAACATTATATCCATCCATCCATAGTAATTCTGCCCGAGGGCAGGTCTTTCACTGCAATCATAGCATTTTCATGCTATACTTTGCAGCTTTACTAGGGAATTATAAGTATGGTAGCTTCCCGTTGCTTTCCACACCGGTGAAGGATGATGATGATAATGATAAGGATGATGATGATGGCCGGATGATTTTCGGGGACCGTTGGGCCCTAAGCTTCCTGACATTTGTCTTACAGATGAGGAAAAACCCCGAAAAAACCTCACCCAAGAGCCTGCCCCGACCGGGAATCGAACCCGGGCCCGCTGCGTGACAAGGCAGCACGCCTCCTCGAAACCACAACGGTGGACTTCAACATTAGGCTATATAGGCCTATCAGTACAATGAAATTATAACATACCCTATCACAAAACATCTCATTGTTCTTCTTCTTTCACTTTCGCACTTTCCCGTTATTGGAATTCGCTACCAATAGAAATCAGGACCTGCCGGACAGTAGATAGGCCTACTTTCAAACAAAAATTACATCAATTCTGAAAGCTCTCTTTTTATCTTAATATCATAAGTTAGTTGGTAAATCACAAATTATTTATAAGTAGGCCCTACATGTATTTATAAACACCGTGGTGTTCAAAACAATTATGGACCTATTTATTCTAAGTTCATATTTATGTTAGTAGTGCGATGCTATTATGCATTTCAGGTACTCTTGTCATCCTAACTTGTCTCAAAAAAAATAGGCCTAGACCTGAATTGAAAATAGGCCTATATAAAAAACTGTATTCTCCCAATTAGGTCTATAATTATTATGCCTATATGGATGTGAAACTGGACTGTTACTTTAAGAGAGGAAAAAATATAGGCCTAACGAATATTTGAGAATAAAGTTCTTTCGAAAATTTTTGAACCGAAGGGAGATGAACAGACATGCGAATGGAGAAGACTACATAACAGTGAGCTACATGATCTTTATAGAAAACCAGATATCGTAGGCTAATAAAAGTTAAGTCTCTTAGACTACGATGTGGCACGGAGGGGAATGAAAGAGGGGCATGCAAGCTTCTTTTAGGAAAACCAGAGGAAAAAACGTCCAATCGTTAGACTAAGTATGAGGTGGGGAAATTAGCATCAACCGTGATTAGAGGGAAGTAGATATTACACGGTGATTGCGAATCATTAACTCAGTATAGAGATGTATGGAGAGCTTATGTGAGGCCATAAAACTACGGATTGGATAGTGCCAGTGAGTTAGTTAGCATTAATTTTCATTTATAGTCGGCTGAGTCATTTAGTTTAGGCCTACAGGCGCTTTGCTTTGTGGTTAGGTAGATCTATATTTTGCATGCACAAGTATTTAGCATATTAAGCGGCGTTGTCACGTTTTATTCACTAGAATAAATTTTTACCAAATGAAAATACTGAAAAAGACAAAAGTTGCAACGCTGCTAAGATAATCAGGCCTGTATGCAGGTGGAGTAGACATGGACACGTCATTTTAAAAAGCGAAGACATTATTGGCAGAGAAGTGTTTTTATTTTTTTTTGTGATTGGGGCGGCGTCTTAGAAGCCGCTAATGACAACTCTCCGGCTCTACCTGACAGTAACAATGTATTTTTTAAACCAGAGGGAAACAGTTGCAATTGATGCCGCCTGTGAACTAAATGACGAGCAGACTATAGGCTAATAACAAAGGCGAAGGTTGGCTTTGTATTTTGTACACAATTAGAGCACACAAATGTCACACATTGCGGTACCCTGTCGTTCACGTTGACAAATTCTATGGACTGATGAAATGTGCAGTGATTACTATTAGCCGTTAGCGTGTAAATAACTATGAAACATATGGAGTACTTGCAGAATACAAATAGTGGACGTCACGTGTGAATTGTTTACAGGAATGTGACGTCACGGGAAAAAGATATCCTGGTAATATTTATGTGCTGGCTGTGGCTAGTGTTTTGATACGACATTGGCAGGCCCTTGTGGTGGGATTTAGGGCGGGCGCGTGTCCATGGGGTGCGGTGAAGAGAGGAGGGGATGCATGGGGCGACAGCTGGCAGGGGACATGGCCACCATGCACAGTCAAACTGAGACTATCCTGAAAATTCCATGTCCCGTCAACAAACAATTCTAATTTATTGTCTAAACATTTTTTTATTACTATCTGGTATTCCTTTAAGCCTACTAGTAGACCTAAGTTATGTAGCCTATGTACCCATTCGTCCCGCGTGAGGACGTGGGTGCTCCCTAGAAGGAGTTTCTTACTTACTTACACACTGGCACTATCGAAACCGTAGGTTCATGGCCGCGCGGACATACGCTCTCCATACATCCCTATCTTGAGCTAATGCTTTCCAATCATTCCCTGTATAGGCTAATCTACTTCCCTCAAATCATAGTTGATGTTATTTCCCCACCTCATTCTTGGTCTACCAACTGGGCGTTTTCCCTCTGGCTTTCCTACAAGAAGCTTCCATCCACGTCTTTCTTTCCCCATACGCGCAACATGTCCTGCCCATCGCAGTCTACGAGACTTAATTGTTCTAATTATATCTGGCTTCCTATAAAGACCATGTAGTTCATTGTTATGTAGTCTTCTCCATTCACCTGTCTGTTCATCTCTCTTTGGTCCAAAAATTTTCCTAAAAACTTTATTCTCAAAAACTCGTAATCTCATTTCCTCCCTTAACGTAAGAGTCCATGTTTCGCACCCATATAATATAACTGGTAGAATAATGGTTTTATAGGCTATATTTTCAGTTTAACGTTTTTTGAAAGGAGTTGGGACATCAAAAGTCTCTGCAATGCATAATAGCACGCATTTCCAGAATTCAACCTATGTTTAATTTCTTTGTGCATCTCATTCCTATTTGTGATTAGGCCTATTGTTCCTAGGTATTTGAATTCTGCCACCTCCAAAAAATTTCCCTCATTTGTCATTAGCTGTCCATTTCCATTATATAATGCATTTCTACGTGTGACCATATATTTAGTTTTATTGATATTTACTTCCAGTCCTAATTCCTTAGTGTTACTCAATAGTGTGTGCGTGTTGTTTCTTAACCAAGCTAATTTAGTTAGGGTTAATTACCTACATATGTGAATGAATGGCATGTGGTTAGTAGCAGATCTATACTCCAGTTATGTAACTGTAGCCGTCTTGGTAAATTCTAAAAGGCATGTGGCAGGAGGCAACATTGCCGAGTAGGGGAACGAAGTAGTAGTCATGAAAAAAAAATTTGCTTATTAATAATAGTAATAAAATGAATTGTTATAGGCCTATATATCAATAAAACTAAATATATGGTCCACACGTAGATATAGCCTACATTATATAATGGAAATAGACAGCTACAAATGAAGCAATAAGAGGGAAAATTTTGAGGAAGTGACTGAAGTTCAAATGTTAGACTTTCCGTACCTTAAGGTAACAATAATCACACAATAGGAATGAGATCGCAACAAAGAAAGTAGGTAAAACATTAGACTCAATTTAGGAAATGCGTGCTATTTTGCAATTACAGAGAACCTTTTGATGTCTTAACTCCTTTCAAAAATCGTTAAATTGAAAAACTAATAAGTTAACTTATAAAACTATTATTATACCAAGTTATAATTATATGGATGCGAAACATGGATTCTTACTTTAAAGAGGGAGATTATGGATGATACGGACGTTGGAATATAAAGTTCCTAGAAAATTTTTTTGGACCAAAGAGAGAATGCACAGACAGGTGAATGGAGAAGACTAGGCCTACATAACAGTGAACTACATGGTCTTTATAGGAAGCCAGATATAATAAGAACAGTTAGGCCTAAGTCTCGTAGACTGCGATGGGCAGGACATGTGGCACGTATGGGGACAGATAGAAAGACGTGGATGGAAGGCCTTCTTGTAGGAAAACTAGAGGGAAAAAATGCCTAGTTGGAATAACTAAAATAATGAAAGAGTGTGAGAAAAACATTAACCATGATTTCGAGGGGAGAAGTAATGTACAGGGAATGATGGGAAAGTCATTAGCTCAGGATGGGACTGTCTAGAGAGAGCTTATTGTCCGCAGGCGGCCATGAACACTACGGGTTCCGAAATAGTGCCAGTGACATCATTAACAGAGTTGCAACTCTTTGTCTTTTGCAGTATCTTTAGGTGGTAAAAAAATTTATATTTTAGTGCATAAAAACGTGACAACACTTGCTTGGATATTCTAATTATTTGGAGCCTCCTATGCGTGCAAAATAGACCTACCTAACCACAAAGCAAAGCGCCTGTAAACTAAATGACTGAGCCGACTATAAAAGTAAAGTGATCACGCTACAGAGCATGGGAGACCTTTTGGAGTAATAGAACGTTAAGACTCACTTTTTCTAGATAATCGACACTTGATGTCAGCCGGGTTGTCAGACCTGCGTTACCGACGCCTTTACTCCCAGAACAAGCGTCTGGTGCTGCTTTCCGTTAGAGGCTGGATCGACTATAGGGTCATGGTATCACCAGAAGGTTTGGGCCGGTTTAAAAATCCTGACCCACCGGAACACGAACCCTGGACCATCCGGTTTGTAGAATATTGCCTTAGGCCTAATCATCTGCTCAACCTAAACCAATTATGTTTTACTATACATTTCTTCCTTAGGGTAGTTTAATGCCCTGTTCCGTAGCCGAGCGGTTAAAAACATGATGCCTTGGACTTGCGCTGATTCAAATGCCCATGAGGGAAGACATTTTCTCATGGAATTTCTGACAGTATGAGATCAGTGCCCCCAAAAGCATCTTGAGGAATTTGGATAACTATAATTAGCGGCTCCAGGTTAAGAAAATCAACTCTAACGACTGGGGGACCCGACATGTTAACCACATATCATCCCTATTGCCTACTGGCTAGATGATCTTCTACTCTGTATATATTCCAGACTATTCAATTATTTAACTATTCGCTATGTAAGTTTAAAAATATTTAGTTCCTTTCTTATATCTTCATTTCTTTTGTTATCCCGCAGTGTAGCCTATAACCTGCTATAGGCTATTTCTTAAAAATCTCATGTCAATTGCTTCCAAGCTTAGTTCTTGTTTTTTAGTGATCGTCCAACTTTCTGATCCATACATCAGTACAGGAACAGATATTACTTTATAAAATTTATTTTTTATTTTCTTGAAACTTCACTTTTGATAAATGATTGATATATGCCAAGTTTGGCTCCAAAACAGAACAAAAATTGTGGCTGCTAGAGCATTATAGACAAATAAAGTTACATATATTTTTGTCGTGGATTTTTCAGTGTTTGCTACATAGAACCGGTGAAGATCTTTACAAATAAAGAACCAGAACTAGAAAATTAATTAAGAAGACGAACTTCTCATTATAACTTATTTCTTATAATTTTGCACGTGCCACTACAGTGATAAGTTAATTAAACAATAAAATTAATTCTATATCTGGTAAAAATTCAGAATATAACTAATCAGTTTGAATCTAATTAGGCATATTCTATTGATTTAACAGATTTAAAAACGAGTGGCTACAAAATAACTTAAAACATATAGGCCTTGGAAATTAGGTCTATGCAATTATGCACAAGTTACTATATCGCTATAGAATGGAAAATAACAGAAAAGCAACTAAGGTTGTGATATAAAATTCGTGTACCACAGTTTGCGTAACATGTGGGCTTACAACAGTCGGACTTTTCATGAAGAATTTCCTTAAAAAGCGTTAGAGGCAGACTTGTCAAATTAATTCAATTGCAAGTTCTTGTTTCGCCGCGACAGCTGTGCTGCCAACACTATTATTGCTATAATCATAATGCAGTGTTGGCAAACATGATTTTATACTTGTACAATACTCGTCGATATACCAGAAAACAATCGAAAGAAAAAACAACTTCCACCCATTATACAAATTTCGTGTTAGTTTCATTTTAGAATATTAAACACTGTTTTACATTCAATGCGTTTCATTATGCACCTTTTTTTCCGCTTAATTTAACCTCTCCATTTGTAGGCGCTTTTTATATGTCCCACACCAGTAGTGGTCCCACTACCGGACTTTGGGGGTCTTTTTGGGTAGTAGGAAGCTAAGGTTCCCGCCCACACGAACGAATTGACTGAATTCAAATACAATAACAATAACCACAAAACAGGAATGAGATGCACAAGGAAATTAAACATAGGCTCAATTCTGGAAATGCGTGCTATTATCAATTTCAGAGACTCTTGATTTCCCAACTCCTTTCAAAAACGTTAAACTCAAAATATATAAAACTATTATTCTACCAGTTATATTACCTATATGGATGCGAAACAAGGACTCTTACTTGAAGGGAGGAAAGGAGATTACGAGTAGGCCTATTTGAGAATAATGTTCTTAGGAAAATGTTTGGACTAAAGAGAGATGAACAGACAGGTGAATGCAGAATACTGCATAACAGTGAATTACGTGGTCTTTAGGCCTATAGGAAGCCATAGGCCTATATAATGAGAACAGTTAAGTCTCGTAAACTGCGATGGGCAGGACATGTGGCACGAATGGGGAATGAAAGACGTGCATGGAAGCTTCTTGTAGGAAAACCAGAGGGGAGACGCCCAGTTGGTAGACCAAGAATGAGGTGGGAGAATAACATTAACTATGATTTGAGGGAAGTAGATAATACAGGAGATGATTTGAAAAGATTAGCTCAGGATGGGGATGTATGGAGAGATTATGTCCGCACGGCCATGAACCTACGGGTTCTATAGTGCCAGTGAGTTAGTTACTTATATGAGCTAACGTTTTCCAATAATTTATCCGTAGGACTAAGTTATAATTCACCTCCATCAAATCGTTATTAATGTTTTTCTCTCATCTCATTCTTGGTCTACCTACTGGGCGCCTTTCCTGTTGATTTCCTACCTATTGGACGCTTTCCCTCTGGTTTTCATACACCGACTGGGCGCTTTCCCTCTGATTTCTTACCTAGTAAACGCTTTCCCTCTCGTTTTCTTACCCAATAGAGACTTTCCTTCCGGTTTTACTTTAGGCCTAGCTATACTGGGAGCTTTCCCTCTGGTTTTTCTAAAAAACATTTCCATGCACTTCATTGATTCCCCATTTGTGCTACATGTCGTGCGGATCAAAACTACAACAATTAACAGTTATTAGGTTCTTATTAGAGCTACACATTATTAGGCCTACTTATAAAGATCATGGAGGTCACTGTTATGTCGTCTTAAATATAACAATTTAAGTAAAATTATAGGCTTTCACGACCGGTGTCTTGATTCTTGTTTAGTTGGTCTTCCTGGCTAAAAGGTCATGGTTCAGTTTCGTTGAAACTGGAAACGTTTCGTCTACTACTGCGGTAGACATCCTCAGGAGTTTGCCTGCAGCTGACAGTTGAGGAGTTCTCAGAGAGCACGCAGAATCACTTGACGGTGTCTACCGCAATGGTTGACGAAACGTCGAGTTTCAACAAAACTGGACCACAGCCATTTAACCCGGAAGAACAACTAAACAAGAATCGATAACAATTTAATTTTGTAACCAATGTAAGCTTGGAATCCGAGGTTTTATAAGAAAGGCTTTGAGACAAATCGAGAGAGCCACACTCCTATTATTAGGAGAAAGAAAAAAATAAGTGTGTGAAGTTTTCTTTATGGCCTAGTTGTTAGAGAATTCTGGACGAAAGAGTGAAACTGGTTGTTGGATGAAGAGCGAAGTTTGAATTCTATATCACTGTGGACTTGTGTCATCATTTAAGTTCTTACGACAATACATTCGTGCTTCTCCTTCGAACCCCCCACAAACGGCGCAATATACGGCCAATACGAGTCCCACCCCCGCACTGCACAGCAGTCAGCAGAAATATGATGACATCATCAACCCTCTGCTCCCCAGCCATTTTATGGTTTTCTACATCATTTTAAATTGCTTCCCATTTCTTTCTTTCCTTTTCTTTGTTCGTTATTCTTTTTTACTATCAACCAAGAATGAATTGGTTTTAATGAGTTTCCAACTTTATTTATTTCATCAAACTTTTTTATAAAACGTCTGGGTTGAAAACAAAAGAAACTCCGAAACTACTGTAGGATATAGCTTGTCTACTGTTAGAAATTATTGTTTCTAAACTAACTACAAGACTCTTATGGAAAACTAGACGTAATAACTAACTCACTGACATTTTCGAACCCATAGGTTCATGGCCGCACAGACATAAGCTCTCCATACATTCTATCCTGAGTTAATGATTTCCAATCATCCCCTGAACAATCTACTTTCCTAATATCATTCTTGGTCTACCAACTGGGCCTTTTTCCTCTGGTTTTCCTACAAGAAGCTTCCATGTCCGTCTTTCATTCCATATTCGTGCCTCATGTCTTGCCCATCGTAGTCTACGAGTCTTAACTGTTCTTATTACAGGCATATCTGGTTTCCTATAACGAACATGTAGGCCTATAGTACACAGACGAAGTGTATGAAAGCAGTGGGTATTTAATACTCAGCACATTATATCACAAAGGATTGTACTATAATTTGCCTTCATTTAGACGCTGAGCGGGCGTGTTAGTTCCGAGTCAGACGGACACACTTCAAAATTTTAATCTTCACCCTTACTTCACAGTGAACTACGAAACATTAAAATATAAAGTAACTAAACTAAATAAGGAGAACAAATTTAATTACCATAAAACACAAAATATATAACATAAAATTGAATACGCCTGAAATAATCTACAGATGCGAGTGACATCAAGGACTGTTCCTAAATTCTGGTAAGCAATTAGGCATATATCGCTAACAATACTCCTGCCCACCCCATCATCCCTTGCTTATTCTTCTCGTCTGTGGACTATAGCTCCGTGTTAGGGGCCTATGTGATATTCTCCATTCGCCTATCTGTTCATCTCTCTTTGGTGCAAGAATTTTCCTTAAGAACTTTCTTCTCAAATACTCGTAATCACTTCTCCTCCCTTAAAATAAGAGTCCTTGTCGCATCCATATAGGCCGAATAATACATACTGGGAGAATAACAGTTTTATATATTTTCAGTTAAATATGTTTCGAGGGAAGTTGGGACGATAACACTCCCTGCAGTAGGCATACATAATAGCAAGTATTTCAATAATTGAGCCTAAGATTAATTTATTAGTGCACCTCATTCCTATTTGCAACTATTGTTCCTAGGTATTTAAATTCAAACAATTTTTTTTTCAAAATTTCCCTATTTTATCATCAACTCTCTATTGTCATTATAGGCCTAGGGCATAACGTATTTAGCCTGTATGTGTGAACATATATTTAGTTTTATTGATGTTTACTTCCAGTCCTAATTTCCTAGTGTTACTCAATAGAGGATGAGTGTTGGCTCTTAGTGTCTCCTCGCTATCTCCTAATGATATCCTACTACAACAACAGCATAAAATAACAGCTGATTAATAGACCTGCTATTGAGTTGTAGACCTTCTTCATACTGCAAGTATTTGATGGCATGGTCTAGTACAAAATTAAATAGTAGAGGAGATAGTGCATCTCCTTTCTTTAACCCATTGTGAATCAAGAGTATTCGAAAACTGTTTACCTACACGAACTCTACTTTTTTTGCCATTTAGACACATTCAAATAAGTATAGGCCCTAACTACTTAGGAATTCCGAACTCCAGGAGGATACTTGGGTCTATACACTGTAACTTTGCCCTTTAAATTTAATCTTACGATTTATTGAAATCTACATAGGCTTATAGGCCTAGTTGATGCAGAGTGTCATTACATTCCGGTTTATTTTCTAAAATCTGGCTTATACTAAAAATCTGATCTGTTTTAGACCTGTTTCTTCTACAAATTTACACATGTATCTATAAAATAATACATGAATGAAATTAACATGCAAAACTTAGCACCCCTTTTTAAGCAGATTGCGGGCACGGAAGGGTGAGATATTTAGCATAATTAAAGTTCATAGCCTATAGAAAAGGAGTGCCGAAAAAAAATATATAGGGCCTAATATGTGTTACAAATAAATTAAATTAAACAAAATATTTTTTTTCTAAGGAATTTGTGTGTATTGCTCATTCATTTGTCTACTCATTCATTTGTTCATTTTTGTACTCATTCATTTGTTTACGTTCATAGGCCTACCTGAAAGTGCATTGTTGTAAAAAGAAAATCGTGCAGCAGCAATATGAACTGACCCTCGCACAGGCTATAGTAAGTACGTTTTATTATCTTCTTGTAAACCCATGTTTCCCTTAACAGGGATTAAGGCGCTCTCCCCCTATAGGGAAGAATTTGAACCATACTAATTTAGTTACACTTGCTTTCGTATAGATGTCATTTGAGTCAGCGTTCCGCCTCATACTGACATCTAGGAAACCAAGGTAGTACTAGGACGGGAAAATTAGGTAAATTTTGCTCAGAGGCCTTTTCATTCAGGCTTAAGGATCTTTTACGGCTTAAAGTCCCTCCCGGAGGACTTGCTCCTTGGATTTTTCCATCCTAAAAAAATACATCGACCCCGGCCGGATTTGAACCCGCGACCCTCGGGACCAGAGGCAAGGGGCATAACCACTAGTCTACCGCGGCCGACTACATTCTATTATTTAAAATTAAATTAACCCCTATCTAATCCTGGATTCAGTAATTTCATTAGGCCTACATGTTTTATATTTACATATTAATTTAGTATTTAATATTAGAGTTAATTTGATTGTTATATTCTGATGTATTATATGTTTGTCCTTGTGAGTAGAATAAAAGGCCACATGGCCTTAACTCCACCAGGCTAAATAAATAAATTAAATAAATAAAAAATATTCGCACCTACTTCCATTATGCCTCGACATAGAACATTGACGGGTCGGAGTGAGAGACAAAGAAGAAGGGATATATAAACTAATAGGCTAAACGCAAATTTAAATAGTTTAAATAATACACACAGCAGCAATGAGAATTGACTTACTCTCGCGTATTTATTATTAGTACTTTATAGTAGGCCTATACAAATGTCAAATGACGCGTTATTGTTTTTTAATTAAGGCTTAGCCAAGCTATATCACACAGCTATTTTCTATCGTTCGTATTTTTAAAATAAATCGAAAATTAATGCATAATAACGAGTATTTGTGACAAACTTGAAAATGTAATTAATTGAGGTCGAATTTTGACCACTGGTAGACCTCTAGTTATAATAATTAATTTGTAACTTTTGATAATAAATCAACTGAAATAAATTAATTTAATTGTTGCATTTGTTTATATCCACTCTGTAGACTTTCTGAATAAGGTGTAATTAAATTATTGGATTGATAATTAAAGTTAATAATATGAAAATACAGGCTACATATGACAGAGACTGCCAAACTTTAACACTGTTTAAAAATAAACTTAAGAGTTATTAAATAACAAACTAACTTAGGCCTATATGAAATATGATGAAAGTTAAAAATTAAATTGTACCTGTTGGTAGGTGCCGTCGTCCTCAACTTGTTAATATATTGTATATAAAATTAACTGGAGTGCTTTCGGAAGTTAATTTTATATAGGCCTACAATAGGCTATATTAACAAGTTGAGGACGACGGCACCTACCAACAGGTACAATTTAATTTTTAACTTTCATCATATGACTTCACCTCAACGGAATTTAATATGAATTTTACTAGTATTGATTAATATATGAAATACACCTCACTGATATTATTCTTTTAATAACTGATTTTATGAAAGTAGAATTAAGATTAACAAATGGTTTCGTTTGTTTGTTTTAAAAATTGTATAAGTTAACCAGCAAATTAGTTTATTACAGGCTATCTCTTTTTTTATGCACATTAGATAGGGACAGTCTACCAAAAAATTTAATTTATCTTGTTTGTGTACATATTATTATTAGTTTTAGTTTTAATTTTAATTGTCATTAACGTTATTGTATTAATCGATCTTAATCTTATAGATATTACCTTAGGCCTATTAATCTATTTTTTATTTAGTATTAAATCATCATCAGCAGCAGCAGCACCAAGGATTAGACCCGCTGGTCTGTTCCGATCTCATGTTAGAATTGGTCTGTCCATCTTTTACTGGGTCTTCCAACATTTCCTCTTCCTAATGGTTTGTAATGAAGAATCTGTTTCGGAATTCTATTGTTATCCATTATATTGATGTGGTCCATCCATTCATCTCTGTATTATGTAATTCTATATAATAGTTTAAATATATTTAGCATATTTTCATTTCGTTTTCGATCTGTTATTGAATAGCCAGCCACACTCCTCAAAAACCTCATTTCTGACGTTTCTATTCTTCATTCTTGGTTTTTGGTTAATACCCAGTGTTCCGATCCATATAGTAGTGTTTGAACCGCCATTGTTTTATAAAATTTTAAAAGTGTCTTTTTCTAGTTCCTTTGAGACTTCGTTTTATGGTGCCACACATATAGCCTAATTAAATGTATTTATTTATTTTGTTTTCTATGAATTCACTTTTTCATTTAACGTCATATTTAATATTCGAGTTAATTGTTATTGCTATATTCTAATGTAACTTATGTTTGGCTTGGTGAGTGGAAAAGAAGGCCACATGACCTTAATTCCACCAGGCTAAATAAATAAATAAGTTAATTAGGACATCACATTATAGGACCTACTGTATAAGGAAACATTAATAAACCTTAGACCATCATCATCATAATAGTACATTCACGAATTTAGGCCATTTGTTGACCTGTTTCGGCCTCAAGAGAAACACCATCCAGAAGTCTTTTGAGTGGACGTCCTGGTCTTCTTCTTCCTGCAGGTTGATATCTTAACATTTGTTTGGGTATTCTGTGATCTTCCATTCGATGAACATGTTGCATCCATCTTGACTTATAATCAGAAATTTTGTTTTCTAAAGATTCCATGTGTAATTCTTCTAAGATGTCTTCATTTTTTTGTGATCGTAGTGTGTATCCTGCAGTCCTCCGAAGATATCTCATTTCAGCAGATCTAAGTCTCTGTATATCCTCCTGTTTCAACGTCCATACTTCGCTACCATACAAAAGAGTTGGAAGAGCCAGTGTTTTATACATTTTCAGTCTTGAATGCTTTTGGACTAACTGTGGCTTGAAGATAGAATTTATTAACCCTAAAATTCTTAAAAATTTAGATATTTTTGCATTTACATCCTTTTCTTCTTCATATGAGATATTGCATCCTAGATATGTAAAATTATTCACCTGCTCCAAAATTTTATTGTCCAGTACAATTTTACTTCTGACAGGATCTACACCTTGAAATGCCATAATTTTTGTCTTTTCTGTAGATATCTTTAATCCATATTCTTCTGTAATTTTGTTAAGTTCATACAGACCTTTCTGTAGATTATCTTCGGAATTTGCTATTATTATTTGGTCATCTGCAAACAATAGGGTGTTTAATTTTCTATTTTCTGATATTCTTATTCCAAATGTATATGTTTTGTTCCAGCAACATATTACTTCATTGATATAAATTGCAAAAAGTGTTGGGGATAGGGGGCAGCCTTGTCTCACACCACGATTTATAATTCCTTCTTCAGAAAATCTGTTATTTAATTTAATCTTTATGGTGTTGTCTTTGTAAATATTTTGTATGTTCTGCCGAAGTAAATTTGGTATATTTCTGTCTTCCAATATATAGACCAACAGAAAATAAATCACTGGAATATGTTGACGAGGAGATACCGGCCTGTAGATATGTAGTTTGTAAGAATGTAGAGGGATTATTATTTATTTACTAGGCGTGAAACCGCGCGTGTTAGCCGCCATTGTAAAGATTTCTTGGCTGCACGTGTCCTGTTACAACTGCTGTTGATAGCGGCGCTACCCGATCAAGTCAATAGAATCAATATAGGCGCCTGGCGTCTTACAACCTCTTCTCTCCACTTCACTTCTTCAAACAAGCCGTGTTCTCTACCAGCTACCATAATAATAACTGTATTATCTGCTATTTGCTATCTAACAGTGCATATAGGTGCAGGCATACATCTTCAAACTCCAATATCAACAATTCTCTTCAAAACGCTTATTGTAGGAAACAAACCTTATTCTATTTCACGAATAGTATTTTTTTCATATTTCTATCTTGCAGGCCTACATATTATCTTCCTTTCGTTAAATCCAGAGTAAATCAAAATTTATTGTAGATTATTGCATTGTAGATATACCATGTTATAGGCCTAATTTTATTGTAATATAGATGTAAAAGTAACTTTTATATTTTTTATAACCTGGATGAGTGGTAGACAAGGCTTTAATGCCTTAATTCAACCAGGTACAATAAAGTTATTATTAGGCCTAGATATATTATTATTATTATTATTATTATTATTATTATTATTATTATTATTATTATCATTATCATCATCAACAACAAGGATTAAGCCCAATGGCCTGTTCCGATCTCATTATAGGTCGAATTGGTCCTTCCATCTCTTCAATGGTCTTCCCAACAATCTTCTCCCTTTTGGTTTATAATTATACATTCCTCTTGGTAGGCCTATGCGCTGTTCATTCATTCGTAATACGTGCTGAAGGTAAGCCTGTTGATAGTATTTTATTCTTTCACAGAGATTAAATATAATAAGTTCTGTTCTTATAACTTCGTTTTTCTTTTTATCGGTCCTATGGTATCCTGCTATTGCTCTCAACATCTTCATTTCTGCAGCCTCTATTTGTTTACTATCTGCCTTTGTTAATGTCCATGTTTCACATCCATAGATACGAGATGGAACTGCCAATATTTTGTAAAATTTTAAAATAGTTTATTTTCTAGTTTTATTCAATAAAATGCGTTTAATTGTGCCACATAGATAATTGGATCGTTGTATTTTAATGTATTATCATCATCATCATCATCATCATCATCATATCATCATCATCATATCATCATCATCATATCATAATCTTCATATCATCATCATCATCATTATTATTATTATTATTATTATTATTATTATTATTATTATTATTATTATTATTATTATTATTATTATTATTATTATTATTATTATTATTATTATTATTATTATTATGCAAATGTAAACATGTTTAAATCATTCCTTCCTCCCAGAAAAACTAAACTGAAAACTTTATAAAAAGCTGGTGAGACCAAATGTAACACATGCAGCTGCAAAATAGACACTAAATACAGAAGATAAAATTATATTGATTGTATTTGATAGAACATTTATTAGAAAAAATGTACGGACCAGTAGGCTTAGACCTAGGCCTATATGAAAGTGAAATATGATGAATAAGAAATAATCAAGAAATAGACCATAGGCCTATTTAAAGAAGACAATATAGGCCTATTGTAAAATTTATATTTATTCTGGCAAAGTTAATGTCATAAGACCTTTTCTCTCACTCAACCAGCACAAATATAGGCTATAAATATACGGTATATTTACATAGAAATATTACGTAGGCCTATCCTATAATATATTAATTACAATTAAATTATTTTTTTTTAATTGCAGTGTAAATTACATTTAGGCCCAAATAATAATAATAATAATAATAATAATAATAATAATAATAAATACAATAACAATAATAATAATCATAATAATAACAGTAGTAATAGCCTATAATAAATTAAATGGGAAACACCAATTTTTACATGTATGCTACATTACACATGTGGTGATAGTGTGTTTAAATTATGGTGGGAGGATAGATAGGCCCTACTGGAAACGAGAGCCAAATAATTGGGAGTCGAAATAGATAGGCTCTATGTAAATTCTTAAATAAGAGAATTAGACAGTATAATTTTATTTTTTATTTTTTTAATTCTTCTTTTTATAGAATGCATGAAAATACAATGCCCAAAAATATCTTAAATAATGTGATGCTAAGAAGTAAAAAAGAAGTAGACGAACAGAAAGCGGCTACAAGAATTAGAGAGTAACCTTGGCAAAATTAAAATTTGGGAATGGAAAAGAAAGTCATGAAGACAGATGAATAGAGGAGGGCTGTAGAAGCCAAAGCTCACCCTGGACTATGGAGATGAAGAAGAAATGAAAGATCAACAATTCTTATCATTGCCTATATTATAAAATGATTAGCTTATTCCAGGCATGTATTCAATAAAAAGTGATTTCTCTAAGATTTCCTTTGTATTTTGAACCGGTGTGTACTACAGTCTTGTCATAAAACTCGACTAGAATATCCAATACAGACCCTCCACGTTCTTGCTGAGTCGACATGAACACGAAGAAAGAGATAGAGACGGGTTTGCCTAACCTCCTGGGGACAATCGAGTAATATTCAATATTGTTCTGTTATAGCTTTGGTACTCTTACAACAAGAACATTCTGGGAAGCTGTCTATTGCTTCCATATAGAGAAGGAGAAGTTCAGGATTATACACCTACAGGAATCTACAGGGAATAAAAGAAGAATGTCTGTAGTCACCTTCTATCAGTTTCCAAACTCCAATTCAATTCCATAATAAAGCTTACCTTTAAAATATCGACAAAGACATTGTGATATCCCCAATAAAACATGAATAATATCTCATATATATTCTAACCTCTCAGTTAATGCTCTACAAAATTTCGCAGCTATGAACATTTCTCTTATGAAATAAGGAAGATAGATTTTTTATTATAGTATGTATAAAAGAATGGTGTAACATAAAAACAGACTGCAATTTAATTTTATTTCGAATATCTTCTTCTCCGTCATTGTTTAATCTCTCACCTTAACAACAGCGACACTAGACCCCGATTCAAGCCTCGACTTCCCTCAGAATCCTCTTCCAGCCAATCTTATAAAACTGTGGTAAAATCTGTCTAGCAACCAGTCTCCTTCGATTCTCAGCTTCTTCAGATCCTCCAAAAATCCATCCATCCAACGCAGTCTCGGTCGTCCCACACACGTTTTTCCTTCAAATATCATCATCATATTTAGCGTAACAACCCGGATCGAGTCACAGTCTCCCTAAGAATTCTCCTCCAGACATCTATGCCTAACAACTGTCCACCAATTTCGAATGCTAAGTTTTTGGACATCTTCCAAAACTCTACCCATCCACCTAGCTTTAGATATTCCAACATTTCTTATTCCATCTGGATAGTCCATCATTATTTTTTTTTAACGTCTCAGTATTAGGTCTATCCATTCTCTGGATATGTCCAGGCCAACTCAATCTAGCTATTTTAATATCTGCAACAATGTCTGGCAATTTATACAAGTTTTATAGCCTATAATTCCTCATATCGTATTCGCCATTCTCCTATTTCCTGAATGGGTTCATACATTCTTCTCAGAATTTTCATTTTAAAGATTTCGAGTTGAGTAATTGTATTTTCAATCAAGTTCCTTCAAATTTACATTCCATTATTTTCTTGGGCATCTCATATTCAATTATTCTTTATAGGCCTACGTGTTTATCCTTTACAATCTTGAAACTTTCATTACATATGTTTCTTAATAGGCCTATATTCTATTCAAATGAACTCATTCTTGACATAGCTTACCGGTCTTGGACAAGGTCCGTGTTTCACTGCCATATAGGCTACAATGCGTTCGTAGCTCGGCCGGAACGTTCCACGGCGGCCTTGGACTGGGAGAGTTCTTGCATTCTTTTTTTTTTTTTTGCTCCTGCCCTATAATAGGCCTATGTATGGTAACTTAATATAGGTAGGCCCTACATTAATTGTCCCAAAAAATCTCTAAATAATGATAAAAAACCATTCAAATCGGCCAACTAGTTTTTGAGTCAAAAAAAGACAGAAAGACAGACCAACAGGCTCACAGACGTTCATTTTATAGGCCTATATGAAGTTAAGGGAAAACAAAAAGTGAAGGAATTTCGTAAAGGAAGCCATGGCCCAACAAGGCCTGTAGTGATAAGGAAAAAGAAAGAAAAAAACTAGGAAAAGTGGAAATGGCCGCTTGATGGAAGTGAGGACGTAATATTTACAAGTAACAGGCAGGAGTGCGTCATAATTAGTTTTGTAAAGTGCAACCCCGACGTCTGTTCGGTTTGAGATTAATGATGCGGAGTCAAGAGGTGACAGCAGTTGTTGAGGGAGGGGAAACCCACCCTCATACTTAATCGAAATCTTGCTGCTCTGATATCCAAATCATTAATGCACCTCCCCTCCTCCCTCGTGTTGCAAATGTTGCAGCGGTCCAACTCCTGGTCACACTCACTTGTGCTGCTGGAATGGGACAATTCACTTCCCAACACACAATTTGCATCTCAAACCTTACTCAGCAAAACTTTAGTCACAATATCATAGGCCACTGCCTACTAGGCCTATATAGACTACAGGTAGGCCTACATAACCATATGGGGTTGCAGAGTTGCGGAAGTTATTTAAACAAGATAATTTATATGAATAATAATATATTTTATTTATTTTATTCACTGCAATTATAGCATTTTCATGCTATGCTTTGCAGCTTTACTAGGGAATTATAGGTGTGATAGCTTCCCGTTGCTTTCCACACCGGTGAAGGATGATGATGATAATGATGACCAGATGATGTTCGAGGACCGTTTGAGCATCAAAGCTTCCATAAGTCACAGATGAGGAAAAACCCGAAAAAAGTCTCACCCAAGAAGCTTGTCCCGACCGGGAATTGAACCCGGACTCGTTGCGTACCAGGGCAGCACACTACTCGAGACCACAGCGGTGGACAATAATAAATTATTATTTTATATAAATATTTTTAGTGTTTACACATCTTTCAGTGCCTAAAGTTTTATTTTTCTTCTCCACTCGTCTATATTCATCCACTCCATGTCCTCCAGTCCTCTTGTTCTCATTCCAGTTCTTATTTCTTGTATCCACGAGTTTCGAGGTATTCCTTTCTTTCTTCTTCCAGGTGGACACCATTCCAATGTTTTCCTGGGTAACCTTTCTTCTTGCATTCGTCGTACGTGCCCATACCAATTTAATTGCTTATATCTTATAGGCCTATAATCTACTATTGAATATCTAATATTAATTTTTTCTCGTAAGACAGTATTTTTAATTTTTTCTAATTTTGAACATCTTGCTGCTCTATTCAAGAAATCCATTTCCATCGACATAAGTTTTTGTTGAATTTCCAAACTTCAACTCCATAGCCTATGTGACAGTAACTTACTTCTCACTATTGAATTACGCCCTATATATTTGTACCTCATATTTTCTGATTATATGTCTATTCCATAAGACATAATAATAGGCTAATAATAATAATAATAATAATATCTTTATTTTACCTGGCAGAGTTAAGGTCTTAACGCCTTGTCTATCACACAAGCAGGTTACATAAATTATACAAAAATTACTGTTGCATTTAAATTACAATAAATAAAATTATTACATGGTATAACTTATCTACAATACTATTATTATTTATAATAGGCCTATATTTTGATTTGCTATAGATTTAAAGATTTTTTTTTGTCCAATGCCAGCAGGTTGATTTTATAACATCTCTGGCTTTTCCCCAGACATTGGCGGAATAGTAACCCATTTCTTAGGTTGGACTATAGGCCTATATAACAATTTCTTATTGGTAGCGTTGGTCCAGGACTTGGTGTAACTTATAGTGTGATGAGGTGAGATATAAAGGACATTGTTCTGATTGGATCGGAGGTCTAAATATATAGGCCTACGTGTCTGTAAGGCCTACACAAAATAAACGGACGGTTAATGCTTTCGTGATGTTGATAGGAAAATAAACTAATAGATAAAAACATGGAACGCATTTTGAAATTCGCGGCACATTGCTGATATAATGTCTGGTGTTACACAAGTGCTAGTGAAAAGGGGTGTAGGAGTGTGAGAGAAGAAAGTACGACACGAGACTCAAACAGAAGTAGAACCCTATGGTTTTGTCGTCGGTTCACTTTAAAGGCATGCAAATGGTTGGAATATTACTGTTATAATATTTGCCTTTCCCACCCTCTTTTAGCTTTCCTTGCTAGGATATATAAGGAACATTAAAAACCACTACCACAACGTTTTCGCAAGAGCAAAACTGAAATGATAATTTCATTGGGGGTGCTTCTGTTCAAGTAGACATTTTAAAGTCGAATTTTCGCTCTGTATCTTTCAACTGGTATCACAGTGTAACAGGGCGTGTGCTACATTTAATGCAGTTGAAATTTGGGGGAAGAAATATAATTAAGATAATTTTCATAGTGTAGTAGATTGTTTCACTTTACATACAATTGGAGCTAGTGGAATAGGCCTATATATAGCCTATCGTCAGTTTCTGAAGACATCTTTGCATAAATTCTTCTTCTTCTTCTTCACTTCACGGGCTAGGCAAATTGCCTGTTCCGCCTCACAGTTGTTCTGTCCATCTTTTCACTGGCCTTCCTTACAGGTCCATTTAATCCGTCCGGCTGAACACTGTGAGAGAGATGAGTTTGGAAATATTTAAATGGTCGGGTTACCAGCCCAGACGCACAACCACCTTCCTAGTGGATAGGGGATTTATTTAGGAGCACGCCGTAGCGTAGTGGTTAAGGCACTGAGCTACAAGCCGGAGGGTTGAGGGTTCAAGTCCCGTTGGGGTCAGGATTTTTAAACTTACCCAAATCCTCTGGCGGCACTATGGCCCTGGGGTCGACTCAGCCTCTAACGGAAATGAGTACCAAACGCTTGTTCTGGGGGTAAAGGCGGCCGTCACGCAGGGCTGACAACCCGGCTGATATCAATTGCCGATTGTCTAGAAAAAGTGGGAGCCTTAACTTCCTACTACCCCAAGCGCCTCCGGGTCTGTTGTGGGATCACTTTACTTTTTTTTTTTTTCCTTCTCCTAGACGGGTTGCTAACCAAAGCTTTGGAGTCCCATCTAGCCCTTTGGCTTGCAGGTTTCTTCTTTCACCTTTTTTTACCGTTGAGAACAATTTTCTTCATCCGCTTCTGAAGCCGTTGAGGTAGGCCTATCCCTCGTTGGAGCTAGTTCGCTTCCCTTCTCCTCTTAGGCCTACTAGATAGCAAGCTAGTTAAAAACCAGACTTCCCTATCTAGTCGTCTGGGTCATTAGGTACTGAGCCCCTCCACCACGACAAGGTCTAGCCCGTGGGGGTTGCATAAATTAGTAACTTATTTATACCGAAGCCTGCTTTACGAGTAGACTTATTTGAGAATAAAGTTCTTAGGAAAATTTTTCGACTAAAGAGAACTGAACAGACAAGCGAATGGGGAAAACGTAGGTCGTAACAATGGACTACACGATCTTTATAAGAAATCAGATATAATAAGAACAGTTAAGTCTCCTATACTGTGACGGGCAGAACATGTGGTACGAATGGGGAATGAAAGAGGGGCATGGAAGCTTCATGTAGGAAAACCAGAGGGAAAACGCCCAGTAGATAGACCAAGAATGAGGTGGGAGAATAACATTAACCATGATTTGAGAAAAGTAGATTCTACAGGGAATGATTGGAAAACATTAACACAGGGTAAGGATGTGTGGAGAGCTTATGCCCGCGGGGGCATGAACCTGCGGGTTCGATAGTGCCAGTGAGTTAGTTAGTTATAGCACTACTTCTCCTAAGTTGACACCGCTATTCTAGTGGTAATGCTTCTTGCCACTAGTCCCGAGGGTTGTGGGTTCAAACCCGGGCGGGATCGATGGATTTTTAGGATGCGAAAATCCTGTGATTTTTGGAAACCCTGGAAGTGTACAACATTTTCGAAAATTGCGCTTAAGATTGACAAAAATGCCGAAAACCCGGAAATTCTTGAGCAAGCATAGGCCTAATAAGATATTGTCTAGTGTTCTAGTGGTTATATTCCTTGTCTCTGGCCCCTAGAATCGTGGGTTCAAACCCGACCGAGTTTGATGGATTTTTAGGAAGGAAAAATCCAAGGGACAAGTCCTTTGGGAGGAACTTCGGTCGTCGGTCCCGAGTCTGGAGATTTTCAGGCTCGTAAAAGAGTTTCCAGTCAGAATAAAAAGACTTCTGAGGCAAATGTATCTTCTTCTATCCTAATAATACGTAGCTTCCTACTTGATGCCTTCTCGAGGCGATGTACTAACCACATGCTGACATCAGTAGGAAAATAACTTTTGCACGTTCTTACGGAATCGTCGGTCTATCAAGTTACTAAGATTAATTTGATTTTAATCGTTCTAACCTATTCTAATATCAATAAAACTTAATTTGGGGCACGCCGTAGCGTAGTGGTTAAGGCACTGCGCTACAAGCCGGAAGGTCGATGGTTCAAGTCCCGGTGGGGTCAGGATTTTTAAATGGACCCAAATCTTCTGGCGGCACTATGGCCCTGGGGTCGACTCAGCCTCTAATGGAAATGAGTAGGCTACCAGACGCTTGTTCTGGGGTAAAGGCGGCCGTCAAGCAGGGCTGACAACCCGGCTGACATCAAGTACCTGTTGTCCAGAAAAAGTGGGAGCCTTAACCTCCCACTACCCCAAGGGTCTCCTGAGGCCTGTAGTGGGAATGCTTTACCTTTTATAAAACTTAATTTATGGAAACACAAATAACTTAGTCTACATTATTAAATGGGAATGGACATTCAAATTTATTTGCCTACTAGGCATCTATTTGTGGCTTTGAGTTAGTCACATAGGCTATTAGCTATTTAGGGAAATAAGCGTAACTAAATTCCGTGATACCACACTTCGATTATTGTGACGTTATATATAGAATAATAATCTAAACTATGACTTGTCGCAAAGACTGCAGCGTGTTCAAAATGCTTGTGTTCGTTTCATTTTGAACATACGCCGTTATGATCATATTTTCGAACACCTCGGTAATCTCCCTTCTCTCCTTCTTACTAATATACGTAGGCTTAAATTGCATTCTCTTTCAAGCTTCTGAATTCTTACAGTTCTAGTTACTTGGCGTCCAGATATGAGAAGTTATCTTCTTACCACAATATTGAAACTAGGTCACAAGATAACAGTCTGCTAACAATTCCTCTCCACAGCACCTCTTATTCCACTTATTTCACAGTAGTCTCTGCCCGCTCCTGGAATTCCCTTCCTCAAGTTATCAGTGGTTACCGTACAATTTTGAGTCACGCAATTGCCTGTTATTTTTTTTTCTCCAGAACTAAATATATTCTACAGTATGTCATTAATATTAATTTTTCCCCTCATTTTTCTACCTTCTACACTATAGCCTATAGGTTATTTCATTCGTGGCCTGCCTCATGGGCTAGGGTCGGAGTTTCTGAATATAATTCATGAGTTCCCGGGTTCGATTCCCGGTCAGACCATAGGAATTTTCCCTCAAATGGAATTATTCCTGTGGTTGACCATGGTCCGGAAATTAGGTTAAGATTAGGTTAAGGACCTGGTGTTTCATTACCATTTATCATCCATTATATCATCGGGATAATGTAATTCTGCTTTCCAGAATTTTAAGTTTTGTGTGACAACATGAAATTGCGTAGGCATATTTATAAGCTTTGTAGTGGCAACAATGAAATTCCACTGGCCTAATTTTAAGTTTTATGGTGACAAAAATAAAAATATGTAATTTTAAGTTTGTGGTGACAACTATGAAATTACTTAATTTTTAAGTTTTGTAGTGACAACAATGAAATTACGTAATTTTTAAGTTTTGTGGTGACAACAATGATATTATGTTAAGTTTTGAGGTGACAACAATGATAAAACGTAATTTCACGTTTTGTGGTGACAACAATGAAATTACGTTATTTTTTATGTTTATTCGATCTGTTGTTTCTTTCTACATCTTCCAACAAGATGGAGCTCCTCATAGGCCCTATACTTCTTAAAATGTTCTTTTTAAAAATTAATAATTCCTGTTTTATTGTTTCTTTTAGGATCCAAGTTTCACTAGCATATGTAATTACTGGTCTAATGAGTGTTTTGTGTATCCTTAGTTTATAAAATTTATAACGGATCAATGGCTTTCGATTGTGACAAAGATTTACCATGATGTCACACCTGCACTTTTAATCATACGCATTCCATTCCAGTATTCAATCTTAGTGTGATTAATTTTTTTTTTCTATTTACATACGATATATTGAATTTCTTTTTAAATATTGGAAGAGTGTGGAAACACATAGGGTGGATAATGTTTTTAATAAACAAGGCAGAAAGCGTCCCTAATTACCCACACTTCTTAAAACCTCATAACCTGCATAATATAAGAGGGAAGCATGGAGACGGGAGGGTTGGAGGGAGGTACCACATTAAGGCACTGGCTGTACGTCATACTCTACACGACCCGGCTAAACAACCAATGAAACACACATTAGGACTAATGTGTACAGTCTCTGATGGCATGAACTACCTTACTTCTTTGTCTTAAATTTCTGAGACTTCCCAAGTTTGTATGACTAGAGTCAGTATTTTTATGTAGGATTTTCAATATGCGTAAAATAAAAAAAATAACAATAGGATATTCGTTTTAAGAAGTAAGAAATGCATAAAAATCTACAATAACATAGGTTATCCGTATCTTCTCTTACCAAAAGGTAAGATTGCAACAGAATAATATAATGAGAAGGTACACTTATGACTAGAGTCCGGATGTTAGGCACTTAAAAAATTCAAAATAGGTAGGCAAAAAATCATTAAAAATCATTCATATAGGCACTAAAAATCCAAAATAGGCTCTTACAAAAAATGGATTACAACATAAATTTTTACAGTCTTACGTAAAAGAATAGGCCCTATAAACATATGATATCAATAGAATACGAAGATATCAGATATGATTTTGGAAATTGTTTTGCCTTTTTTACGAAGAGCATAGGCTACGTATGTTTTGCAGTGTGTAGGCCTACATTCTGCGAAACACATGACACTTTTTTCGCGCAATTCACTGAAATTTTACACATTTTGCAAAACAATATTGAACCGTAATTTGAGAATATTTCCGCACAAATTTCTTTCACGAAATTGGTCAGTTTGTCTTACTGTTTACTGCTGTCCGTTCTTTAGGCATCATAAAACAACTGTTCTAAAGGTAAAAACAAAGACTACAGACTGAATTCAGTGTTACCAACATAAAACATAATATTGCCAGTCGCTTAAAAGTTTCTATGCAATGATAAGTGTCATAAAGTTTGTCGGTTTCAATTAATTTCATTCAAATACTAAGTTCATTTTAAAAAATGGCAAATAGGCATTTATAGACATTGTAAGCTGAAATAGGCAAAATTAACTTCATGGAAAATAACTCTAGGGTCATCGGTATGAACTTATATGAAGTCACTTTTACAATAATATCTATCCTAATAAATAACTGTAGGCATTTTCCCTAACATCCGGTCTCTACTTATGACTGTATTCTATAGCCTAATGGTTTCACACACAAACAGTTGATAGGTCATATATATTCTACTATCTGTTTTGCAATCGTATATTTTATTAGACTTAGGCTACATAAAAATCCTGACTCTAATAATTATGAAATATTCCAAGAACTGAAGAATGGCGTATGAGAACGTCAAATCCAATTCCATCTACTACTAGTAGGCCTAGTAGTAGTCCTGGTCACTCCACTGGGAAGCATAGGGCCTTGATAAAAGCTCGCCATCTCACTCTGTTGTTTGCCAATCCCTAGATTTCATTCCAACTCTCCCTGCCTGTTCAGCTTCATTCATGACGGCATTACTCCATGTTGCCCTAGGTATTCCTCTTTGCCTTGTCATTCCTTGGTGGTTCCAATTAAATGCCATTTTTGTGATGTTGTCACTCTCTTTCTTTAACACATGACCAACCCACTTCCATTTTCTAAATTAGATTTCTTTATAAATTTAATTTTGATTCATTCTTCTCCAAAGTTCTTTACTTGTTATTATCTCTGGCAACCATACACCCAAAATATATCTTAGGCAACGCAATTCCATCTCCACATAATTTATTTATGATATTCCATTCATTCCATTCCATTATCTTAGTTTAACCTCTCACCTTAGGCCTATAGGTATTTTTTAAATACCACACGCAACCCGGGCTTTACAGTGGCAAGATCTTTTGATCACACAAATCATTTTTCGACCATACAAGGATATGGAGGTCCTCGCTGAATGAGAGATCAGCCCAATATCAGGGCCTACTCCAAGACAACACAAAATTAAGACGAAACACACCATTCACACACAACATTCATATTAAACATAGCGAATATTATGGTGGCCAGATGATAATTCGTTAATATCCACCGCTGTGTTCTCGGGGTAGCGTCACTGCTTCGTATGCAGCGGGCTTGGTTCCATCCCCTCGGGACAAGTTTCCTGGGCGAAGTTTCTTCGAGATTTTTCCTCACATTCAAGACAAATCTTAGGACATTTTAAGGCCAAACGGTCACCGAACATCATCTGGCCATCATAATTATCATATTCACCATGTTTAGTAGTCTATGAATGTGTGAATTTCGTCTTCATGTTGAGTTGTCTGGGAGGAGGCCCTGACATTGAGTTGATCATTCATTCAGGCAGACTCTCCATGTCCTCTGTGGACAAAAAAGTACATAGTATATGTGAACCATAGTTAAAATCCCTCTCCCGACAGGCCATGTCACCGAAAGGCCTGTGTGACGTGTGGCACGTAAAAGTAGCTATAACGAGACGGGGTTAAAGTGCGTCAATGGAATGGAATAATTCGATAAGAAACTATTCTATTCTACAGTGTTCTACCCTAGGACAGGCCCATCACTGTAGCCTAATCATAGAATTTTCAACCTATGCTTTACAGTTTTAGTAGGGAACTATAGGTGTGGTAGGTTCCCATTGCTTTCCATACCGGATTGATAATGATGATGATGGCCAGATGATGTTCGGAGACCTTTGGGCCTAAGAGCTGCCTGACATTTGCCTTACAGGTGAGGAAAAAACCCTGGAAAAGAAAACCTCACCCAGGAAGCTCGTCCCAACCGGGAATCGAACCCGAGCCCGCTGCGTGAAAAGGTAGCGTGCCACCTCGAGACCACAGCAGTGGACACAAATAAACTATAGGGATAAAAATTATAAATTTACATCGGTCTGTACATGCTCGGAGTCTTGGAAATAAATGGATCCCTCACTATCACCAATCGTTATCTTTCTAATGTATTACCGTCCGCCTCCCACTGTTTGCATTCCCTGGTTATGAGTGAAGACAGAGAATCAGAAGAGGCAGTGAATGAGTGACGTAATGTGAAGGAGGAAATAGTGATATTGACGTGTCCTTGTCCGGCGGCTAGAGGTAGTGGGAGGAAACATAGTAAGTACATATATCATACGCCTCTAAGGTTTTTATTTAATCGGTCTCGCTATAGATGTAGTGTACGGAATTGTTCCATAGATAATAGTAACCTGGTTTCCTTGGTGGATGATAAATCAGCTGTTTAGATAGTGAGCTGAATTCGTGTACAGAATTGTTGGTAAGGCACGTGTGACTGGCCCATTAGACTATGGGGCTTATCTTACTCATTGTTAAGAATACTGCAGCAACTTCTTTTTTTTACATTCCTTCTCTTATTAAAACATTATTTTGAAAACGATTATAAATTCTCTACTCCAAGGCGCGTCAAGCCTAGAAGGCTTTTGGCCTGTCAACCGTCTGCTGGCCTCACATAGGCCTACACACGTGTTAATCCCAGATGTGAAGGAACATCCACACACTTGACACATTTAAGCTTAGTCATGTTTATACAATTACTTTCATGGTTTATAATTTAGATCGAATAGCCTGTTCCGATCTCATTTAATCTCTGTCTTGGTCGTCCATGATCTCGCCGTCCTCTTGGTTTATACAACAGAATCATTGTCAATATTTTCCAATTGTCCATTATTTCCATCATTCCTTCCATTTAGGCCTATGTTTATATTCATATAATTTTTATTTATTGCAAATCTGTTTAATTTATTTCTAATTTCCTGATTTTTCACTTTATCTAATTTTGGTTAGCCTACCCTAACACTGATCTAAAAAATCTCATTTCTGACACCTGAATAGCTAATAAGTTAATCATTAGGATTATAATCCTTTATCCTAATTCTATAGAACGCGCTGCCATTGACTAAATAGGCTATGTTAAATCCGGGACTTTTATTGCGTCACCAAACTTCATAGTGAATAGGATTAGGACTACTTACATTCAAAAACTCAATTAAAAATTCTTGGGAATTGTAAAAATTGTTCAAATAGTAGCTATACACATATTATAAAGTGGAATTTTTATACTTTCCAAACATGTAGGCCTATTAAGTTTTAGGCCTATATAAAATGAAAAATATTTACAATTTTTTTAGCAATTGATAAATGGTTTATCCTATTCGCCCGCGTTTACTTTATTGTAAATTTTATCTAACTGATTGAGTGATAGATAAGACCTTAAGGTGTTAACTCTGCCAGGTAATACAAAGACATTAATCTTACTTTTAGGCCTATCAACATCATCATCCAAGCAGTATATGGGTGAAATATTGTGAGTGTGTAGGGTCCCGTAGCCGTTAGGCCTACAGCTGGTTTTCTCATCCAAGATTAGCTACTTTGTAGCTACTCGAATTAGGCCTCCTGATGATGGTGCGTGGCCACCGGTCCCATAGTGGCCAAAATTCCATAAAAAATTACTTCCCCTAGGGGAACTCGAACCAGCGCAAGTCCCGTAGCTCTGCACTAAGATATCAATAGCTAAACCGCTCGGCTGCGGCGCGGGCGGGACACAGTATATAATTAATTACACAGTAATGTAAAGAAAATGTTGTACAAATAATTTGTGATTTATCAAGTAGTTTTAACTTTACGATAATAAATTAAACTCCATTAGATCTCGTCAATTTGTGTTTGAAAGACGCGACTGACAGTTTGCTGTTTTCGGAGAGCATCTCTACATGCGTGCGTTCTATCTAATTAGGGTTCCGCACTGGGCAGATAGATGGTGTTAATGTGGTTTATTTTCAAATTACGCATCACTTCGGCAGGCCACTTTACTTAGATAATGTAGGCCTATTCTTGTTTCGTGTACAGAGAAGAATGTAGGATGAGTTCATGATATAGGCCTATGTTTATGTAGGCTAATGTAAAATGTGTTGTATGAGGGATGACGAAGATAAGGGAGAAGGTAAAATCCGATTCCGGCATGTAGCCTACTGCTATCAAAAAGCACCAAGGGGGTCGCCAGGCTTAATGTTCCCATCCGACAGACGAATCGCTATCAGCAGTACCATGCTTTCTCAAGGCATATATTGCGGAAAGGTTTGCAATAAAATGCAGGAATTTGGTGCACAATCTAGCTGTTAAAAATTGTACACCATCACCTCTCCTGGTCCCGAGATTGAAAATTTTGCAAATAAATTAATTTAACAATCAAAATTGTCGACCCCGCCGAGTATCGAACTCGGGCCTGCTAGTCAGGAAGCAGTCAAGCTGTCATCTAAGCCAGATGAAACTACAATAGAACTCGTCAATGTTTGAAAGATGCAACTGACCAATATATTGACTTAGGCTTTCACGGCCGGAGTTAGTAGGCCTATGATGATCTTGAAGATGATTTCCGGGCTGTTGACCGTGGTCTTGAGGCTTGAAGTTGCCCGACATTTCAAGCCTCAAGACTACGCTAACAGCCCGGAATCTTCAAGATTATCATGCAACTGACCGTTTATAGTTTTGGGAGAGCATTCCTATAGGCTATAGGCCTATTGGTGGCGACAATTATTATTCTTCCAAACCACAAAATTAATTTGTGCGACATGTCATAATAGGGAGTAGGTTGCCCCCTGTTTTATCGACATAATGACCCTCACATCTACACAATAGTCTACAGCTTAACTTCACACCCTTTATATTAAGGCAATTAATTATATTTATGTGTTACTTTATCTCACATTCTTCTTTTTGCGGTTTTAAGGTTTCTCCGTCCCCTCACCATTCTTTATGGTCCATTATTATCTCCTTCCCACCTACCAGTTTTTCTTTTTCTCTTGTTTCTAATGTTGCCGCCATCTTTACCTCCCCCTTCACGACCATCGTACAATAACCTTAATAGTTCGACCAATCGTAATGCGCTTGCGCTGCCCACCAGCCAATCACGACGCTTCATTCTCGATGTCAGACCAGTCATTATTGCCGCCATAATAAACATTATAATAAAAAAAGAGGACCAGGATAGAAAGAAAATAGTTAAGACTCCATTTTTCTGATATTCTCGAAAAGACATCAGGAGATACTTTGGAAAAGCAATGAGGGAGGGTAGAAGGGAAAGGGTTAATTCAACAGTGGGCCACTATGCATCGGATTCTTCTATAAATTTAAATTCCAATAAGTTAAAGTCTTGATAAAAAATTATGAGAATTGTTAAATAATTCATAGGTAATGTTCCCTAGGCCCTTACCTGTTTATTTATTTTAATAGACGCACTATTAAAAATTTGTTTATTTTCTATAGGTCCCTATAAAATTATATCAGTGTGGTCCAACACTTTTGCAGTTACGAGCTAGATTTTTCTTCCTTAGACAGTTGGATGACAATCATTAGGCTATATTTTAAAATCAGGAATTGATTTAGCCCTATGTTATAATGGAATAAAAATCGGGTATTCTATGCCACCATGCCACCAACTTAAACTCAAACAAACGGAAAAACACACGATTTATTATATTTAAATTAATATTGGGAAGTAAACATTATGAGGTTATATCATTAATAGTGAGTGGAGAACATATTTTTAACGACTCACCTCATATAATTTCAAATTTCTTTGATACCGGCGGTTTCAGACAATATCTTGTCCCTCTTCAGTCATGTTGCGGTAGGCCTATAGGCCTACCTATGTGAATAATTAACTGAGAGAAATATATTAGCCTATTGGCCTATGTTGATTTTTTTATGTGAGAAATACCTTAAATTGAAGTGAGAAGTTAAGCTCAAAGTAACCTAAAATTATATTTGCAATGTAAAATATGTAGACTATTAGTCATTGTTCAGAAAGTGCAGCCAACGTATCACAGAAATCCACTAACAAAAAGTGAACGCTATACTAATAAGGTTTACTAACTGGTCAAGTTCATCACCCTAACCTGCTCAAACTAAACACTAACTTGTCCATCATATGTTCTTAATTTCAACGTAACTATTTTTTTTTTCTAATCTGGATTTCTGCGGTGATCTTCTCCAGCAATCTGTTGATAATAACTTGTTACCTTGGCACCTTTTAATTGTCCATTTCTCTAATCCATAGGCTGTAACATAATAGCTACTCTCTGAAGGTTATCCTCATCAAAACAAAATCATATGACCTGCTCGCCCGACATACGATGTAGAAGCAATAGGCCTAAGTATGCCAAAAAGTAATTCCCTTTTTTAAATTATTATCCATTGAATATAGGCCTAAGTTACTTGTTGTTCTTCGTGAATGGATGAAAATAATAATATTCAAAACAGAGAAAATAATTTAAAACATACCTAATCAATAATAATTACAACATAAAATAGTTTATTATATAGCCTATGGATGATGCATTGAGTCATGTTTAAATTTATTCTGATGCAATAAAATAGCTGAAAGTGTCGAGTCTTCTGTTGGTGTGTCGCCATCTAAATTTTTAAAATACAAGTCAGGCAAACCTTTGGCTAGTTGTAAAAAGCAGTTATTTTAAATGTATTTCATAAATTCTGTGAAACATCTCACCAGCTTTCTTGTAATGTAGCCTACCCCATTCAACTATCACATGTCTTATATAGGCTTACTTCACACGTGCTCCATGTCAATGTGACAGTAATTGTAGCGCCAGTGGCGGAAGGATACAATTGGCGATTGTTTATGTTAGGATCACTCTAAGAGTGAATAAGATATACAATGCGCTTATAGATAAATTTCTTTGTTCTATAAACGATTTTTTTGTCAAATCTATACCTCTATGAATATTCGATCTGAGAACAAGTGACTGTTTCGTCATGTTTGCCAATGTAGGCCTAATAAGATAACACACGTTGCCGCTAGAGCCAATTGCCAACATTTTTACTCACTTACAAGGGGATTCTATCCCAGGGTATTCTTACTTCTCATAGGCTACATACAATTTGGACCAACACTTTTGAAACACCTGTATCATTGAAGTCCCGCAGAGTGCATAAAATATATTATGGATGTCTCTTGTTATTTCAGTGGGACCAGGCAACATGACGCTGGTAGATAAGGACGGAAAGAAGAAACACACGAGGCCGACGTTCAGCGGGCAACAAATCTTCGCGCTCGAGAAGACATTCGAACAAACTAAGTACCTGGCGGGACCCGAACGCGCCAAACTCGCGTATGCACTGGGCATGACCGAGTCGCAAGTCAAGGTGAGTACAATAATATGCCTACTTCTACTTAAATTATAATTAACAATCTTCGATAATATCATATGAGAAGTAAACACCCATAAAACTAAATATATGGTCACACATAGAAATTCATTAACCCAGGTCTGTTAATAAGTGTGAAAAGACGCCCCCTCCTAATCGCAACAGGTGCACTCCCAATGAAACAACACAACTGACAAGTGAGTAGCAGTGTCTTACCTTGTCACACTATATGAGTCGGGTTGAATAGAAGGGACGGGGTTTATTTGACACCTACTGGGCACTTATTAACAGACCTGCATTAACCTGTAGCCATATAGCCTAAGGGAAATTGACAGATAATGACAAATGAAGGAAATTTTGGAAAAGTAACTAAATTGTAATAGGCCTAAGTTAGGCCTACCTAGGCACATTAATTACGAACAGTGATGAGGCGAAGAAAGGAATTAAACATATGCTCAATTCTACAATTAATGCTTTTATGGGTAGACTGCGCCTACAGGGACTCTGGCATCCCAACTTCTCTCAGAAAAACGTTAAATTGAAAATGTGTAGACGAAAAACGTTATCTTCCAGTTTTATTAAATGGATGAGAATCATGGACTCATACAGTACAAGACCATAGAATTTAATTAACCCGTAATTTTCTTTCACCTTATTCAACTAAAAATAAAAACAGGCATAGCATGGCACGACAGGCATTCGTTAGTAATATATAGGCCTTAAGTATCTTATTGTAGGCCCTATTGGTTAAGGGCGTCGTTTTCCAACATGGAGGGAGTTGAAGTGACAGGAAACAAACTGCAGTTTAATACGACGGAAGTCTGCAGGGCGTGTGAACATTGTGTCACACTTCGTACACAAGTAATCTCTCTTATTCATAATGCAAATCTCTATCACCAGTTAATGGCCATTAACTTCAATATATTACGTTCACCTAATTGAAACAGATAGACTTTAACTTGTAGGCCTTCTTTCTTTCCCGAACTACAAATCTTATGCAATAGGCTATTTAATGTGCATGATTCATCATGAAAGATCTCAGAAAACCTAATATACAAATTCTATAGTACATAGGCTAGGACTATATCACCATCGTCGATTAACTTAATATTTTTTCAACCATTCATGTAGGGTATAATTTACCTAGGTTTACATTAAATCATGTGTGCTGGCTGTAGCATTATTACCGCATATATTAATTAATTATTGCACTGTTAGCCAATAGCATAAAATCCATATATATATATATATATATATATATATTAAAGTATTGAATTAACAATCAGAATGTATTTATATTATATTATGAAGGGAAATTGCGTACTGGACACTCTAATATATAATAATAATTACATGTGGATATTCAAGTTGAACAGGCAGGGGCGTTGAGTTTGGATAATATTACTCACCATCCCCCAGGTCTAATACAGGGGCGTCGAGTCAAGATAAGATTACTCTCCATCCCCTAGTTGAATACAGTAAGATAACATGGCTGGTAAATTCCAGTCTTCATACGTAACTTTAGAAGATATATGTCCTTATTTGGAAATGAGGGTGATACATTCCAACTCAGCGTCCATGACACGCCCGCTTATCAGAGGGTTTATAACGGCTGATGCCCTTGGCATCAGGGCTTATTCTTCATGGTTCCGACCTCGTCTCTATGACAGTTAGAGACACAATATTGTAACTTTTTAATCATCGTCTTTAATAAATATATTAAATCAAGTTCTGCATTCACTGGAGTTCTTGGACTCACAACGAATCCTACCTTCAAATTGTCTGATCTACCCGAGGGCCAGGTCACGACACATGAATAATGCTATTTCCTCACTTCATTCTTGGCCTATCTACTGTAGGATGCTCATCCTGTAGCCGAGGTCATCTAAAACCACACGCACCCTCCTTAAACACCATTTGTTTTTCTTATCTCCGTGTCGAAAAGAGTTGGGGGGGATCTTTCCTTCTTAGAAAAAATAAATTATAATGAAGCAATTGAGAAGTATGGGGGCTACGTAATCTGAGAGCGCCGGTACGCTCACACAAACATTGCCGCATTGACTAGTTCAGTGCCGTGTCTTTCACACTGAGTAACCTGTACTAAAAATGTAACTAAGTCTATTGGTGTCGTAAAATTAATTGTACCCCAATGATCAGACTTTATGCATTTTATGTAGACAAACTTAGGATAATTTGGACCCCTGTTTTCAATTTGTTTTTTCCTTCTTTTAATTAGCCTAAGGGATTTAAATTTTGTTTAATTACAGTGATTATCATTAGTGTTGTAACTGTGAAATAGCATTGTTATTTTATTCAAATATGGAAACATCTTCATAATTTATAAACTTTTTTACATTACAAGAAATGTCCACTTTAACCTCCATTTTCCGGTAAAGTGGACCCCAGAGTCCACCATAGATTTTATTCTATTTTTAAGTTTATTTACTCTTAATTTATACAGACAGGCACAGATTAATCTGACTATTTAACTCATGCCCCAAATGGGAGTCAATGACCAATCACGTTTCAATGATTTCTGTTTTACAACCAATCAGAGTCGTTTCACCAAATATTTATCAGTGTTATAATTACCATATTAAAGAAAGCTCCTCCTTACAATATTGCGTTCATTTGGCAATAAATAGTATGATCTGGTTGCAGTGATAAACAAAAGAAGCAGTAGAAGCGTACGTATCGTTTGTCATTTGTTTTCAAACATCGCCGTTTACATTAAATATATAAATATTTTAAAATAACTATAGTTAAATAATGATTTGTGAGTAAACAGCTTAATTTTATTCGCTAAATAGTCCTAACAAATGTCACTCTTGATTTCCAAATTCTCTAGATAAATTCACTCCTCACTTCGTGAGTCGTGAATTTATCGATAATTTGGAAATCACTCGTGGCATTACTTATGAAAAATTTTATGAGTGATCATAATTTAAAAAAGTGTTAATAAGTAGGTCTATTTATTGTTTTGAAAAATTATTGTTGATTATAACATTCACATGTCATTCAACTGCAGAAAGCGACGATATTTGGGCATGGTAAAATTACAAGGGTATTAAATAAAATTAATTAAGTTAATGTTTTTTTATAGATAGCATCCTCATTGATAAAATAAACTTATTCGTGTAAAGTGGACCCTGGTCCTCGTGGAAGGTCCACATTAACCGAATTCCTTTGTTATGTTTAATTATTTTATACAGCCACCATGTCACATAATATCAAACCAAACCCGTCAGTATATTGAAACATCATCCACATAATATAATGTAGGACTATTTAGGAGTTTTTTCAACATTTATAATATTCAGTAGCATAAATTAAGAATTTATCTTAGCTTAAAAAACTTTTAAAGTGATCATTTTCATAAATATCACAAATAAACCCTTCTTCGCACAAAGAATAAAATAATCTGGCCTTGAATCAGTCAAGTTGATGAGGGAAGAAATTAAAATATTTTCTGTTCGAGGGCAACACCAATTAAAGAAAATATTAACAAGGTCCACTCAAACAGAGACGGAACTTGATCATTCCGACCAATGATAAAATGTTGCCGGAACAAACACTGTGTCCGTAGGACACTGTCACCACATTTGAAAAATATTTCTATTTCAAACGCACGGTGTTCGTTTAACCAATTCTCCATACTGACTGGCAATGCTTCGAACTGCACTACCCATTGGTACCAATATCAACTCTCTAGGAAGCCGTATCGAATAATGACGGGCAATTTAAAATGAGTCATTGTTTCCGCCGAACATGGTATAACTGCAACTGTTGGCACATATTTAATCAATATTAAAGAAAATGACTCTAAATTACGTGTCATGAAACTCCAGGGCCTATACAAAATTCTGACAAGCAATATAATAGCATCCATTAACAAATTTTCAGATTTTTTTCAAGATGGCCTCTATATTTTAACCATGGACCTGCCATTGAAATATGACCATTTAATAAGTTACTTCTCCAGAAGCAGACGATGAAGCATATGTTTCGAAATGCCTCCTGAATAACTGATAGCATTTAACTAGTAGTTGAGGACGACTTAGATTTTAATATTTAATCTTTGAGTGCACAGAGATGAATTGCTTCATTCAACCTTTTCCAATGAACGTTATTGAGTCCCATGAACACGATACGGTTCTAGGAATTGTAGTTTTAGTTATTGATCAATAAACTCACATGAAATGAAGGGTAAAGAGAGGACAATCCATTAATTACTGGATATTATGCCGCATTTAAGTAGAGAAAACAAAGGTTTTGACGAAAACAAACAAGATTATATTATAAAAAGCAATTTGATGTGTCAAATCTGAATGTTAACAGAGCGCAGTGCTCTTTGTTTTCTAAATATCCGTTCAAACAGCACACATGTGAGTTGTAAGCCGATTAACATTTTAATTGGCACTCATTTAATAGGATATCCATTGTATGGGGTAGCGCAAGTGCGTAATGTGTTCGTTATCCGATCATTGTTTACACTAACTATGTGTTCTCATTCATATTTCACTACCAGAAATAAAAATGCAATAATCCAAACACGTGCAGGAATTAACTCTAAACAAAGCATTGCACATTTTGAAGGAAACTGGCTTCATCGCATGGGTGACGGGAACGAATATTAATTCGTTTGTAAAAGTAGATAATTAATAATATTAATAATAATAATGACAATAATATAATATTAATAGTAATAGTGAAATATGGGAATTTAAATGTAGAGCAGTAAGGAAATTAAATTCTGCAGAAATGGATTTTTTTAGAGACGTTCAGTTGGAATTTCTAGAAGATTTAAAATAAGAAACAGCGTAATTGAACAAAAGAAGAATGTCCAAACTTGAATTGTGGATTTCATAAAAATAATTAAATTGGTATGGTCATGTAAAAAAATGACAGAAGACAGATTCCCAATAAGAGTACTAGAATGGGTGCCACTTGGTAGGCTACAAGAAGAAGAGGACGGCCAAAAATGAAGTGGATTGACAGTGTTTTGAGCAGCATGAGGGAAAAGGATTGGACGATGGAGATTGGAATGACAGAGAGATGTGGATGAGAACAATAGTAGATTAATTGGGCGCAGGAAGATGTTGTGAAACCTGCTAAATAAAATAATAATAATAATAATAATAATAATAATAATAATAATAATAATAATAATAACAACAATAATAATACTTTATTTAAGCTGACAGAGTTTAGACCATCTCTTCCACTCAACAAGTGAATAATAAAATAATACAAAATATTATACACTTAGGTTTAGGCCTATTACAATCACAAGTGGGTATTCAGGGTAACCAAATAGCAGACAGTTTGGCAAAAGTAGGGAGCAAGGACACAACATCAGAAACAGAACAATTAACTTTCACTGAGATCTATCCAAAATTTAAAACAAAGATGAATAAACTATGGAAATTATCACCACAACATAACTGTTATAAAGCAAAGAACCCTGGAGACTCCATCAGAATGACACTGCAACGAGAATAATAGACAGCTATAGCAAGATTTAGAACAGGACACCTTTCAAATTTTAAAAGACAAGAAGACATTCCCAATCTGACCAAATATATCTAGGCCTATATATAAATATATATATATATATATATATATATATAGGCCTATATATATATATATATATATATATATATAGGCCTATATATATATAGGCCTATATATGCCTATGGAATAAAAATGTAAGTAATAAAAATAAAATTAATATATATCATACAATTGTTAAAAGCATCATTACTTATGGAACAGAACTTTGGTCATTAACAACAAAAACAAATAAGGGTTGTCTTGAGATTGGCATCGTGCCAGACGCAGTCTCTGGCGAAACGTCGGGGAACTTCAAGCCTCAAGACTACGGTCTACAGCCCGGAAATCTTCTTCAAGATCATCATAGCAACTCCGGCCGTGAAAGCCTAGATCAATACAAAAACAAATAAGTATCTTTTGGCAACGGAAATGGATTTTATACGAAGGGCAGCAAGCATTTCAAAACGAGAAAAAGGTAAGAACTCAGTTAACTTATAAGAGAGAAAATGAAGATTGAAGACACTATTTTAGATTAGCTATCCTATTAAAACTCAGCAATTACGATGGTACGGACATGTCTAGCGAATGAAAGACGATCGGCTACCAAAATGTGTTTTGGAATGGAAACCTGAGGGAAGACGAGGCAGAGGAAGACCTAAAACCTCCTGGAGTCTGGGAATAGGCTATATTTATACATGAAGGAGAAACATCTACAACCAGGAGATAGGTCGGACAGACAAAATTGGCTACTGGGAAACTGATGATGTCAAAGAGATTATCTATCTATCTACATGTAGGCTATATATATATATATGCCTATATGCCTATAGGTCATAGTCATTATCGATGTATAGTGGATAGTATCGATGAAGATCTATAACAATTTTTCGAAAAAATCATAGGAACAACCTCAATAGCTTCATTAGTTCGGAATTCGCTAAAACAGAAACCAAAATAAGGAAAATGTTTCTTTTCATTACCAAGTCATGTGGTAACAATGCTTTGTCTACAAACTAAGCAGGCCACTCACGTCACACAGAGACCTTTTCATATGTAAATTGTTATGAAGCTGTTTAGAGCAAGAGAGAGAGGCTCTTAACCCACCCAATTGCTTCGTGTCTTGATTAGATTCAGCAACGCGGAGCAGAATACGCAATGAAAAGGGACGTTCAACAGAAAAGAGAGATTTTTACATTCAACGTTATTTAGGAATGAGTATTATATTTTTAAAATAACAGAATGAGAGAGAAAAAAAGGAAAAAAAATAAATAAAAGAGATTCCAATGTGGTTACTGGAGGCGTCGCAATAATACTAAGCTAAAAGGTTTTTCAATTTCCCTTCCCACGTCAATTCATTTCCCTAAAGGATTTAAAATCTTTTTCATCTTAAAAATATAATTCAACCTATCGAATCAGTCAACAATACGTCTACATATTTAGTCTCTCTCTCTCTCTCTCTCTCTCTCTCTCTCTCTCTCCTCTCTCTCTCTCTCTCTCTCTCTCTCTCTCTCTCTCTCTCTCTCTCTCTCTCTCTCTCTCTCTCTCCTTCTCTCTCTCGCCTTAGTCTCTTTCTTAATATACCACAACAACATAGGTTGTGTAAAGCGTCTTCTTCCGAGGAGTGATTTTGGAAATGGATGAAAATCCTACAAATTATGTTTAAGAAGAACATAGGATATCCCATCACTCCACATCATATATGTTTATTATCTTCACATCTCGCAAATGGAATTCCCTACCACAAGAAATCAGGGGCTACCGGACGTTACAATAATTTAAAAGAAATATAAATTGATATTTGTTCTAACGTTGGATCAAAAACCATATCAAACGAGGTATTAAGGAAGATAACATCACAGGATGAGTTCTGGAAGGAGATTAAAACCCGTAAATGGAAATGGATTGGACACATCCTCAGAAAAGAACTAGATAGTGTGCCAAAGAGAGCACTGGAATGCAATCCACATGGATTGCCTAGAAAAAGAGGACCAAAAATTACATGACGTAGCATTTTAACAACAGACACTGAACAACAAGGAAAAAGTTGGAGTGAAGTCAGGAATTTGGCAAAACGATAGAATCCGGTGGCGTGCTTTCACAAAGTCCCTATGCTTCCAAGAGGAATGATAGGAACTAGTACTACCACCATTACCACTAACTTTTGCTTGATCATTACCCAGTGTAATGTAGCCTACATGTAGGCCTATATTAGTAGGCGTTTCCTGTTTAATTAACTATATTACTACTGTTATTAGTCTATTATTATCATTATAATTATTATTATTATTATTATTATTATTATTATTATTATTATTATTATTATTATTATTATTATTATTATTATTATTATTATTATTACTGTCCACCTCTGAGGTCTCGGAGTAGCCTGCTGCCTTGTCACAGAGCGGATCTAGGTTCGATTTCCGGTGGGGGAAAATTTTCCAGAATGATCGCTTTTTTCGGGTTTTTCCTCATTTGTAAGACAAAATGTAAGTACACTTTAAGGTCTAAATGATCCCTGAACATCATCTGACCTTTATAATCATCACTATCATATTCGCCTTGTAGGCTATAGTATTAATAGGCCTGTGTGTATGTGAATGTCTTAATGTTGTGTTGTCTCGGAGGAGGCCCCTGCATTTACCTCATCCCTCACTCGTGGAAGACCTCCGTGTTTTTGCGCGATCAAAAAAAAGAAGCATTTGTATGATCCATAGTTAAAAATCCCTCTCCCGGCAGATCTATCGCTCTAAGGCCGGGATGACATATGGCACGTATAATTACCTATATATGAGGCGAGAAATAAAACTAAGTAGGCTAGACCTAAATGGAATGGCATAAAATGTTGTAGGCTATATAGGCCTACAATATAAGCCATTTTGAAATGTAATTTTTAATGTATTTTTAAAACATTAGGGCTACAATGAGTTCAATAGGCCTATATATTACCGTATAGGCTATATAGGATCTATATATAAACTATACTGAAGATAGGCCCATATATTTGTAGGCTATAGGCTTATTTGTGCTGGTTGATTGGAAGAGAATTCCTTATGGTCTCTGCCCGAATAAAAAATATTATTTTTATAGGCCTGTTAGGGATATTCCTCAATACAGTGTTTCTCCTTCAACCCAAAGTGATTTGTCACCAAAGGTTCCTGTCTAAAGCATCTTCTTCCCTCAAATCTCTAGGGTCTATACTTCTCCTCATTCCATCGGTCCAACATTCTCTAGGTCTGCCTCTTCCACTTCTTCCATTGTCTTTTCAATCAAAGATCTTCTTTGGTATTCTATCTTCTTCCATTTTTATGAGGTGTCCATACCATTTCAAACTTTTTTTTTTCATTTTTTTTTTCAACTTGCATAATTTCCCTTATTGTGCTGTTTCTGACTTTATCTCTTCTTCAAATTCTTGTCGATCGCCTCCAAAAATCCATTTCTGCTGCTAACAGCTTATTGCCTTGTTTTCTACTTACTGTTCAGGTTTCGGACCCATATAATAAAATACTTTGTACACAGAACTTGAAATGTAGTAGGTCTACTCTTCATTCTGTATATTATATTTCTATTCCAAAGCACTGAGTTCACTACTACTAATGATTCTTCTTCAATCAGTTATTATTATTATTATTATTATTATTATTATTATTATTATTATTATTATTATTATTATTATTATTATAGTCCAGTTCTGGTAACTGTAACCGTCTTGGTGAATCCTAAGGCATGTGGCAGGAGGGAACATTGCCGAGTGGGGGAGAGAAGTAGTAGGCATGCAAAAACCATTTTATTTGTAATAATAATAATAATAATAATAATAATAATAATAATAATAATAATAATAATAATAATAATAATAAAATAAAATAAATTGTTATAAAAACAACACTATTCTATAATGAACACTCCAAACATATGAGTAAACGTAAGTACTCACTAATAGACTACAGAACTAGTAGATAAAAAATGCAACGTGTAGTAATTAATATGTTTTCAAAACTGAGTGTAGTTGCTGGCAGTACCTGCAACTAGCCCACCCTGTTACCGTACCATACAATATAGAGCCCTCAAATGGGGCTACAGAAGCCAGAACTGAACCATGCTCTCAATCTAACCCAAATATAGGCCTATACAACTGTGAAAGAATGTGCCTATGAGCAGCAACATAATGACCCTCTATGTTGTTTTGTATTGTAAGCCCATATTTTCTCTTTACAGAGATTCAGGCGCTCTCCCCCTAGAGGGAAGAATTTGAACCATACTGATTTAGTTACACTTGTTTTCGTATAGATGTCATTTTGAGTGGTCCGTGGTCAGCGTTCAGCCTCATACTGGCATCTAGGAAACCAAGGTAGTACTAGGACGGGAAAATACGGTAAATTTTGCTTAGAGGCCTTTTCATTCAGGCTTAAGGATTTTTTACGAGCCTGAAAATCTTCAGACTCGGGACCCACGGCTTAAAGTCCCTCCCGGAGGACTTGCTCCTTGGATTTTTCCGTCCTAAAAAATTCATCGACCCCGGCCGGGTATGAACCCGCGACCCTCGGTACCAGAGGCAAGGAGCATAACCACTAGTCCACCGCGGCCGATATATGTTGTAGCCGATGCTATAATCATTAACGATGTAGTCAGCAGGGAAGCTACCAGTGTACACACATTGATACATACTTGGAGTACACTTTCTATATAAAATCCGTGCAACAAACATGCAGGCCTATGATAAGTATGGCAAGAAACAACCATAGATCGCCACGGCTGACTTAGAAAAATATGCAGGCTTACCTATAACATTGGATTTATTTTTCCTTCAATAAAAATAGGTATAGGGCCTAAACCCCGGGTTATAGGTAGGTCTAAAATCCGTGAGTCATGCAAACCATTCTGCAGGCAAACACTCAGAACGTTGACAGCGTCCAATAACCTACTGGCCACGTCTTTTAAAATGACACACACTCACTCACACAAAATAAAGGGAATGTCATTGTTATCTGAATCTCCCTTTCCCTCTAATTCTTTTTTTGTCATCTCGGTAGTCGCCTGAGCATATTTACATTTTTATTGAAACTCAGCGGGGATTTGCATGTAAGCCGCATCTCGCAACGCCCGCTCGTCCGAGGAGAAGCGCTGGAAAAAAAAGGACAATTCTTGCGAACGTTATGATATGAAGAGAAAATAGGTTCAGACACTGGATAAAACTTATCTAACTATACAAACCAATCAAAATATTCCTGTTTTATAAAGTAAATCAATTTCATAACAACAGGGTTACCATAGGTATAGGCCTATGTCTTCTAAATATCAGTGTTAAGACTTTAGGCCTAAGAGCAAAAAAAATGTAGGCCTACTGAATAAACCTTAAACTGGCAAAACGTACTACTACTACTACTAGTAGTAGTAGTTTGTGTGCTGTCATGAGGATTCAATATATTATGGACTTATTCTCCTTTTTCTTCTTCTTTTCATATGATAGACCTAGGGGTCTGTTACAGTCTCAATCCAACGTATAAAAGTCTGCCCAAAGATCTCTTGCCTAGTGGCTAATAATTTATGATTTGACATGGTATTCTTGTACGGCTCTTCTTCTTACGTGAGATGGACTTATTTTATGCCCTTTTCTATCGTCATTGTTTTTTGGTCTTTTTTATGGTTTTGAGTTAGGGATTCGTTTTGTTCGGTAGCATATAACCGATCGCAGAAAGAGACATTAAAGTATGTCCATATCTTGTCTGCCAAGTTTTATTCTGATCCCCGACGGAGTTGAGTTTCGGGTGATCGGTTTTTAGATAGGCCTATGAGTGACGAGGAAGTGAAAAAATCTCCAGGGATAATTGGTTAGGTTCTGATTAATTACTATGTACCGAAATCAAGTTTTCGATACGTGGATTACGTCATACTGCGTAACCAATACGTCATCGCGTCTCCATTTCTTCTGTCATCTTAGTGAACAGTGCCAAATTCTCTCCTACATCCCCCCCTTTTCTTTATGCGTCGTGTTCTTTCGCGCATCCTCCCTTCTCCTAGCGAACCCTCAAATAAGCTGCGCTTACTAACATCAAGGTCATCATCTGTTTATTAACCAAAGAGTCAAGTCGATACAGCTCGGAGGAGCTTGTTTTATTTATTGGTCCCTTAGGCCAGGGTAGGGCCACAAGGAACGTGTACCCTAGCTCTTGGTGGGACTACTGTGAATGAAAGAGAGTAGGCCTACTTATGTTTCATTATTATTGTTGTCATAGAATTTTGTTTAGATGACCGATAAGGTTATTGTTTTTTGTTTCTCAATTTATTTTTCATTGTTAAGCTAACTATCTTTTATTATTTGGATGTTATATCTGACTGTTTTTTGACTCTTATTAAATATAAGATATCTGCTTTTAGTTAACTTCTGTCTATTGATTCAGTAGCTAGTCATGTCAGATATGAGTATAAAGTTCAAAAGCTTTCTCAAGCGAATATGATTTCCTCTTTCGTTGAAACTTCCACGATTGTAATCTGTATAGCTTACAATATATTAAGTTACATGCTTAACAATTTATTGAGGAAAGTTAACAATTTATTGAGGAAAGGTGAATTAAACTTTGTCTTTTATGGGCCCGGGCAAAGATATGTTAATTTGAGCAATCTATGTTCCCAACTCAAGGTAATTACCAACAACATGGGTACGATCCAGCACCAACGCGGTGCAATAGTTGGTAGCAGATCGCGTGGTTCAATTATTTTGGGCGTTTCAGGGGAAGAAAGCTTAAGTCTCTCTGAATAATTGCGTTAATTGTGTCTTCTGTGTTTAGTCTTTGTAAATGATGTGCATTGTTGTAGTTTTGAAAGTATTGTGTTTGGAGGAGTGTTTTGTATGAGTTCTGTTAGTAGTGTTGTTTTCTTTGTGATAGTATTTTGTGTTTATTTCTGTAATATACTCTTTAAGTGGTTTGATATTTGCTGTTTCACATGTGAGGTGTGTTAGGGTATCGACATAGCAAGTGATCGTTTATATTGTTCTTAAGGTTTTACTTTCCTTTATTTCCAGTTTTTTTTTTAATTGGTAGTTTGAAATTTTGGTGAGTATAGGAGATGCATATAATAAATTGGTCTTACTATTGTTTCATGTAGAACTAATAGTAGGATTCATTTATCTTGTCAATTATTTAAATACGACTGTCCGCCAGCGAAAACAGAATCATGTAAAACATCTGACACAAATTTAAATAATTTATACTCGTTAGATTTTTCTACTATTTTATTAAAAATGTCAACAAAATTAGACCCAAGTCTAAATGAAGGACAAAAGGGTAGGCCTATTCAAAGGAGACGAAGTCATATTATATTGTCACAAAATGACCGTATGATCATTGACGTTGTTTTAGCATAATACAAACCACAAGATGGTGTTGAAAAACTCCACAATAATTTCATTTAGCCTAAATTTATAAACTATCAGTAACAGTACATTCACAATTTGCTGTAATAATTATTAATCTTGTTTTAATGTTTATCTATTACACAATTAGGCGTATTTTACAGTCTCTGACGAGTCAATTCGCTGCAATTTCTTTTCTATTGATGCTCACTAAGTCGCTGTTACTTCACAACTGACACGCTTCCTGCCCACGACAGAGATTAGGGGGCTATATATGGCTGGGAGGGAAACTTCTCGGCCCACCGATCGAGACATTTCCAGTACGAAAATTTCTGGCCATCGATCTTTCGCGAAAAAGAGAAGTAGAGGTCTAGACGTATCGATGATTTGCGCGGATCTTATGACTCGCGAATCAGCGACTCACGAATTTATTATCACCAATGCAAGACTACTATTCTCGCCTTCACCCGGGAAATTCAAATGTCGTTATTACGATGCGTGGACAATATGATTGTGAAAAGTGGAAAACAAGTAGGATCATTCAAACAAAATTACAAACATTTGTCAACAAATGTTTAAGAATAATTATAAGGTTTCCAGATACAATTTTCAATTTATGATTAGAAAATATCAAATCAAAAAGAAATTAGCCTACAATAGAAATACAACAAATTGGATCGGACAGACACTAAGAAAAGATGATGAAGCAGTATTGCTAAAAAACGGAAAACATGGAAAGAAGTAGGCCTAAGTAAATTGGCAAAACATAATACTATATCTCGCGCACTCTAAATTAGCGGGTCCGTGACGTCAGTGTTTTATTGGGGACATAAGAGGTAAATTGGTAGGCTACTACTTTACTGACTTAAAATATCGACACCTCTGCTATTAGTGAAGATGCATTTCAAATGTGAATTTCGGTTATATTTAAAAAAATATTCCAATTTAAACAAAACTTATAAATGACTGCAAAATTAGCGCGTGTAGCACACGACAGAAACTATCTCAACACTGATACAAACAACAGAAGTAGCGTTTTCTTTCAGGTCTATACTACTGGTTCGAATGTAGAATGAGAGGTATCCCTTAGGTTATTAGACGACAAATAAATAACGCAAAATGTAGTTCCGATGGAAACGATTTGTGAATGCCCAATAGGCCTATACCTCTTAAGGAGACCCAGTAAATTTATTGATCGACTGATTGATTGTACGAGCTTTGAAAAGAAAGGATATTTTATAAATTGTATAATCGTAGTCTGCTGGGAAAGATGAATTCATGCTGGAAATATTTTGTTGGGAAACTGTTATTGATATTATTCCAATATATGGTTATAGAATTCCGTCAAAGCCAGTCAAGTGAACTGACAATATCTGTATAGATGAACCTGACTAAGCAATATCCACTTGTTACTTTCTCTATATCCTGACTTCCATACTCCCCAAATTACTCTAGTCTTCATAGCTTTTGCAATAGGCTTTCCTTTATTTGTTCTACCTTCTGATGTCAGAGACTGTCAATCTATAACATCGTTCAAAAACAAAATAAAAATTATTTAATAACAAACTAATTTATATAGGCTACGTAACATGTAAGTATTGATATCATGCATAAAACGCCCTTATTACACCTAAAAATGTATTTTTTTCTTGAAAATTTGTTATTTTCACTCCTATGAACCAATTTTAAACATGAAAATAAATTTATTTATTTATTTATTTATTTAACAGGTTTCACAATGTTTCACAGAATCTTATTGCGCCCAATTAATCTACTGTCATTCTCCTCCATATGTCCATGTCATTCTAATCTCCATCGTCCAATCATTTTTCTCTCATCCTGCTCAAAATACCATCAATCCACTTTATTTTTGGCCGCCCTCTTCTTCTTGTACCAAGTGGCACCCATTCTAGTATTCTTCCTAGGAACCTGTCTTCTGTCAATCGTTTTACATGACCGTACTATTTTAATTGTTTGTTTTTTTATTAAATGCGTATGTCATAGGCCCTAATTCAAGTTTGAACATTAATATTTTGTTAATTACATTATTTCTTATTTTATATCTTCTAAAATAAAATTATAGTTGGCAAAATTTCAATTCAGGAATCCCATAAAAGGCATCCCCCTTTTTTTTAATCCCTTCACAAAAAGATTATTTGGGTTCCTAGAAAGCCCTTAAGCATTAAAATCAGTTTATATAGGGCCTATTTTTAATATTTTCTTCTGGACGAAGGAAGTAAAACTGTAGCTATCAATATAAATCTCCTAACTGCAGCTGAAATAAATGACTGCTGTAAGTAGGCCTAATGGCAACATTGTTGTAAATCAGTGATCCGAGTAGTGAATCTTTAGTAGGCCTAGAAGTTACTGTTGAGTAGTCTTTGTTGTATAAATCTGTCATAGGTGAAAGTCTAGAAATAGTAATACAGTGTCTTAGGGTCGGTTTCACCAACAGAGGTAACTGTATTACGCCAGTGTATAATGCATAGCTTAAACTGGCGTAATACAGTTACCTCTGTTGGTGAAACCGACCCTTAGTCAGAACCTTTATAAGAACGAAACCTGTACAGACGGAAAGAAATCTCCAGAACGGTACGATGTTATAGGCTATGTAAAATCGGAATGTATATGCCGGAAAACTTCATAATGCGGAAACGGAATGGTTTTTAAAGTACCAATAGTTAATTTTTACCTCAGTAAGACGGAAAATTATTCTTAAGCACGTTCTAATTAGAGTATTAATGACCACACGTGAAAATTCTGCATATGACGCTACTGCATTATATCGTTTTATCTTCTTGTGTTGCCATTGTAATGCGGGATCCCTCGCTTTTCCTTGCCTGCTTACATTACCTGCGAGGGAGTTGGGAAACTCTTCAGTCCTCCTGTAGTTAAGTTCCTTCCCGTTTTTGTGTAATAGAGTTGTTTTGATTTGCCATGTAAACTGAGCTGTGTTACATACACTATTTTGTCTGTATTTCAGTTCAATACGTTATGTCTTTAAAGCGTGAATGTAAAACCCTTACACTGCGTGAGAAAATTCAAGCTTGTAATTTGGGAATCCTTTATAAGAAGGAAAACTGCCAAGACGGAAATATATTTAAGGAACCGTCATATTCCTTCATAGACAGGTTTTACTGTATTTTGTTTCTCATATTCAGTAGGTAATAAAAAAAACTCCGAGCGCTACAGGCATTTAAAGGCCCTTGGTCTAACAGCTGGCTGCTAGCCTCACATCCATATGTGTCAATCAATGAGGTAGACGATTATCTAGCCAGTGTAGAGGTGACATGTGGTAAGCATGTCGAGTTCCCCAGCCTTCGCTACTTATTGTACCTACCCAAATGCCACACGATACTAGTTGGGCACCTGTCCAATATTGGCCGAAATTCCATGAGAAAATTTCCCCAATGGGGACTCGAACCACCGCAAGTCCCGTAGCTTCAGTAAGTAAGTTTAATACCGCCCTAAAAAAAATGTTCATTAGAATTTGTTTAGAAGGTAGAATTGGGAAGTACTAGAACATCCACCAAATTCATCAGACAGGAGACATTGTGACTACAACTTATTCTCAAATATCAAAGAACTTCTACGAGACATTCGATTTCAATCAAGAGTTGATATCCAGAAAGCTCTAGATCGACCAATGAAAGAGATGTCCTGAAATGGTGCTGCAGATAGAGTGCGCCATTTCCAAGGATTTGGTAACGTATATTTGACTTGACAGGAAACTACAAATGAAGTTCGTAATGTCAAAAGTAAACTTAACCTAAATAATTGTTTGTGAAGTTTTCTCAGTGTTACCAATACTTATCAAATGCCCTAGTAGATTACGCCTATTGGGTTTCTATGACACTAAAACACCTGTCCATTTCCGTATGATATAAAAATGTCGGCCACGTAATAAAAAACCTTTTCTAGAACAGAGTAAAGGTTGTGTGTTTTATTTCTATATTTCACCCTCTTTTCTATTTGCCTCCCTCTCTGTCTATCTCTCCTGACACTCTGAGGCTTTATTCAATTATCTGAGTAATCCTCCAATTATAACGAGACTGTAGTCTGTCCGTCTGCCAACAGATGGTAGCAGCAAACAAGTGATGGGGTCGTCATAGCAACCGGGGAGAATTCATTAAGCTGGAATAACCCTCGTGTTTACAACTGGAGAGACTGAGTGGTTGGGATTGCCTCGTCTTCAAGATGAGAACAACCTCTCCCCCCCCTCCTGAATTAGCAATATGGATGTCTTTATAAATCCTACACAACTTATAGATTGTCATTCTCCATCCTCAATCCTTTTATTTTTATGTCGTAGCAAGTAGATTCCAACTCTCTTTCAAATATAGAAATATTATGTTCAGAGAATTTATGGCATTGGGTTTCCTTGAGGCAGAAAATAATGGTTTTGTATTTTTATGAATCAAGTCCATAAATGTGTCATTTCATTCAATCTTTCGATCATCCTACAAAAACAAATTATAGTTTGATTTTAAATTCCAATTTGATCTGAAGATGAATATGAATGATCATTCATCGCCATGAACGTTGAATCTGTTTCCCTCTCTCAAGGTGAGATTGGTTCGGTACACTCATGGGGGTACTGGAATTGTCGAAATTTCTTCAGTAAATTAATTATGATTTAAAAACTTTTAGGCCTATAATGCTTCGGAAATATGAGCTACTAAAATAATAATAATAATAATAATAATAATAATAATAATAATAATAATAATAAAATTAATAATAATAATAATCAATGGATGAGAAACATGGTCTCTCTGAGTATCTTTCTTTCGAATAGGCCTATATATATTAATTAATACAATTTTGTGAGTACAAGTTTAACTTCCATAAATATTAATGTAGATTGTATTAATTTAGGCCTACTGTTTTATACAACAAAAATTCTGTAGCCACAGGGTAAACATACATAAGTTTGAAAACATACATTTTCAGGAAAGTTTATTAGTATCCAAATTACTTATTAATAAACGGAGATCTGCATTATATACTTCTCTCCAAGAGATCATAATAAATTGGCTATCAATTAAGAACTATACCCTTATGATAGAGGAAGAAAAATACTGTATTTCTGACATATTAATCTACAAAACAAAAATAATTTAAAATCGGACTTATGTAATATTACCCTAATGCTACGTCCAGAGAATGTCAAATTCCCGTTTACCAAAGATGATTTACCACCTCAACCCTAACGGCAAAAGAGACCTCGGAAGACCCTTCAACCGATGGAAAGATCAGTTTTTGTAGTCGCAGAACGGGCATCATCACCCAATACTGCATTCGGAAGAAGAAGAAGAAGAAGAAGCTACAGAATGTTGTCCAGCGATGGATATTTTTACATTTAAAATTAGAAGAATTGCAAAAAAAGGTTGTTATAGGCCTAGAATTTTTTTTCTAAGGCAGAAAGACCCGACACTATTTTCAAATCGTAGCACATAGGAGTATTGGCATAAAATATCCGGTCAAAATTATTTAAATGGTCTTTTGAAATAAACAATTTTTTAAATATTGTGGTGTTTAATAATCAAAAAGTGCATTAATAGCTCCAAAAACACTTTTGAGAAAATTACTGAAGAAAAGTTACTCATCTTCATCATCATCATCGTCATCGTCATCTTCATTTGCATCGTAAGATGACGAAGATAATGGAGAAGTATGATTACAACCATTAGTTCGTTGCATCTTTGGAAAACGCCTTATGCTCAAGCTGACACACCTGTAAATTTTGCTTTTATTTTCATCACATCTTTGTTGCCTAATGTAGGATTTTTTTTTCCACTAAACTGTATGAAAACATTCAAAACAATTTTTTTCTCTCCGTTTTTCAATTACTTTCCTTTCCAATGTTTTAGATAACCCACTGAAGTGGGAATTTGAAATAATTGAAATTTCAAATTAGGATATTCTGCATTGCACAAACGTAAGAATAAAACAACGCGTAGGCCCTATATAATCTATTAATATTTTAATTGAAGGGCTTAGGGCAATAACATGATAAGCCACAAATTGCCTAAGGATTTTAATGTTTCAAAAAAACTATAATTATGAATTGGGCAGTATTGTTGTTACTTGTGTGTCTATAGGCCTATGTTTTAACTCATTACTGGCGTACTTACAAATGATTGTATGGATATGTCAATGCATTTATTTGTTATCACTGTATTAAATGACATAACTTAAACAGAATGCGGATTATCATGTTACTTTCCAAAGCCCTTCAATTATATATTTTAAGATTCTCCCATATCCTAACTTATAGGCTATAGATAGACAACTGCTAGATAATATTTATTTTTATTTTCTTTATTTCAAGTATTAGAGAGCGAACTACATTTCCTTACATGTTTAAAGGTAAAACTGTTACTCGACCAATGAAAATCCTGTCATAGGCCTAGATCTGCCTAGTTTTACAGTACAACTGGAACTTACCTCGGAATTAGTATAGCCCTAGTTACGCTTGTTCCAAAGAACATAAAAAGATCTATAAATTTCAGTTTTTGATCTTTAATGGTAATTTGTTTTTGAGTAGCCTAATAAATGAGTTGATTAGTCATAAATGATGGCTTTTGTTTTTTTTATATTAGGCCTAATATTTCACGAAGGCTTTCAGAATTCAGTAAAAAAATAACACAAACTGCAGCTGCAAGCACAGCAAAACAAGATGTCACTATTCCAAACCAACAGTTCATTGATTTAAAATTTAGATTTAGAATATTATAGCTACGTTTTTAATAATACATTTAGCTTAATACTGGTGCTTACCGTAGCGCGATTTAACAATACGATTGCAATATAACCCTCAGTTAAACTACAATAAACCATTACAAGCATTTAACTAGATTAAACAAACTTTTCTTTTCATTCCATTTACGCCATGTCAAAATGTCACACTTAATAACAATAAGAAATGATTGACACTAGCATTGTTGTATTCCCAGTGATACCAACTTCACTTGCGTCTGGCGTCCGATGCTCTTTTTGGCTCTCGGAAAAAAAAACAACAAAGGATGATTTGGCGTGCGGTCACAATGCGAGATTAGTCTTGCCTCGCTAACACCGGAACAAAGAAATGCGATGAACCGAGCTTAAAGCATATTATAGAGCTTTATATAAACGAATGGGAAAAAAAGAAAAATGGGGAACTACCCTAGTGACTATCTAATTTTTTCAATCAGTTTACATGTGGTTACAAGTTGACCCCATTTTATATTTTAGGGTAATTCATCTCCCCACTATAAACTTTGAGTGAAGATTTTTATCTAAAATTGTATTCAAATTAATTCTATCGTGGTGTTAAAATAGATAACCATCTCTTTTATTGGCACTAACTAGAAAATAAAGGGATGTTCACAGAGTAGGACAAGTCACACATGAAGGGGAGTATAGGCCTACCCGTTCCGCTAAGACAAATTAAAATATATACACTAGAAGTCCCGGCCACGCGTTGCTGTGGCTAAGGTAGGCCTATACATTAAAATTTTAAATTAAGTTGCTGTCTTTCAGCCAGATTACTTAAAACTAATACTTACACACGAAATTAATAATATTGAAAATAAAATAAACTCTGAACACACTTAAATTATGAAATAATCAATATTTGTAATTCAATTGAAATTCGCGGTTGCAACAAAAAGCACAGCCATCTGGATCTATCACAGATAATTACACCGCCATCTGTTAGAATCGTATGGAACTCACAGATAATTTGTTAAATAATAAACAAATAATTTGCAATAAAAAATAATGCGACTATAAATTTAGTTATAAACTACCCTAAGGCTCAAGTTGGATCAAACTGCACTCAGTGTGCAAAATTTTATTAAAATCGGTTCAGTAGTTTAGGATTCCATCGCGGACAAACAACGTGACACGAAATTTTTATATATACGCCTATATATATAGCCTATAGCCTATATGTCGGTTTTCGTAAGTAACGCAACGAGTGATTTCCAATTTATCTATTGGATTTGGAAATGAAGAGTGCCATTGGTTAGGACTATTTAACGAATAAAATTAAGCCGTTTACTCATAAATCATTATTTAAATATAGTTATTTAAAATGATTTATATAATTTATGTAAACGGCGACGTTTAAAAACAAATGAGAAATGTTTGATTATGCATCTTTGTTCAGCCACTGCAACTAGATCATATTATTTGTTGCCAAATAGGATCGCAATATTGTAAGAATGCACCCTAGTGGAGAAAAAATTAAACACATGAAACTGTATATTATAACATAACGAACGTTATAATCTATTAATTATTTTTTTAGGAATCAACTCCGTAAAATCATTATTGAACACACAACTATTAAATGTGCAGTTCTTTGGAATCAATTCATTATTTGCTATATTCAATGTAGCCTATTTGTTCGAGAGTCAGTCACTGCAAAATAATGTTCTGACCTGTTCAGAATATTAAAAAGGAGCTGCTTTCTTTAATATGATAAACAGAAGTAAATAAATATCGAGGTGAAACACGAGTGTGATTGGTTGTAAAACAAAATTTATTGAAACATATTTGGTCATTGACTCCTATTTTGGGCATGAGTAAAATAGTCGTATAAATTATTCTATTAGGTTTTTCATGTCTAGAAAATAGTATTGCACTTATGGAGCAAATTTTCCTAGTAAACGTGTCCTTTTTTGTGATATTAAATTATTAGTTAATTCCTTTCAAATAAATAGCACTGGTCAACATGATTTTTGTCTCATGAGCACCAATAGTTGTACATAATGCAGTTTTTTATTGTGTTTTCAAATATGTATTCGGAATTTCTCTATCACCCACACTTTTTTTATTTCACTTTCAATTAATGGATTTAAATAATTATTATTTTAATAAATCAATATTTCTTCCCGGAAAATCTTGGCGCAGTGAGCGATGAGAACGGGGAACACTTTCATCAGGAGATTTCAGCTACGGAAAAGAGATATCAAGGCAAATAGAATCCTAATATGCTGGCCGATTATTGTTGGACCATCAAGAGGGATGCTGCAAAGGCGAAATATAGCAGAAAATCGTCATTTCTTACTTTCTAGGCGAGTCTGAATGTTCAAATATTGTGTAGTTACGAATGTATAAAATAGGCCTATTAAAGTGTTTGAAATTGTAAATACCTGTCTCTCGGAAACCTTGCGTGATGGAGAAAACCCGGTATCATATTTGAATTCAGGAGAAAAAAATACTATCAAAATCACATATTTTTCTTTTTGAGACAAAAAAGTTTTATGTTGCTCAGTGTAATTAATTTAAATAGTTTCGCTCATAACTTTGCCAAGAAAATGGGTGCCACATTTCTGAAAAATATCATCATTATGGAACTATAATTATCACAAATTATTTAATAAAGTTAGGATTTGAACTCAATTATTGGATCAGCGGTTAAAATAAAGCTATTATTTATTTTATACGTATGTACGGGGTGAATCATAAATATGGCTATACGTTTGATCGCATTGTGTGATGAAAATATTACCATTACAGGAAATATGAAATTACCATTGGAAAGGCAATTATTCAAATTACAACAATGGAATAAAATAAAACAATGTAGAACTTACGTCATTAGTCAAAATGGCATTGAATATGCAACAGCAAATTACAATTGCTGCATGGGCAATAACGTATGCTAATGATCGTGAGGCCGCTAGACGGGCAAGACGTGAGTTTAACGTAGCATTGCAGCCGTCGACTGTGGGGAAGTGGAGAAAACGACTGCTGGAAACGGGAAGGATGCAGAAAATCAAACCTGTTAGGAATGCGAATTTTGGATGAGACTGTTAATGGTGATCGGTATAGTGATATCCTTAGACAAATTGTCCTGCCGGTAATGTAAAGTGCTGAACATGAACAATGTTTATTCCAGCAGGATGGTGCGCCTCCTCGCTATGCAATTGCGGTGAGGGAAATTTTGGATGATCATTTGCAAAACAGGTGGGTGGGAAGAAGAGGCCCCATTGAAAGTGCCAGCCCGTTCCCCTGACTTCACAGCATGTGACTATTGGTTATGGGGTTATTTGAAGGAGAAGGTTTATGCCCGGAAACCTCAAGACGTTGACATGCTGAAATTAGTGATTGAGGAAATTAGAGCTATTCCTCTAAACATGTATCATAACGCAATGAATGACTTCCCAAAGCGTTGCCAATTATGCTTGGATACAAACGGCGAACAGTTTGAAGCAATAAAGTGACTTGCTTAGTGTTGTTGTAAGTGATTTGTTTTGTTCTATTGTTTTCCCTTTCCAATGATAACATCATATTTCCTTCAATAATAATATTTTCGTCACAAAATGCGATCAAATGTATAGCCATATTTCTGAATCATCTCGTACATTAAAATGTATAACAACTTCGAATTGATTGTTTAAAAACTGTTTTAAAAATCACGTGATCATGAAGCTACTTTGTGTCTACCCCTTGCAGCACTAAATAAGAACGCTTCTTGAATTTGCATGAAGGAATCAGAATCCCCTCTGTGGTCGTAATCATGAGAAACCAAAATAAACCCAACTATTGAGCAAGGTTACCTTTGATAGCGGTATTAGCGGTTGCATTACACTTGCTAAGATTGTGTTCCGTCCCACTTAAGTCCCTTTCTCTGTTCAAGATACCAAACCACTGGCAACCTAATCTAAGGATTTGCTTAACTTCTCTGTTTGGCATAGAGTCCTTGTTTGCTGAGATTGTCCTCCTCCCCTCTTCACCTTACTCTTAAAACACGTTTCTACTAAGAATTTAGATTAAGGGATCAACTCATCTGAAAGATAAATGGTGGATTGGAAATAGAATAGACCTTTTGGAACATGTAGGCCTACTTAATATGCTTTTTTCATATGTATCCTGAATATTTCACTTCTCACAACTGAAATTCCCTAACTAACTAACTAACTAACTCAGTGGCTATATCGAACCCTTGGGTTCATGGCCGCGCGGACAGAAGCTCTCCATATATACCTCTCAAGAGCTAATGTTTTCTAATCATTCCCTATAGCCTATAATCTACTCCCCTCAAATCATGTTATTCTCCCACCTCATTCTTTGTCAACCAAAGGGAATTTTTCCTCTATTTTCCTAAAAGAAGCTTATATACCACAAGAAACAAGGCCTACCGGACGTTCGCATCTTTAAAACAAATATAAATGTAGGCCTATATTTACTCTAACCTTGGCTTGACCATTACCCCGAATAAGGATAGGCCTATGTGTTCCTCGTTTAATTTATCATATTTCTACTCTACTACTATTTTTATTATTATTATTATTATTATTATTATTATTATTATTATTATTATTTTATTATTATTATTATTATTATGTTTATCGTACAAAATGTTTTATATAACTTACACTTCACTGATAGTATTCTTTCAACAATTAATAAATTTAATTATCTATGAAAATAATAGTAAGATTAACAAATATTTTCTTTTGTTTTGTTTTAAATATTGTATAAACGTAAAATTAGTTTTCTATATCTCATCATTTTTCTCTGTTTTTTATAAACATTAGACAGGGACAAATTAATATGTCTTGCTTGTATACACTTTATTATTAGTTTTAGTCTTAATTTTATCTAACATTAACTGGTTGCTTTATAGATCGTAATATAATAGATATTATCTTTTTGATCAAATTTTTATTTAGTATTTAATATTAGAGTTAATTGTGCTTGTTATATTCTGATGTAATAGGGCCTATATGTTTGTCCTGGTGAGTGGAAGAGAAGGCCACATGGCCTTAACTCCACCAGGCTAAATAAATAAATCTAAAATAAAAATGAAATTAACATTGCAACTTTTAATATATTTTCAACTCTATAAATAGTAGGCTATAGTGCATATAACTTATAATCTATAGGCCTACTGTAAACATGTTTTGGCAATTTGTGCTGGTTGAGTGGAGGAGAAGGCCTCCTGGTGTCAATTCTTTCAGGATAAAAAATACATTATTGCTATTATTATTGTTATTATTATTAGGCCTATTATTATTATTATTATTATTAATATTATTATTATTATTATTATTATTATTATTATTATTATTATTATTATTATTATTATTATTATTATTATTATTATTTACATGTACTAGAATGTGAAGAGGACTTTCACCGCATTATCATCATTGTTATTGGTTATTAGGAAGCATTGTTTTATTGATAATACCGGCTGCAATTCAAGCAATATACCTATACATAAATATTGAAGATGATTGGTTAAAAAGAGGGGCAGAGAGAAATACCAATCTCGGTAGTGAGAGATGTACAGTCAAGGCAAAAAATATTAGAACTAAATTTTGTTCGCTGTGATCGATGCCAGAGATTTCCATCTACTGGAAAGGTCTCAATCGATGGCCGAGAAGTTTCCGTCCCCGGCTAATAATAAACATTGCCAGGGACGAGAAGTGAGTCAGTTGTGAATTGACAGCGATACAGTGAGCAACGATAGAAAAGAAACTGCTGCAAGTGGACTCGTCAGATATTGTAAAATAATTGTAGGGTAGGTAAATCTTTAAGTAAGATTAATTATTACGGTAATTTGTTAGTTAAATGTCAGGAAGAGCTTATAGATATAAATAATGGAAAAACTGCACTTAAACTTGCGTGAAATATTTTCAAAGTCATATAGAACAACAGTGCGCATGCGCCAGAGTTTATAGAGCCAGCGATAACCCACAATCGAACCACACATCGATTATCATCGTCGATTACTATCCGTCGCTATGAAATTTAAATGACCAATCTTTGAAATAAATCCCCGAATCTATGTTAAAAATATATTAATAATATTAAAATTACCAAACGTTTATTAAAAATGGATTTACACTTACTTATCACTCCCTAACGCTGATCCAACCAGCGATAACCCAAAACAGCGATAGAAAAATCATAGACTAAGTAATATACTCTCTGGAGAAAATATTAATAAACATCACAATATTGTCTAACAGTGTCATAATATTGTGATTTGCGTATTTAAATAAATATTTCAAAATTGTCTAATAATGTTATAAAAATTGTTTGAAAAAGTTTAAAATATAAATAATGTTAGTAAATACAGAAGAAGAGCTATAGTTTACAATAATAAACTGAAAAATCAAGCGTAAGTAGAAGTGCAGTTGAGCCTAAATAATAATAAATAAAGTTATTGTGGATTTTTTCAACACCATCTTGTGTTTATACGCCAAAACAACGTGGAAACCGACCCGACGGCAAGTAGAGACAATATATTGAAAATTTAAATGAATACATTGTTTATTCTCTACTGATTTTACATTCTATTCCTCATATCTTTTTCTCCTTGAGAAAGAGATTTTTCTCTCTGGACCGTATCGAGGCATAAACCGAATCATCTAACCGATAACCCAACGGGCAGCCGCAGTTGAACATCGGTTGCTAAACTGGCAACCATTCTGTCACAAAATGGGGTCCAACGTGGGCACCAACGATCGGTTAAGAAACAAATTTATCTGTTTAATCACATTAAATTAGATAACATACCTTTGATTAATACGTGCGCTCTTCAAACGTGTAAACTAGATGTGTAAAGTTTTCTTACCCTGAAAAAGAAGAAAGTAAATTTAATTAATAACTTATAATGCTAAATTATAACTTGGATTTTTATGCAAAGAAATATTAGTTTTCAATAGGCTACAGATAGCATATTACTCAACTGTTTATGTGTGAAACTAAGAAAAAAGACTTATGTCCTAATTCTCATATTATTCAACTGTTTTTATGTGAAACCAAAACAAAAGTCCGTTGACCACATACCATTCATGACATCCATCCATAGTAATTCTGCCCGAACGCAGGCCCTTCACTGCAATCACAACATGTATATCCTATGCTTGCAGTTTTACTAGGGAATTGTAGGTGTGGTAGCTTCCCGTTGCTTTCCACACCGGTGAAGGTTGATGATGATGATGCTGATGGATGATTATGATGATGATAAGGATGATGATGCTGATGGATGATTATGATGATGATAAGGATGATGATGATGGATGATTATGATGATGATAAGGATGATGATGGTCATATGATTTCGGGGACCGTTTGGGCCTTAAAGTTTTCCTGACATTTGTCTTACAGGTGAGGAAAACCCCCGATAAAAACCTCACCCAGAAAAACTGCCTCGACCGGGGATCGAACCCGGGCCCACTGCATGACAAGGCAGCACGCTATCTCGAGACCACAGCGGTGGACATTCATGATGTATTTAAGGAAAATAACATAAGTAAATTAACTTTGTCTAAAAACTGCTAACAATGTAGAGGCTGAGGCCCAACATGGGCTGTTACGCCATTGTAGATAGGCCTATTTTCAGTTTAAGGCAGGGCTGTTAACAAGTTCTCATTAGGTGTAAAAAAGCGGTCCCTTCCTTATCGCATATAGATGCACTCCCAATCAAACAACACAACTGACAAGTGAGTAGCAGTGTCTTACTTGTCAGCCTATCCGATGTGTGGTTGAATAGGAGGGGAACGTCTTTTCACATCTAGTGAGCACATATTAACAGGCCTGTTTTAACGCTTTTGAGAGAAGTTGGGATGACAAGAATCCTTGTAATAGGCCTACATGATAACATGAATTCCAGAATTGTGTCTATGTTTAACTTCTTTGCGCATCTAATTCCTATGTGTAATTATTGTTCCTAGGTAGGCCTATAGCCTATGTTTGGACCAAAGAGAGATGAACAGATTGGTGAATGGAGCAGACTACATAACAGTGAACTAACTTATATGGTCTTTATAGGAAGCCAGATATAGGCTTAATAACAGTTAAGTCTCGTAGACTGCGATGGGCAGGACATGTGGCACGAGTGGGGAATTAAAGATGTGCATTTAAGCTTCTTGTAGGAAAATGTTGGTAGACCAACAATGAGGTGGGAGAACAACAGTAAATATGATTTGAGGAAGTAGATTATACAGGGGATAATTGGAAAACATTAGCTCAGGATAGGGATGTATGGAGAGCTTATGTCCGCGCGGCCATGAACCTCCGGGTTCGATAGTGCCAGTGAGTTAGTTAGGTAGGCCTATATGAATTCAGTCACTTCTTCAGAATTTCCCTCATTTAGGCTTATCAATAACTATCTATTTTCACTAGGCTACATAAAGTAGGCCTATCACAGGCCTACTAGCTAATTACCGGTGTACATTGCTACGCCTAAATAAACAAAATAGCCTACTTTTTTATTCTTAGTTGAATAAGTAAAGAGAAAATTAAAGGTTAGGCCTAATTAAACTGTAGGTTACACTGCGACGAACCAAACATGGTGGTTGCTAAAGTTAATTTTTAGTTTCGGATTTCAGGTAACCCCCCACTTCTAATTGTTAGATTTCAGTGATTTTTTTACAATATCTACCCCGGTTTATATTAGGCTATTGCGATACACTGACTTTCGTTGTGAAACATCGAAAATTGCGAAAGCTAAATTAGGCTATAGGCCTATGCATTTTTAATTTTAGTTTCAGCTGAACTCCTACGCCTAATGATTTTATAACATAACTTATTAGATAGTGGCTAAACACTCGCCATAGGCCTACCTAAAATCTGTAGGCTATGTACAACAGTTCAAGTCAATCGATGGACTACTTTTCTAGTTTTGCGAGCACAAAAATACTCTGGCAGAATGTTTACATAGGGCCTAGGCCTATAAAGATTTATAAGAGTGATTATTACTTAATTTTACTTAGGCCTTTATAGCTATTTGATTAGCACCTTTATTTTAAATGCTATTGAATTAGTAGGGGCCTCTGTCTATAATCCTTACAATTCTGCTGTTGACGGAAATAGAATAGAATATAGCCTATTTATTTAGCCTGGTGGAGTTGAGACCATGTGGCCTTATTTTCCACTCACCAGGACAAATATATGTTACATTTAACTACAATAGTAAGCCTACATACTAAACAATTAGGGGTACGGCGAAAATTGAACAATAATGAAAATACTGTCTAATAATACTCGTAAATTACAACAAAATTAAATAGAATTAAAATAAAACTAATGGAATGTATACTCAAAGGAATAACAGCTAGAATGTACTAGGCCTATCCTACACAAAAAAGAAAAGAGAGAAAAAAATTATATAAAGACAATAATAAACTCCAATGAATTAATATATCCCTTATATATAGCCTAATTTAATTAAATAAAAATAAAACTTAAAGTTTTGTATGATTTTCATATTTATTACAATATAAATTCGTAACAGCTGTTTCAGTACTTTGTACCTTCTTCAGACATGATTACAATTTTAAAGTTTTACATGTTTGTGACAAAGGGGAAAAAATAGATCTTTTAGAAATTGTAGAGATAAATAAATTGAAGAATAGCAATAGACTGTTAAATTCCCAACTAGATTTAAAATGAATCGTCTCTTTTAAATTTATAACAGAGATTGTTTATTTAAAAAAATGTTTGTTTACATTCAGTTGCATAGTTACCTACAGTTGTTATGTACTGGGGTTTATAGGCATAGCCTATAATAACAAAATTCATTCATTTGTAATCATGTCTGAAGACGGTACAAAGTACCGAAACAGCTGTTACGAATTTATACTGTAATAAATATGAAAATCATATAAAACTAAAGTTTTTTTTATTTAATTAAATAAATATTGATTTTCATTAAGTAAACGCCAAATCAATTGATTGCGTATATATACTGTAAGATATCAGGTAAATAGGCCTACATGACAAATCTTAATACTATTTGCATTAAATACACACAGCACTGTAACGTCTACCTGTCCGTATAGGAATAGCCTATTACAAACGTTGTGTTGGATGGAAATTCCTCCTTTACTTAATGAAATGCGTTTTTAAAGGCTTAATGGTTTTCCTCGGGCGGTGTTTGTAACTACCTTAAAAATAAAAATGTCTCCTCAGCACTCCCTGGGGACTTTGACAATAATCCTAACATCGATCATGGTGGTAAATGACCATTCCTTGCTCTTACCGGATGTGCATTGTTTTATTGATCAGATAATTGCGTTTTCATGAGACCTCAGGGAAACGAGGTCTGTTCTTCCAAGTCCGAGCGAGAAATCTTCATCGGACATTAACTCGCCGAGCCCTGTAGACGATTTAATGAGTCTCCATTACCTGCTTCTGCCATCTTCTTTCGTCAGCATATGCCTACGTATTAAATAAAATATACATTATGAAAACTTTATCTGTACTCGGAGAGTCTGATACTTATTTTCCACCCGGTCAGTTTTTTTTATCGGTATAGGCTCTTAATCTATCTATAAAATATAGGCCTATACGTATGTAATAAATTCTTCTACTTTAAGGGAGGAGAAAGGATTATGATAATTTGAGAATAGCCTATTGTCCATAGGGAAAATTTTGGACCAAAGAGAGAAAACACACAGACAAATAAAGAGGACTATAAAACAGTGAGTTACGTGATAATAATAATAAATAATAATAATAATAATAATAATAACAATAATAATAATAATAATAATAATAATAATAATAATAATAATAATAATAATAATAATAATAATGCTTTATTTATTCTGGCAGTGTTTCCGCTCAACCAGCACAAATACAAATAAATATTTGACAAATATAGATATACACTAACTTTATACTAATTATAAACAATTAAAGAAACATTAAATGTAGCAATGTAAATTTCATGTACAAACAACATTTTATAGGATAATAACAATAATACTTACGATAATAATAATAATAATAATAATAATAATAAAACAATATGAATATGATAAGCTATACGAGAAACACCAATTAATATATATACACCTTACACTGGGTAATAATGAAGTCGAGGTTAGAGCAAATACAAATTTAGATTTCTTTTAAAAGATGCCAATGTCCGGCAGCCCCTTATTTCTTGTGGTAGGGAATTCCAGTTGCGAGAAGTGAAGATACTATAAGTTATGCCATGTAGTGATGTGATGTCCTATGTTTCGGTATATTAAGCAAGAGACTGTGTTGTGATCTTGTGTTTAAGTTATCGTTTGAGGATAGATAGGCCTACTGGAAGCGGAATGATAAATAATTGGGAATCGAGGTATGTAGGATCTTAAATGAGAGAATTAGTGCAATTTTCTTCTCTCTTTTAGATATATCTCATAGACTGCGATGGGCAGTATAGTGGCACGAATGGAGTATGAAAGAGCAGCATGGAAACATTTTGTAGGAAAACCAGAGGGAAAATATCCAGCTGGTAGACCAAGAATGAGGCGGGAAAATAACATTAACCACATTTGAGAGAAGTGTAGGCCTATTAGGTCAATACAAGGGGATGGTTGGAAAACAGTAGCTCAGGGCAGGGATGTAAGAAGAGATTATGTTCGGGCGGGCATGAACTTACGGATTCGATAATGTCAGTCAGTTAGTTAGTTAGTTATCTGGGTTACAGATTATATATCAAAATTAATACACGACCAAAAAATAATTTTTGTCATGTTATTCAATGAAAATAGGCCTACTATTCAGATTCCCAATATCTTAGATATAAGCAATACATATAGGCCTATATACATAGTGTTGTGCCCAAGAGCAGGACTTTCACTGTAAACTCAGCATTCTTCAATCTTTCCTTAACACAGCTTTCCTTTTTTGTATCCACATATAAACCATTTATTTAAATATTGTCTATCATCTGATGTTGTTTTCTGCCTCTAACTTTCTTTCCGTTGACCAATCCGTTGGCATCCGTCAGCAGGCAGTTTCTTCTTAGCCAGTGGCGAATCCAATTTATTTTCCTCTTCTTTATGAGTTCCAGCAATGTTCTTCCTTCACCCACTCTGTCTAGCACATCTTCATTTTTTTTTTTGTTTGTTTTGTCTGTCCATTTTATACGTTCCATCCTTATACATATCCACATCTCAAAAGCTTCCCGTCGCTTTTCCTCATTCGGACGTAATATCCAAATAACAAATACAATACATTTAAATATTTTCTTCGTATGTTTTTCGTGTAGGCCTATAGTAGTTAGAAGCTGTTATTCCTTTCTGTATTTTTTTTATCAATTTCAACTTATTAACTTTATTGTGTTATGTATTAGATTTTACTTTTATTTGTTGTTTAGTTTAACCAAATAAACGTTTAGTAGGACCTAACTAATATCACTGTGATTTCTGTATTTGAATGTAACATAGGCCTAAATTTGTTCTAATGAGTGGAAGAGAACCCCATATGGTCTTAACTCCACAAGGCTAAACTTAAAGATAAAACTTTTATAGAAATTTAAGAACAACCGGAACCTTTATGAATATTATAATAATTATACACATATTCTAGGAACATTTTAAGTTACCTTCCCTACAATAACCTTTTTATTTGACTGAATGTCATTAATATTTATGGGATTTGTATTTTTTATTTCTTCTTTAGTCATTCTTTATAGAGATGATTATATACATGGGGACTTAAATATTAATCGATTTATTTTTCTTGTCCTTTTATTTGTTATATCAATAATATTTTTGATTATTTAAATGAAGAGTCACAAAGTAAAATAATAAAATAAGTAGGCCTACCTGGCAGGTGCCATCGCCCTCAATTAGGTTGATTTTTTTTAAACTTTTAAGAACTGTAGACCTTTGGGAAACCGGCTTCCATCATCAGCAGAATGATATGCGCTACTATATGTAGTTTTTTTTGCGACGCTTTTAACATCAGCTGCCTTCCAGAGTCGGTAGTTACAACAGCAGTTCTACCGACGACGCTGAAAGGCTCTGATGTCAAAGGCTTCGCAAAACAACAATAGTTAGTAGTGCGTATCATTCTGCAGATGATGGAAGCATGTTTCCGAAATGCCTACAGTTCTTAAAAGTTTTAACCAGTTGAGGACGACGGCACCTGCCAGGTATTTATTTTAATATTTTATTTTGTGACTATTTACCTCAACGGAATTTTAATTCGACCGCGCTGGGCTAGAAGTTATGCTCCTTGTCTTTAGTTCCGAAGAACGCGTGTTCAAACCAGGCCGTGGCCGATGGATTTTTAGGATGGAAAAAATCAAGGAAAAAGACCTCCGAGAGGGACTTTAAGCCTTGACTACCGAGTCAGATATTCGGGCACATAAAAAAAACACAAGCCTGAATAAAAACACCCTGTGCAAAAATTATCTATTGCTTCCCATCCAGTAATACCTTAGTTACCCGCTACCTGTCTCATTGAGGCTGACCCACTATCACTCGCTGACATGTAAATTATGGGTAAATGAGCATAACTAAATTAACTTTGGCAATAAGTTCCCATTAGGGAGTGCCCTAAACCCGACAAGGGAAGGAAAGAGTTCAAGAAGAATAAGAAAGAATTTTATTATGAATTTTATCAGCATTAGATAAATAAAATGAATAAACATCAAGTGATTGTGATCCAGTATATACCAACTGAATCACTTCTAAACTTACATATAAACCAGCAAAGATAAAAAAGAATGCAAGTAAAAATTGAAACAAAATAAAAAAGACACAAAACTACGGGGAGCAGTGTTGTTGGGGGTGAGTTTACAAATAGATGTTAGTGTAGAAACATCTCTGCGATAAATCTTGTTTGAGCTTCAAACGCCCAGCTATAGCTATAAATAAAACAAAGAGATGGGTGGGGGTTACTGCCGCTAAAATATCTTATGGGATACATGAAAAATAAAAACCACACAGTGACAGTTTTGGGATTAAAAACAGTTTCGATGAAAAAGTGAGATTGTGTGTGTGTAGGATATATAGGCTATAACACATATAGAGGTCCAACACTCCCGTTGCTATAGGAACATTATATATAAACCTTGACAAATGAGGATCGCAGTGCGCTGTCACGTGATAATGATTGAGGACCTCAGAACCCGTAGCGTAAACCTCCACCGACCCCCACCCCCGCGCGATGAGCCTAGGGGGTTGAATGTATTGCCATGGTTTCTATGAAGAGATGAAAGCTCCCTAACAACCCTCTGTATAATACACACGCATTTATCAATGTTGTGTGGGGGTGGTTTTAGAGGATGAAGAGGGTGGTGGAGCGGGTGAAAGAACAGAAAGAGGGTAAGCGGGAGGAAAAGGTTATGACGTCACTATAACCACAGTTTGGCGGTTTTTACTTGACAATCTCCATGACGTGAGACACAACCCAAAATTTCACAATAATCCAATCCCACTTCTGCCACCAAAAAGGGTGAAAGAAAAAAATACGAAAAAATTGGTCGGTAGAGACAATTAAGGAGATATAAATCAACAGGGAATTTCAACTTCTCAAAATGTTTACACGAAACAATATGTATTTGAAAGTATAACACAATATCAGAATTGAAACACCTAAAAATCCATATCTGTGTGCGTGGTCATTACTTTTTTTCACAGACAGGCGCCCAGCTAAGGTAAAAATGATACCTAGTAATTCTGATTTAAAAGAGGGAAAGTATATTTATCAATGACAGTGGAAAGTCACATTTAGAAATCTCATACCATTACAAATAAATTCACAAGCGCCATCTATTCCTTTCACATCTATCAAAGATTTTATCTGATCCATCATTTCTGTACATTTAAATATATAGGCCCTAGACTAAAACGAATGCTAGTACTTCTGTAACAGAAATATGGACTAAAGAGTAGGCCTATAAAAATGTAAAGTAAATAGTTTATGTTGTTTAACCTGGAACCCAATAACAATAAAAATAAATTATGATTATTATGATAATAATATGTTAATAATAACAATAATAACAATAATAATAATAATAATATTTTTTAGGAATATTCCACAATACAGTGTTTCTCCTTCAACCCAAAGTGATTCCTGTCTAAAGCATTTTCTTCCCTCAAATCTCTAGCTACCATACTTCTCTTCACTCCATCCATCCATCGTTCTCTAGGCCTCCCACTTCCACTTCTTCCATTAGCTTTCCAATTAAGGATTTTCTTTGGTATTCTCTCTTCTTCCATTTTTATGAGGTGTCCATACCATTTCAAACGTTTTTCTTCTATTTCCCATAATTTTTTTTTCAACTTCCATAATTTTCATTATTGTGCTATTTCTGACCTTATCTTTTCTTGAAATTCTTGTCGATCACCTCCAAAAATCCATTTAGGCCTATAGGCTACTGCTAACAGCTTTTGGCTTGTTTTCTACATACTGTCCAGGTTTCGGACCTATAGGCCTATAATAAAATGCTTTGTAACAGAACTTTATATAGCCTATATAATAATAGCCTAATAATAACTTAATAATAATAATAACAATAATGCCGCGCGAGTGTTTAAGAATGGGGCGAATTTCTTGAAATTAACTTCAGAAATGTTTAAACAAAATGTGAATTTAATAAAAATTATTTCACAATATTTTCAAGTCTGAATATTTTCGGACTCGTAAAACAACCTTAGGCCTTAATAAAGAGGCCTCTAAGCAAATTTTACTGACCTTCATCATCCTAGTAATAGTCTACCTAAGTTTCCTACTAGATTTCTCATTGTTTCGGTATAACATTCATGACAACTGTGGGGAAATAAGCGTAACTAAATTAACTTAGTCTAGTAACTCCTAACAAAAGAGAGGCTAAGGTCCAACATTGGGCTGTTACGTCATTATAGACGATAGCTAGACTTCACAATACTTCACCAAGTTCACGCAAATAATTTGCTGATGTAAGAATCTCTCTTTCATTTTTCTTTTATAATCAGTTCTTCACACTCTCTGAAGTCTTCACTTAACACATCTATGTTTTCGCACTTAGGTTACTTCTATTGATCGACAATTCGGACAGACTAATTGGTCCAGAACCTTAGCACTTCTTTAGGCCTATATAACTTATTCGAAGATATAAATAGCCTAATCTGGACGCCAGTAGCCTATAGACTTCTCTCGAATGGAAAGCTTGAGAGGCATATTCTTCTCGAATGGAGGTAAAGACACATGTGGAAAATTCTTTGCGGGGCCTCCAATTTGTGAGTCGCCAGCTCATGAATCTCCTTTCACCACACAAGGCGAGACCCGACTCTCGTTTCCACCCGCGAAATCCAAAAGTCAAGCCAACAATGTGGCACAATAATAATATTAATTTTATTAGGAATTTCTCTACACTACAGTACTTTTCCTAAATTTTAGTAGACAACCCCTGTACATTCCAGCATCCAATATTTAACGCCCTATTTCGTTGCTTTTGTCGTGTATGGTCAATTCTTCCTTTATTCTTCACAATGGGGTTTTTCAGCATACTTAGTTAATTTTTTTCCATAAGACGGGGAGCTCATCCATTGTTATAAGCCCCAACCTGGAGGACCAGGTAATAGGCTTAATAATAATAATAATAATAATAATAATAATAATAATAATAATAATAATAATAAATAATCACTTTGAATCCTCCAACTCATAATCCTTAATGATGAATCAACGAAAAGGCAAATTCCATTTAATGCAAAAAAGGCCTACTGTAGGCCTATTTTTAAAAAATCACAAATCACGGAATTTCTGTAACCTGTCTTCTTATTCTTTTATTTTATTTCGTTAAATGGCGAGGAACATATAAAACAGAAAAATCAGTTGAAATAAAAATTGCCAATAGGCCTAAATTTGTTGTAGTAAAATGTTTAGTAATCTTTTATACAGAATCAATCTATATGGACAGTAAATAGCCTAGTAATTAATTTCTGCTAATGGAAGAAGTGGAAGAGAACGTTGGATAGATGGAGTGAGGAAAAGTAGGCCTATGGAAGCTAGATATTTGAGGGAAGAAGATGCTTTAGACAGGAGCCTCTGGCGACAAATCATTTTGGGTTGAAGGAGAACCACTATATTGTGAAATATTGCTAATAAAAAATTAATTTATCATTATCTTCTTCTTCTTCTTCTTCTTGCTTTCATGATTTAGGCCGATTGGCCTATTGCGGCCACGTTCCATCTCTGCCTCCATTTTCCAGGATCTCGTCCTCTTGGTTTTTATCACAGAATTATTTTCGGTATTCTCCTATCGTCCATTCTTACCAAATGTAGCCTACCTTCTATGTATGTCTATATTCATTTATGTTTCCATTTATTGCAAATATGCCTATATTAAATGTATTTATAGGCCTAATTTATTGATTATTTAATTTTAATTTGTATATTTCAACATGATCTAATAAAACTCATGACCAAAAATCTAAAAACATACGGTAGAATAAATGACTTTTAGCAGACAACAAGAAACCACTAAATTTTCATCAAATGACCTATGCATGTTATTTACTTGCACGAAACTCAAAATAAAGGTTTAAAAAGTAGCAGGCCTATGTCATTTGAATCCACGCCCTAATTATTATTAGGCTATGGCAATAATACGTGAATGTGATCTGGTGGCAACCTTTAAGCAGACACAATATTCCCTAATTCTTGAATACCAACTGTGAAACGTCCGTTCGATATCTAATTATACAGGATCAAACCTCTCCCTTCACGGCACTTTGCCACTGTGAGGGTGAGAGCGACACTTTTATAGCTTACCCCATTGTTGTAATGGCATTAAGTTAACTCTTCCTTTTCTTTGTTAACAGATAATCCAACAAAGTGGATCGCAATTCGCCCGACATTGTTCGTGTGGGGGAGGAGATTACAGGGTGTGTGAAGGGCGGCGTTAGCGGTTAAGGGCGCGAAACTATACACCCTCCTCCTATCTAGACCACACAATGCCAGGCATTTTAATCAGTCATTCAAGATATAAAAAAGCAGAGAATTGCAATATTAAAAAAGTTGAAGTGAGGAAGTTATTGCAATGAATGGACGCTATATCTGACTTTCATTTGTAGAGAATTAGTTTTTTTGACTGTGGTTGAACTAATTATCTCTTCACTTAGGTTTTATGGTCTTTTGCTACCAAATCTCAAGTGTAAAATTGGAATAGGGAGGGGATTATAGCCCGATGCGGTAGGGATGGTTTCCTCTTATCGAAAACGCAACTTAGCTCTCGTCTGTCCCTACTAAATCATACGTTTTTTCTCCATGTTGTTATAGGTCCTAATTCTACTGGTATAAGAAGAGTAAGCTTACATAGAGGAACGATAGCAAGGGGTTGTAAATCCACGTTTCCTTAAGAGAAGTATCAAGGGAATGTCACTGCAAACTTAATTTTACCAAACGAATGTCCCATTTTCTCCGGAACTATATACGATCCATCCATAGTAATTCTGCCTGAGGGCAGGTCCTTCACTGCAATCATAGCATTTTCATGCTATGCTTTGCAGCTTTACTAGGGATTTATAGGTGTGGTAGCTTCCCGTTGCTTTCCACACCGGTAATGGATGTTGATGATAATGATAAGAATGATAATGATGGTCGGATGATTTTCGGGGACCTTTGGGGCCTAAGCTTCCTGACATTTGTCTTAGAGGTGAGAAAAAACCCCCAAAAAAACCTCACTCAGGAGCCAGTCCCGACCGGGAATCGAACCCAGACCCGCTGCGTGACAAGGCACCACGCTACCTCGAGATCACAGCAGTGGACTATGTACGATATTGTAATTAAATTTTTACAGAGTGTGGCCGCGGTGTTCTAGTGATTATGTTCCTTGCCTGTAGTCCGAGTGTCGCAGGTTAAAATCCGGCCGGGGTCGATTCATTTTTTTTTAGGATGAAGAAATCCAAGTAACAAGTCCTCCGGGAAGAACTTAAAAACGGCGGGTCCCGAAGAATTCTGCTAGAATTTCTAGAAGACATAAAATAAAAAAAACAGTTTGATCAAATAAAGGGTGAATGTTCAAAATGTAATTATTGTGGATTTAATAAATAATTTTACATGAACTTACCATTTTGTATTTTAATGATTCCAAAGAAAAATACTAGAATGGACTCCATCTGGTAGATGAAGAAGAGGACGACCAAAAATAATGTGGATTGGTGGTTTTTTAAGGACAGTGAAGGAAAAGGTGTTGGGCGGTGGAGATTGGAATAGCAGAGATATCATATGTGGAGGAGAATGACTGAAGAATAATTGAGCTTAGGAGCATGTTGTGAAACATTATGAAACCTGATGATGATGATGATGATGATGATGATGATGATGATAATAATAATAATAATAATAATTATTATTATTATTATTATTATTATTATTATTATTATTATTATTATTATTATTATCTTTAACTCGTGTCCAACTCAGGGTCGGGTCTAATATAGGCTATACCTATAGGTCTGTAAATGACAAGGGTGCCGGCCTAATACACAATCACAGGGGTAGATGAAAGAAAATGAAATGAAATGGATTAAATGAGTATGGAGAAATGGTGGAATAAAATTGTGGCAAGGGAAAACGGGAGAAAACCCAAAAAAAAAAACCTGCCCAAGCTCCATTTCGTCCACAGGAAACCAAATGGAGTGACCGAGACTCGATCTCGGGACCCAGGCAGCGGTGAGAGGCGAGAATCTAACTGCTTGCGCCACAGAGCCGCCAATAATAATAATAATAATAATATTGTCCAACTCAGGGTCGGGTCTAATATAGGCTATAGGCCTATAGGTCTGTGAATGACAAGGGTGCCGGCCTAATACACAATCACAGGGGTAGATGAAAGAAAATGAAATGAAATGGATTAAATGAGTATGGAGAAATGGTGGAATGAAATTGTGGCAAGGGAAAACGGGAGAAAACCCCCCCAAAAAAAAACCTGCCCAAGCTCCATTTCGTCCACAGGAAACCAAATGGAGTGTCCGAGACTCGATCTCGGGACCCAGGCAGCGGTGAGAGGCGAGCATCTAACTGCTTGCGCCACAGAGCCGCCAATAATAATAATAATAATAATAATAATAATAATAATAATAATAATAATAATAATAATAATAATAATAATAATAATAATAATAGTAATAATAATAATAATAATAATAATATATATTATTATTATTATTAATTATTATTATTATTATTATTATTAAGTTATTATTATTATTTTATTATCATTATTATCATTATTATTATTACTATCATTATTACTATTATTATTATTATTATTATTATTATTATTATTATATATTATTATTATGTATTTACCCCGTACTTACCCGTGTAGGGATTAGGGTGATCCCTAGTGAGAGTGTTTTAAACAAGCTAATTTAGTTATGCTTATTTACCCATAGGCTATATGTCAACGAGTGATATGGTGTCAGCATAGGCCTATCGTCTCAGTGAGACATACAGTGGACAACTGAGGTATTGTATAACTGTAGGCTTTCACGGCCGGCGTCTTGATCCCTATTAGGTTCGTCTTCCGGGCATATAGGCCGTGGTCCAGTCGTTCTTCTACTCGACGTTTCGTCTACTGCTGCGGTAGACATCTTCAGGAGATACTGCGTGCTCTCTGTGAACTCCTCAACAGTCGGCTGCAGACTGTTGAGGAGTTCACAGAGAGCACGCAGTATCTCCTGAAGATGTCTACCGCAGCAGTAGACGAAACGTCGAGTAGAAGAACGACTGCAGTCTGCAGCCGACTGTTGAGGAGTTCACAGAGAGCACGCAGTATCTCCTGAAGATGTCTACCGCAGCAGTAGACGAAACGTCGAGTAGAAGAACGACTGGACCACGGCCTATATGCCCGGAAGACGAACCTAATAGGGAACTGAGGTATTACTTGGATGGATAACGGTCGGTAAATCTTGCATAGAGGCCCTTTTATCCAGCCTTGCGGTTCTTTTAGGAGCCTCAAATTCTTCAGCTTAAAATCTCTCCCGAAGAACTTGTCCTTTGGATTTATCCATCCTAAACATCCAAAGACCCTGGCCTGGTTTGAACCAGCGTCCAATGTAACTGGAGGCAAGGAACATAACCACTAGCCCATAGTGAGCGATTTATTTTTATCAGGGCCTATTATCATTATTATTATTGTTATTTATTTATATACAGATTTTTAATGTTTACACATTTCTGTTCCTACAGTTTTATATTTCTTCTCCACTCGTCTCTATCCATCCACTCCTCATGTTCTCATTCCCGTTCTTATTTCTTGCATCCACGAGTTTCGAGGTCTTCCTTTCCTTCTTCTTCCAGATGGACACCATTCCAATGTTTTCCTGGGTAACCTTTCATCTTGCATTCGTTTTACGTGCCCATACCAATTTAATTGCTTATAGGCCTATCTTATAAAATCTACTATTGAACAGGCCTATCCAATATTAATTTTTTCTCGTATGACAGTATTTCTTATTTTTTATAATTTTGAACATCTTACTGCTCTCGCCAATAAATCAATTTCCATCGACATAAGTTTTTATTCTACTTTTTGTTGAATTTCTAAACTTGAGCTCCATATGTGACAGTACTTCTCAGCATTGAATTATATAGCATATTTGTAACTTATTTTTTCTCAATAGGGCCTATATGTCTGTTCCATGGCCCCATTTACAATTGCAGACTCAGTTTATGGCTCAACGTTCTTTATAGCTACAGGCTTTCACGGTCTCCATGTAATTATGGGTACTACTTTTCTATTAACATGCTTACTCCGACACCTCTTTCTTCACTTCTCCTCAAGACTCCATGTATCATTGCTGTTATTGCTTTATCTTCATGTATTCTGTTCTTAATATCACTTTATTATTATTATTATTATTATTATTATTATTATTATTATTATTATTATTATTATTATTATTATTATTATTATTATATTCTTATTATTGTTATTGTTGATGAATATTCAAACTTCAATTGTGGATTTATAAAAAAAAATTAAAATGGTATGATCAAGTAAAAAGGATGACAGAAGACAGATTCTCAAGAAGAATATTAAAATGGGTGCCACTTGATAAAAAAACAGAAGGACGACCAAAAATATCATCATCATCATCTTAAGGCGTGACAACTTCAAAAAGTGAAAGTTTTGCCCTTCTCAACAATCCTCCTCCATGCCAATCTCTTGCCCTACCGGTATTCAAATTAGTAATTTTCATTTTCTTTAGATCGTTCATTGTGTCATCCTCCCATCTGATCTTCGGTCTTCCAACTGCTCTGCCTCCTATAGGTTTCCATTCATAGAGCTGCTTGACCTGTCTCTGATCATCCATTCTTATCAACTGTCCAAGCCAACTAATTCTGCGGGATCTTACATGGTTCACTATATTCTGATTTTTTATTAATTTGTTTAGTTCGCTATTTGTTGGATTAAGTTATTGGTGTTTTGAGTAGCAAGAGGGAAAAAGGACTGGGCTATGGAGATTAAAATTACAGAGATATGTGGAAGAGAATGACAGTAAATTAACTGGACTCAGGAAGATGATGTGAAACATTGTGAAACCTGCTAAATAAATAATAAGAATAAATAGGTCCTATAGCCTAATTATTATGTAGCCTATAAGCAGATAGATATTTGATAAAATACACAACACAGAAATTAGGGACAAATGTCATATTCAAGACATAACCAAATTTATTATCCATCCTTCCATAGTAATTCTGCTCGAGGGCAGATCCTTCACTGCAATCATAGCATTTGCATGCTATGCTTGCAACTTTACTAGGGAATTATAGGTGTGGTAGCTTCCCGTTGCTTTCCACACTGGTGAAGGATGATGATGATGATGATAATAATGATAAGGATAATGATGGTGATAATGGCCATATCATTTTGGGGACCGTTTGGGCCTTAAAGTTTTCCTGACATTTGTCTTACAGGTGAGGAAAAACCCCGATAAAAACCTCACCCAGAAAAACTGCCCCGAAAGAGATCGAACCTGGGCCCGCTGCGTGACAAGGCAGCACGCTACCTCGAGACCACTTCGGTGGACAAATTTATTATAGATAGACAAAAATATTGGAAGGGTCATATAGAAAGAATGGAAGGAAACCGACTTGCAAAAAGAGCTAAAGAAGATAGACCTATGGACGGGAGAAGAACAAGAGGAAGACCAGCCAAGAGATGGATAGACAGTGAATGCACATCCAATACGTCTTCCTCCGAGGAGTGATTTTGGAAATAAACAGGATGAAAATCCTACAAACTAAGTTTAAGAAGACGAGAAGAAGAAGAAGAAGAGTAGCACACGATATGACTGCGATATGAAAAAGAACTCAAGTAAATAAGGAAAGTAGGTCCATATGAAGAAAATCTGGCTGTACTCTAGAGAAGAAGTGGTGTCTCTCCCGCGCTGCGATTCTCATTTCCCGCAACAATGTTTTTAATTAGAGAGACGGCCGCCAGGGGGCCAGAGCATAGAAACGGGAGCTGTTAAAAAAAGCAAAAGAAGAGTCTAAAAAAAAAAGAGAATCATAATAATGATAATAAAAAAATAAAATTACGAGATTTCCTAGAGATGAGAAGTAAAGGAGCGGATATTAAGCCGCGAAGTCTCATTATCTTAAACTGTGCTTTTATCTTTTTGTATTATAACAAGAGACAAGCGATGCGCGAAGTAACCCACCACTTTTTCTTTTTTTACTTTTTTTTTTCTGTTGCATTTTAATGTTCAAATTGTAGAGTAGAGAACCACCTCGAGGTGAAATCAGGAACAAACTTCGTATAGGGAAAAAGTTTTTTCTTCTTTTTTAAGTAATTGAAAAGATAATTATTATACTTGCTTTTAAAAAAAGGAGGCAGGAACTATCGTCAGAGAAATGTATCATGGGGTATATTAGAATCACTTTTAATGAAACTCCTGGTACAAAAAGATGTCTTGTAAGTCATAATTACATATGCAATTAAAAGTAATAGTCTAACTTTTAATTAGAGTTATTGGTGCTTTATAACAAGCCATGAAAGAAAGCTGTTTAAATAGATTAATATTACCTTCTTTATTTCTTTTCTTCTCAATTCTGGTAATGCATGCTTTTATGCATTACGGGACTCTTGTCGTCCCAATTTGTCTCAAAAAACATTAAACTGTTATTCTCCCAGTTATATTATACGGATGCGAAACACGGACTCTTACTTTAAGGGAGGACAAAAATTACAAGTAATGAAATTCTTATGAAAATTCAGCATTCAATAATGAAATTTGGTGTAACGGATGAAAACACAGAGGACAAAGAACGATGGAGAACTTTAATTAAGGGGAATTTATGAATGTTTGTTACAAACTGATAGTCTATAAGTCCGTAGTCATTTATGTATTTTTTAAACCCATTTTAATTACTAAGACTGGTTATAAAAAACCCTCAATGATGAGAAAAATCCTCAAAATGAATTAGGACCTAATGAACATTTTTGAAACTAAGAGAGATTAGCAGGCAGCCGAATGGAGAAGACTACATAACAGCGACCTACATGGTCTTTATAGGAATCCAGATAATAATAAGAACAGTTAAGTCTCGTAGGCTGCGATGGACAGGACATGTGGCACGAATGGGGAATGCAAGAGAGAACACCAAGTTAGTATACCAAGAATGAGGTGGAAGAATAACATTTAATATAATTTGAGAGAAGTAGATTACATAAGTGACGATTGGAAAACATTATCTCAGGTTAGGAATGTATGGAGAGCTTATGTGCGAACGGCAGTGAACCTGCGGATTCCATAGTGCTAGTGAGTTAGTTATTTCCCTCCTTTTTTTTTAATTTCTAATAAAGATTAAAATAGATTAGATTAGTAGACATGTGTGTGGATTTATAAGACCCTAATACGGCAACCTTATTTTAGGTTAATTGTATTTTTAACCACCTTTACTTCATGGAATGAATGGCATGAAATCTACTCTAAGGTAATATGTAGTCTCGATTCACACATATCAAAACATTCAACACATGTCATTCATAAAATTAACTCACTGTCACTATCGAACCCGTATGTTCATGATCGCGTGAATATAAGCTCTCCATACATCCTTATACTTAGCTAATGTTTTCCAATTATCCCCTGCATAATCTTGTTCCCTCGAATCATAGTTAATATTATTCTCCCATCTCAATCTTGGTGTACCAACTGGACGCATTAACTCTGGTTTTACAACAAGGACCTTCAACGCTCCTCTTTCATTTCCCATTTGTGCCACATGTCCTGCTCATCGCATTCAACGAGTGCTAACTCTTCTTATTATATGTCTACCATAAAGATCATGAAGCTCACTATAAAGTACTCTTCTCCATTCGTCTGTCTTCATCTCTCGTTGGTTCAAAAATCCTCCTAAGAATTTTATTCTCAAATACTCGCAATCTCCTCTCCTCCCCCAAAGTACTCGTAGTTAAGTCACTGTTTCGCATTCATATAACTGAGAGAATAACAGTTTTACATATTTTTAGTTTAATGTTTTGAGAGAAGTTGGATCAAGATCCTCTGTAATGCATAATAACATGTATTTCCAGAATTGAGCCCGAGAAGTTTATTCTCAAATATTCACAATCCCTTCTCCTCCAATGTAAAAGACTATGTTTCGCATCCATTTAATATATAAAAATGAATGTTTGTTTGTACTTTATGCGCGGTCATACCGTTGATCCGATTGTGATGCTTTTTTTTTTTTTTGCAGAATGTTCATGATATTCCCGGGATGAACATAGGCTATAAGAGAGTTGTAATACTCAACCTCTTCACCCCTCAAAATCACCCTTTGAAGTGAAAAACGTGAAATAAAGTCCCTATGTTGACGCTTAAATGGCTTACGCTGTCTAAACCATAACAAATAGCCTACACCAAATTAATGTAAACAGAACTGAATATCTCAAAAAAACTCTACAAAAGCATATGTTTATCTTCTACGGATAACTCACAATAACCATTTTTGTCTTTCATTGATGCCAAGAAGATCGGGATAAGCAGATTCCCGGACAAGCATAGGCCTAACAGCGCACGGCTGGTGGTAAAAACACATTAACATTTATTTAAGAGTAGCAGCGCACACCGGGTATTAGCTAGTATAATATAACTGGGAGAGTAATTTTATATAAGTTATTTTCAGTTTAATGTTTCTAAAACAAAGTGGGACAACAAGAATCGTACGTACGTTAGGCCTGTATATAACTTATATAATGTACTCATTCTAAATATTTCTTTAGCCTATATTAAAATTAATGAATCACTAAAGCCTAAATGTTAGTGTTTTCTTCGCGAAAGTTGCATGTGGTAAAGGATTTGAGAACTAGGCCATAATAGTTCGTTTTTCACAATTATTTTAAAATCGCAATCATATCAAATTCGACGTTGTATGAAATAACAGTAGCCTATTTATGTAGGCCTACCAAGGATATTATTAAGGTTATTATTCCCTGAGGACGACAGGTTACCAGGCAGAGTGCTTTTGATCCGAGGCGTAGTAAATCGCAAGAGGGATAGGTTACAATAACTAATTACACTTGTGGTTCCTACATAATTTCATGTTTTAGTATTGTATAATGAAAAGGAAAATAAATGGCTATTAAATCATGAAATGTACATAGGCAAAGATGGTTAGACAATAATTTACCTTCCGACATTGTTTTTGAATCTGTAAACTCTAATATCAATCGATTAAGTAAACACAAGAAAAAAGTTAGTTTGATTTCCAAATTTGAGAAACTTAAGACTTAACAAATGATAAATATGGACTTCTTTACTAAAATTAATAATAAATGGATAGTAAATTTAACAAATAATGTTTTAATCTTAAGTTTAGGTGGTAAATTTGGACGACCAGTCATAAATATGAAGAAAGATGTCCCTGTTTTGGAATTTATAAAGAACTTTGAAATAATTTTAATTACAAATTGGAATTTTAAATCTATTCATTTGAATTTGTATACATATATTTATAAAAAAATTAATTGTCTTGGTGATGGTAACTATGTACAATAAATTTATAAACAACCATGTCTTGAAAATGATCTCACATATGGAGATTGAAACGTCGACACAATAAATTTATATTTTTGACTGAGATAACGTTTATTTTTTTTGTAATTATAATATAAGCAAATTACTTGACCGTCTCTTTTTTATATCCAACAATTAACTTCGTTGCTAAGGGATTTGTTTCTAGGGAATTTTTTTATTCAATAATAAATTCAAAATGGAAGAATATGCAAATGTTTCAGAAGAAATTTGAGAATTGGCAAAATACGCTGTTGTGCAAGGAGTATAAATGAAAGTGGTGATATGAATATTACAAATGGTGAATCTGTAGTTAGTGTTCATTAGACCCTATATGAATTTGAACGGTAAAATTTAATTTTATTTCAGTTATTCTAAAGCAGTTGAAAATATTTATGAAGGATGATTTGTATTTAGTGCCCGTAATGTGAGTTTCACGGCAAAATTTAACAAATGTAAATTATATGTCAGTTCACAACTTACAGACTATTTTGTGTTTAAAATATAATTTTCTTTATTGGAAATGTCTGATTGCTGAAATTAATATTTTTTATATGCATGGTACTTGGACATTACGACGGAATGAGGAAAAGCGACTGGAAGCTTTTGAGATGTGGATATGGAGAAGAATGGAACGTATAAAATGGACAAAGTAAGAAGTAAAGATGTGCTAGACAGAGTGGTTGAAAGAAGAAGAATACTGGAACTCATAAAGAAGAGGAAAATAAATTGGATTGGCCACTGGCTAAGAAGAAACTGCCTGCTGAAGGATGCCCTAGAAGGAATGGTCAACTGAAAGAAAGTTAGAGGCAAAAAAAGACATCAGACGATAGACAATATTAAAATAAATGATTTGTATGCAGATACAAAAAGGAAAGCTGAGTTAAGGAAAGAGTGGAGAATGCTGAGTTTTCAGTGAAAGACCTGCTCTTGAGAAGAACACTATGAATGAATAAATATGCATGGTAAACTTAATGACTGTTAGGGCATTGAAAATTTTAATTCCCGCGGAGATATTTTTGAAATAAATTACATATACTGTATCCCAGCAATAAACCAACAATTGAATAGTTGCCACGAAAAGAGATCTACCCACAAAAATTCGAAAATTGAGTTTTCAGTGAATTAGTGATCTGTCCGGAGAATATCACGGCATGGTGCATGTAAAACTATCCCTGCTCTCTTCCAGGCCTATTTTATTTATTTTTAAAAGTTGGCTTTCAAACTAATAGTGTTCTATAGGTCTATGTAACAAAATGGCTGATGAAGTTAGTCAAATCATGAGTAACAGTTTAGGCCTCTGAGTTAAGATCTGTTTTCGGGGTAACTATTCAATTATCAAGTACTAAGACATAAAAAATATATTGGACCTAAAGTGAAATTACAAGCAAGCTATGGGAAAAAGAAAATTGATTTTGAACGTTGTTCGATGATGAAGGCGGGTAGCAATATTTTCACCTCTCAGACATAGAAATCATAAGAACGGAGAAGAATTCTATGTCCGTGCATTTTACTCTAAGGAAAGTTGTAAGGTTTAATCTTACTAGTGCCCCCTCCTCCCAATCCGGGGCTTGTTACGAGTCCTAGGGGAGCACTTGAAGCCCGGCCAACATCATAAAAACAAAGAAAAAAATAAGCGGAACAAGAAGCTAAGATGAAGCGAATAATCATAAAAATGGTGGAAGATGGAATCCTTATTCGGCCATTTTCTTCATCACTAAAAAGCTGGAAGACCAATGGAATAAGACGAAGGGGAAAAGCTGAGATCCTACTCCGGGTAATTGAGTGACGACACCCGGATGGGAAGGGGGAATTCCTCTCTATGATTAAACGGAAAACATCTTTAGGTAGACTGAATCTATCGATCTTATTGAAGAAAGATAGAAAAGAAAATTGAATCTTTTCGTTGAGATTTTATAAACATTGACCTCCACATAATGGTGCACTTTGATATAAAAACAGATTTACATCGCATTTAAGGGGGAGACATTTATAAAGATGGATAAATCATTACCCATAATCAAAAATTATATATATATATATATATATATATATATATATATATAATTCTAAATAGCTGACATTCTTTATATTCTTTGCGTTAATTAAGGATAGGCCTACATTTAGCAATAAAAATATAATAATAAATATTATAATTATTATTAATGTTATTATTATTAGCCTATCATTATTATCATTATTCTCGTTATTATTATTATTATTATTATTATTATTATTATTAAATCTCATAGACTGCGATGCAGGACCTGTGGCACGAATGGGGAATTAAAGAGAGGGGTAGGCCTATGGAAGCTTCTTGTAGAAATCCAGGGAAAAGGCCCAGTAGACCAAGAATGAGTTGGAAGGATAACGTTTGCCATGATTTGAGGGAAGTAGAATATCTTCTTCTTCTACTTCTTCTTCCTTTCATGTGATAGACCTAGTGGCCTATTACGGTCTCAATCCAGCGTTTTAAGGGTCTGTCCAATCATCTCTTGCCTGGTGGCTGATAATTTAAGATTTGACGTGGTATTCTTGTTCTACTCATTCTTCTTACGTGAGATTTTCAGTTGTTTCTGTATTTGTACATATTCCATGACTGATTCTGTTTGTAATTCTCTGAAAATCTCAGAATTCCTTTTATGGTCTGTTCTTGAGTAACCTGCAGTACGACTCATAAATCTCATTTCTTCCGCAGTAAGTATTTGTTCATCTACACCTGCGAATTGTCCAGGCCTCACTACCGTAACATAATATGGGTCTGACCAGTGTTTTATAAATTCTAGTTCGTGTTACTGTGTTTGCCTTAAAAAATATTATTTATAATTCATGTTACTCTGTTAAATTTTTATAATTTCTTGACTAAAATATTTTTCCTCTTCGTATGTAACTTGGTAGAATATACAGGGAATAATTGTAAAACACCTTAGGATAGGAATGCATGGGGAGTTTATGTCCGCGCGGCCACGAACCTTCGGGTTCGATAGTGCTAGTGAGGTGTTTGATTAATTAATTATTATTCTATTTATCTATTTATTTAAACTGCCAGAATTTAGCCCATGAAGCCTTGTTTTCTACTCAACGAGTGAAAAATATTAAATACTGAAAAAAAAATACTTACGATCGTAATATATAGGCCTAATAAAGATAATTATAAGTAAATATTTAAACAAAATAAACTTCTCACAACTGGAATTCTCTACCACAGGAAATCAGGGGTTCCCGGACGTTAGATAGGTGCCTACATACATTTAAAAGAAATCTAAATTTATATTTGCTCTAACTTAAATCATTCTCATATAATGTAGCCTACATGCATTAATTGGTATTTGCCGTTCAAATCACTACATTACTACTGTTATTATCATCTTCATAATTTATTATTATCATTATCATTATCATTATTATTATTATTATTATTATTATTATTATTATTATTATTATTATTATTATTATTATTATTATTATTATTATTATTATTATTATTATTATTATAAAATTAAAAAGAATCAAGTTAATATTATTAGGGAAGCAAAAAATTAGAAACCAAATTAGGTTTCTAGAGTGTTCCTTATTATAGGGTTGGATTTAAAATGTTGTCTGATTTCAACGCACGCTCTATTTTGTGTGCCAATCTGATAATGTATCAAATTTCACTACAATAAATTAACATTAACCCGTGCCGTACTGGACCTAAATTTATAAATATTAAAAAGTACAGCAAGAGTATTTTTCTATTGTCTTAAACAAGAGAAATAAAATAAATCAATCTTCAAATACAGCTGCTTTAATTAAATTAATAGTTAACATCATAAATCGTTACCATTTTTATCGATATTTATTTTTAGATGAATTTTTTAGCTCAATGCGGCACGGATTCCTCATCATAAATTTCAACAAAAAGGACTTTTAATTACTTCTTATTTGTTTTCTTGTTTTGTTTTATTTATTTTACCTGATGAAGTTAAGACCGTAATGTCATCTATTCCACTTCACCACAGTTAAATTATACAGTATGTCAATTTGATATTCATACGTAGGCATTTTTATTAATAAAAGTCCAATTTTCAGAAAGTTTTTAAAAGTAAAGAAAAAATATTTATTGTGGTTTGAAGGAAACACTAAGTTATATCTAAATATGTAGTTCAAAACGTAATTACAAAATAAACATAATTTTATAAAAATAAATAATCTTTATTACACCCAAATACAAACCAATTTGTTATTCATACTCTAGAGAAATCACTGCAGTGTATTTGCTTGTCTAACTTGCTTAAACATTAATGCAACATGAATACCCTAAGTTGTGCATTTGTTTACATCTGCCTACTGTGCTGGTTGTGTACACTGGCAGTCTGTCGCCTCCAAAATGTGCAAATGTAAAGAACTCAGTTCTGATCTCAAGGATACAATTGTAAATCTTGCACTTAAGGGATATTCTTTGAGAAAAATAGGGCGACTGATAGGCAAATGTCATGCAACAGTACAGTATATACTAAATAAATTCAAGTATAAAGGTTCAGTAGAGAATGTTCCGAGAAAACTTACACACAAGAAGTTAAGTGAAAAGGAGGAGAGAACCATTGTGAGACAAGTGAAATTCAACCCCAGAATTAGTGCTCCAAAATTGCGGTCTACCCTAGAAGTTTCTACTGGTAAGAAGGTATGTACTGAGACAGTTCGGAAGGTGTTAAGCAGAAATTGCTATGATGGAAGAAAGACTAGAAAAAGGCCGTATGTAAGTAAGAAGAACAGTGTTGTAAGACTACAGTTTTCAAAAGAACATGTAAATAAGGGGCAGGCATTTTGGAATAATTTTCTCTTGTCTGATGAGACTAAAATCAACTTGTTCGGTTCAGATGGCGTTCATAGAGTCTGGAGGAAAGCCAATGCGGATAATGATGTGACCAATACAAAACCTACAGTAAAACATGGGGGTGGGTCTATAATGTTATGGGGGTGTATGTCGGCAAAAGGTGTTGGCAATATACAGTCCATTGACAATGTTATCGACAAATTTGTGTATAACGACATTCTTCGTAAGAATGTTAAACAAAGTGCAACAAAATTGGATATGCTCCCTACGTACATGTTCCAACAAGATAACGACCCCAAACATACGGCGGACTTAAATAAGACTTGGTTGATATGGAACGTGCCAAAGCAATTGAAAACCCCTCCTCAATCTACTGACTTAAATCCTAGAGAATATTTATGGGCGTTTTTGAAACCTAGGGTCCTCAGCTGAAATCCTTATTCAAAAGAAGTATTGAAGAAGGTGGTTACTGAAGAATGGTGCAAAATCAGTCCTCAGATATGAGATGGGCTTGTCAGATACATGCAGCGTAGATGTCAAGCTGTTATTAAAGCTAAAGGTTACCCTACAAAGTAGTAAGGACCGTTAATTTTTTTTTTCTTCATTTTTTATTTTTCCCCCCATTCTGACTGTATGAATAGAAAATTGACTATAAAATTTACAAATTTTAAAGTTTCTTAATATATTATACGTTAATTGTTTATAGAATTTGTTTAATTGTATATAGGCCTATTATGTAAAGAAGTGTACCTGAAAATGTTTAGTTAATGGCAAAATATAGGCTAATTGCAATATTCTGAGAATTAAAATTGTGCTATTTCAATTATAAAATCTAAGTGTATGAATAAAAAATTGACACACTGTATATAGGCCTATGTCATTATAAATGATCTATAACTTGATTATTAGTATATAATAGGAATGGGCTATACAATATAGGCCTACAGTTGACAAGGAAAGAACATGAAATATTTAAAGAAAATAATAATAATAACCTATAAATATGTTAAGTAATTGTGTTGGAAAATAGTGTAAAATATAAAATAATAATTAATATACCTTGAACACGGTTATATATATTATTTAAGGAAGTATTTACAACCAAAGGGGGGAAAATAGGCCTATAGAGGGTGTGCGGAATGAAATACGAAAAGTCTAAATTAAGTCCTACCATACATAACACATCGGTCTATGTACATTCTACATATCGCTAATACGTTCTACAACAGAAATTCTTCCTCTTTTTTTATTTTTATTTTTATTTTTTATATTATTGTTTGAAGACTTCTGCGCTTCAATCTACATGAATAACACGCAGTTTTAAGGTCGAACCGAATATTTATGAGAACAAATACATGTTATCAGAAAACTATAGTAATCTTACAACAGTCGGAATCAAAACAAACCCACAAGAAAATAGACCATGAATCGCCAAGAGATTGGATTAAAGATACATAGGAAAACAAACTACATTTACAACAAGTTATATGATCATAAAGTTCTGGCAAAATGCCTGACACAACTTTTCATAACAACATCAACAAAACAAAATAACATTAAATAACAGTAACTTCATAAACAATAATAATGGCAGTTGCAAAAATAAATCCTGCATTAAAAAAAAGTAATAAAAAAGAGACTACGCTTGGCACGAACCCAATACAAAATATCAGTACCTGTAACTTCATTAAAATACTGCAGTTTTTGCTTGATACAGTAAACAAACAGGATTTACATTTCATGCATGTTATAATGTTCAACTACACGCATTCCAATCGTAGTTAATTTCAATTTGTGATCATTTCACACTCGTATCACGTAGTCGTTCCGTTTCAATTGAGTTTCAAGTCAATTCCCTTCCGAAACACAACTTCCATTTTCATTGTTATTGTCATTCACAAAAAAAGAGTCACTTTGTATCTCTGGATTCTCTGAATCAAATCGATAAAGACATTGAGTACTCCTATATTTTTAGGCCTATTATTTTTAGTTTCTATAAGAAAAGTTACAAAAAAGTAGTTATGACTTTATAGTTCTCTAATTTCATAAATGAACGAACTGTATAATTAAAAATAATATGAAAATAATATTACTTAGAGCAAGGTATTATTATTACGATTGTTATTATTATTATTATTATTATTATCATTATTATTATTATTATCATCATCATTAGGGAAAGGATTTTAATGCACTAAAAGATAAGATTGCAACACTGATAGTATACATTGCTCAATTGTTTCTGTGTGAAACCAAAACAAAATGCAGTCAGAAGTCTAACTTCTCATATTATTCAACTGTTTGTATGTGAAACCAAGACAAAAGACAGTCAGAACTCTTATTTCTAATTATAATACAATCTTAACTTTTACTACATTAAATTCCTTGCCCTAATTATTATTATTATTATCATTATTATTATTATTATTATTATTATTATCATTATTATTATTATTATTATTATTATTATTATTATTATCATTATTATTATTATTATTAGGCCCTATTGTTATTATTATTAATTAAGTAAAAATAAAAAATTAATAAATAGGCCTATGGATTTTCATCAAGTAAACACTAACTCAATTGATTATTATTATTTTTATTATTGTTATTATTTTTATTATTGTTATTATTATTATTGTTATTATTATTATTGTTATTATTATTATTGTTATTATTATTATTATTATTATTATTATTATTATTATTATTATTATTATTATATTATTATTATTATTATTATTATTATTATTATTATTATTATTATTATTATTATTATTATTATTATTATTATATTATTATTATGAACTTAGGAACAATAATTACAAACAGGAATGAGATGCACAAAGAAATTAAACATAGGCTCTATTCTGGAAATACGCATTACAAGGATTCTTGTCGTCCCAACTCCTTTCAAAAAACGTTAAACTGAAAATATATAGGCCTAAAATGTATTCTCCCAGTTATATTAGGGCATATATGAATGCGAATCATGGACTCTTAATTTAAGGGAAGAAAGGATATTTACGAGTATTTCAGAATAAAGTTCTTAGGGAAATTTTTGGACTAAAGTGAGATAATAAGACAGGCTGAAGACGACGAAGACATCCTAACGTAAGCATAGGCGAGCTATATGCACTTTATAGGAAACCAGATTTAATATAAACAGTTTATAAGTACTCGCCAGACAGCGTCTATATGCCAAGACATGCTGGTAAAAATGCGGCGATGATAGAGGCGCATAAAAGCTTTTGCTATGGAAGCAAACCAGATTTTCTCTGAAAATACCAACTGGTATACCAAGAATAGCAGATGGACAGTAGAATAACATTAACAACGCCATACCAGGAGAGAATACCAGAATGTCGAAACGACAATGTAATGTCATTGAACAAAAAAAAAACGATTTGAGGAAATATATTATAGGCCTACAGAGGGTGATTGGAAAAATATTAGCTCAGGATAGGGATGTATGGAGAGCTTATTTTAGTGCAGCCATAAACCTATGGGTTCGATAGTGCCACTAAATTAAATAGTTATATGTAATGATATTAATTTGTGACCTTTTCGAACCAATAAAAATTTTCTTAAGCAAAGTAGCACCCTGAAGTAGGCTACAAGATAACATACTGTAGCTACTTGTCAACCAATGAGAATCCCTGAAAGCAAAGTAGCACTAGTGTTAAACATATACAACGTTACGATCCAACATTCGTAAGTACCGAATATTGTTTATGTCGTGCAAAAAAATAATAATTATATCGGTATCGAACAGATGCAGACAATAAAAGTTATTTTAACATGCAGTGAGTGAAACTAAAAATCTGCATTTGTAATTCCTGTCATTGGTTGCTTCAGTGTTTATTCGAAAACCTCATTCACTCAACATTACCAACTATGTGACGATGGAAAACTGTTTTTTTAAAATGAGGACAGAAATTGAATAAAAATTGCAATTTACCAAAGTAACATCTGCATTCATAATACTTACAACATAAAAAGTAATATGTAACTCTATGTATAGCATTTTAAAACCTAACTTTGTAGTATTATTTAAGGGATTTGATTAATAAAAAAAAAGTTGGTGATACAGGAATTGCGTATGCTAACTGAATTTCTGGTACTCGTTTTTGCGGGCACGCCATAGTGTAATTGATTAAGCCAGTACGCTACTATTAGCCGAAAGGTCGAGGGTGCAAGTCTCGGTTTGGTCATGAATTTTAAACTAATGTAAAGCTTCTGGCGGTAGCATGACCCTGGAGTTGACTCATTCTCTTAATAAAATGAGTAACATACGCTTGTTCAGGGGGTAAATACGGCCATTACACAGCGCTGATATTCCGACTGATTTCTCTTCCTGATTGTCTAGAAAGGTGGGTGTCTTAACCTCCTACTATCCCAAGGGCTTTTCAAGGCCTGTAATGGGATCAGTTTGCATTTTTATTTCTGCTCTTTACAGCTAGTAGCTTCCTGGTACTGCTTTTTCAAATGTTTTCTCGGAAAATTAGCCGAACAAAGTAAAAATTAAAACTTAATATTTTGGCTGTCATTATATCTTTGAATAGAACGTGTAACTTACTTCCCAGTCATATAGGCCCTAAGTGAATGCCAATCACTATCATTATTTAAATCGAAATTAACTGATATAGTAAGTTACAAAATACTACCAGCATGACAACTAGGCTATATTCAGCATTTATATATTGGATTCAATATTTTAGTTTCCAGGCGGCATCAAAGGCATCTGTATCCCTCTGGATTAAAAAATACATTGTTACTGCCAGGCAGAACCGGGGAGTTGTTACAGGCTTCTAAGACGCCGCTCCAATCAGCAAAAACTGAAAACAATTCTCTGCCAATAATGTCTTCGCATTTTAAAATGACGTTTCCACGTCAACTCCATGTGGATATAATTATCTTAACAGCGTTGCAACTTTTGTCTTTTGCAGTATCATTATAATATAGTAGGTTATGTTAGTGTCAGTGAATAAAACGTGACAACGCCGCTTGTTATGCTAAACACTTATTTGTGCAAAATAAACCTAGCTAACCACAAAGCAAAGCGCGTGTAAACTAAAATACTGAGTCCACTATATATATATATATATATATATATACACCTATAAACATTCATCTAGGAAACTTTTCTTACTCTATTTTATTAATATTTTATTTAGGCCTATATTCCATGTTTTGTTAGTGTTAGCTAATATTAGACCACCTCCGCATTGTGTCTTGTTTAGTCTATATTTTAATAATAGGCTATTTAAAAATTTTGTATTAAGTAGGCCTATTTAATTTTAGTATGATTTTATTTTTCGCTGATTGAGTGAAAGAGGGAGCTTTATCGCCTTAACTCTGCCAGATTAAATCAAGCATTGTAGTACTATTATTACACTGAGCAACAAAAAAAAAACTTTGTCTCAGAGAGAAAAATATGTGATTCTGATAGTATTTTTTCTTCTGAATTCAAATATGATATCGGTTTTTCTCCATCACGCAAGGTTTCCGAGAGACAGGAATTTATAATTTCAAACACTTTAATATTTTCTACATTCGTAACTACACAATATTCGAAATTCGGACTCACCTTGAAAGTAAGAAATGTTGATTTTCTACTATATTTCGCCTGTGGAGCATCCCTCTTGACGGTCCAACAATAATCGGCATATTAGGATTCCATTTGCCATGATATACTCGTATCTTTTCCATAGCTGAAATCTCCTGATGAAAGTGTTCCCCGTTTTATTTTACAATGGACAAATGGACGAAAAAAAAGTTTATTGAAAATAATTATTTAAATCCATTAATTGAAATTGAAATAAAAAAAAACTGTGGGTGATGGATAAATTCTGAATACATGTTTGAAAACACGATAAAAAACTGCATTAAGTACAACTTTTGGTACTCATGAGACAAAAATCATGTTGACCAGTGTTATCTTTCTGAAAATAGACGCTCGCCTCTCACCGCTGGGTTACTCGGGTCTCGGTTACTCCTTGTGGATTTCGTGGTGGACGAAACGGAGATTGAGCAAGTTTTTCTCGGAGTTTTCTCCCGTATTCCCTGCCACAATTTCATTCCATCATTTCTCCATACTCATCTCATCCATTTAGTTTCATTTCATTCATCTGTCTCTGTGATGTTGCGTCAGGCGTGGTCGGCCGGCACCCTTGTCATTCACAGACCTCTATAGAAGGGGCTTCGTCTCATCTCATCCTTCGACCCGACCCTGAGTTGTTGGACACGAGTTGAGGATATTATATATTTCTGAAAAAGGCTGCTGAGAAGAAATTACCGAAATATTAGGTTATAATTCTCATTTTACTTGCTCGTTTCTAGACAAAATATAATTTTTAGGTTATCTGTCATTTCACTTTGCTGTCGATTCTCAGTATATATATATTTTCTATATTTGCAAAATAACTTAAGTCTTTAAAATCATAGAAACTATGCTCACAAAAGACACATCAGTAAAAAAAACTAATTGGAATGACAGGAAATATTAATTAATTGTACACCACGCTTTAATCAGAACAATTCTACGTAAAACGACTGAATCTCAAATATATTGGATTTATATTCCATTACTTATCGTTATTTTTAACGGTTACCGTTAGAACACTACTACAAATAAAAAACAGGAAAATGCCACATCAATTTTAATTCAGTTGGAAGTTTCAATGTAACGTAATCACAGGTTTTAGGACCACTGCCCCACCCCCTGTCCCCCATTCAATCATATAAATGAATTGTAGTAGCAGCCACCGAGATAATAAATACATTATAATGTTTACAGACTCATGGCCTACTGTTATCAAAAACAGTATTCGATACCAAATATACCTATAATAAATTTCACAAAATTTTACGAATGAAAAACGATTTTTTTGGATAGCACTTTTTTTTCTCTCGTATGAAAGTTAAGTTCAGTAAGCGATCTCGATTAAAAATAAACAATCCATCAATATTACGTCATCTCAATGTTTATTGCAATTGCAAAAATGTCAAGTATAATTTTATAATCTAGGTTCGTTACTGCGCTATACCGGTAGGGGGCAGAGATTTGGGAAGCGGGTTTTGAAAAAAAAAACAGTGGCGTCAACCTAAATGAATTATTGAAGGTTCCCGATGTATCGACGGGGGGTGGGGGTTAGAAGGGAGGAAAGGGTTGGGGAATTATTAATTGTCTCTGTATTCAAAACACTGAACGATGATACAGACTCGTTCGGTGCAGTATTAATTGAAAATTTATCGAAGTTTCAACGTCAAAAAGTGTCAGATTCATCATTGGTTTTTTAGTATTTTTTTTTTGCCACACCAGTTTTTTAATAAATAAATCTATATCATACAAACAAACGAATGCGGTGGATTCATTGGAATTGAGGAATCCGGGGTTTTACGTAAAATAGTAGCAGATAAACCAACTATAAACATTAATCATTTGCTTGAATTTGCCTATTGAGAAATTGAGCCCACTAAAATAATTCCGTGAACAAATCAAAATTGTATAGTAAACCAAATAATTTTCTGAATAAATTAAAATCATCAGATCCCTCTTTATTTTTCGGGGATCAGGTAAGCGGCTAACCAATTTCAAATACTAGCAAAATGCAATTATTTTCGCGCAACGGTTTGGCTTAATGTTAAGCCTTCTATCCGAGTGCAATATCGACATTCATTTTTTATAACAACATAATAATGTCAATCATACGATAAGAATGTTCTAATAAATTAATAACGCCCCCATGTCCTAACGACAACAAATCAAATTTAGTTATATAATTCTTTCCCATATAATCGAGATTAATAACATTCTATATTATGGGAAACAACGTCATAAAACACATGTGTTAAGGGGAGCCGTCTGTTATGTGAGGTAAAAGCAGTTTGCAATCAAAAAAATTATATCAGATAATATATTTTTGCGCAATAGTGAGTTTTGTCGTACTTAAAGTAATGGCGACCATGATTGAAAGTTCAACTTCCTACATTTCGGGGTTGCCAATCTACATAACTATAACTTACTTTAATAAGATGACTATAGGCTAGGCCTACTGTAATATTACATAGGGAAGTAAAATCATTTGCCCTCTATGTAGGGGCTACACTACGTACAATATATATATATATATATATATATACATAATGTCCAAAAGGTAGTGTTAAGTACGTAGAGGCCTACATTATACGAAACAAATCACTGCATTTTAAATGAACTGAACAGAACTTTATTTGAAACAATATAAAACAATAAATACGTAGGCCTACTTGCCGCCTTTTATCACTGATTGGTGTCACGGCCTGCTGTAGTCTCAACTAATAAACACTGTCCACACTGTTAACATTAGTCAATTGTTTATAATGAATGCAAATATTTCCAACAAAGATATTATTATTTTACTATTATTTATTATTTTGAAAACACCTTCGCGCAAAAAATAATGTACAACGCACGTTTGTGAAGTGTTTTACAGAATCTCGGAAATTAAAAACCTGGCTATCGCTCAGTTTTTAAACATTTTCTTTGCTTCTGTAAAAACCACTTCCCAACTTCGCATCGTAACATACTATTTCTTAGGGTCAGTTTCACCAAGAGAGGTAACTGTATTATGCCAGTTTTCCCCATGTATAATGCATAGCTTAAACTGGCGTAATACAGTTACCTCTCTTGGTGAAACTGGACCTTACTAGCTAATACACGGCGTCCGCTGCTACCATTAAATAAATTAAATATGATTTTTAAATCTTACGATTAAGGTAAACTCCAATATCTTTTTTAGAGTATAATAACAGCTATAGGCCTACAATCGCCGTACCTTAAAATGTGTAGGCCTACACAATGTTTTACATTGCGACGAATCAAATATGGCGGTTTGCTAGAGTCAATTCTTATTTCGAATTTCTGGAAAACCCTCACTTCAAATGATCGGATTTCATTAAATTTTGGACAATACTTACCGCGGTTTATTTTAATAGTAGGCCTATATACTGAATTTCGTTGTGAAATATCGAAAATTGCGACCGATAGAGCGACTTTTTAATTTTCATTTCTGTTAACTCCTATGCATAATGGTTTTGGAGCATAATAGATAACAGCTAAAAGCTCGGCATTTGTGAGAACAAATGTTCATGAAGATCGGTTGAGTGCTTTAGAAGTCTACAAGTCACAAACATACGCAGGCTGAATTTTTATATATAAAGATAATATATTATACTTAGTTATTGCTTTTACGGCCTTTGAGTCTAGCCTCTCCTTTGTTAGGAGTGTCTAGACCAATTTAATTTGCTAACACTAATTTCTCTGCAGATACCATGAATGGTATGTGGTCAGCATACCGATCCAATGAGACATCCAGTAGCGAACTAAGATAGTAGGCTTATTATTTGGATGTTTAAGGTCGGTAAATATTTTACTTATAGGCCTTTTTTGCAGGCTTAAGGCTATTTTATAAGTCTGAAAATCTTCAAACTCGGGACCCACGGCTTAAAGTCCCTCCCGGAGAACTTATTCCTTGGAATTTTCAAACTTAAAAAATCAATCAACGCCGGTCGTCTTTGAACTCGCGACCCTCGGGTCTAGAGACAAGGAACATAACCACTAGACCACTGAATCAGTAAAAATTATTTAAATTTGTATGAAATTCTACAACGATAAGCAATGGGTAATAACTTAAGATAATGCACGATTTGTTTTCACTGCAGTTCGGTACATTTAAATAAACTTGTATAACAAATTGAGTTTAATTAATTTAAGGGTTAATAAAAGAAATTCCGTGAACCAGCAAAATAGTTAGACCATAAATTCGACTTGCTTATAAATTCACTTAGCTTACGGAGTGGGATTTTTAGTTAGTCTGTCTGAAGCAGACCTATAGCAATCAATTTTTAATTTTTTTATTTCCACTTTTTAGTTAGAGCATATTGAGACGAGTCCACCAAGACCGAATGAATAGATCTATATCCGCCTAGTGCAAAATCTATCCGCCTAGCGCGAATCTATCTGCCCAGCGCGAAATCTATCCTCCTATAGAAAAATATATCCTCCTAGGAAAGAATCTATCCGCCTATAGGGTTTATCATGTCTAGAAAATAGCACTGCTATTAAGGGAATCGTATTGACACTTGACTCCGCAGACTATGGTGACGAAGATGGATATATATCCCTTCTCCTTCCAGCATAAGTACAGCATCAACATAAATTTACGACACAATTATCTTCACTAATGCTACTAAAATCTAAATCCTGATCATTCTAATGTGGTTACTAAAGAACGGCATTAACATTTGGAATTTTATAGATTGTGACCACACAAAAGCCAATAACTTTATACCATTCTCGCTGAGAAACCACGCGTGATATATTAGTTGCTTACTCTTCTTTGACCACAGATGTACATGACCAAACAAGTTACGTTGAAAGGGGATGCTTCAGTGGCATCTCCGTTAGCCGCTGTTCCGGTAAGCGAGTTCATCCCCTAACTTTATTAAATAATTTGGTGAAAATTATGCATTTCATAATTTTTTTTCATAAATCAGGCAGCCTCTTTCTTGGCAACGTTGTAGGTGAAACTAATTAATAATAACAACAATAATTAAATATTTGTCTGAGATTATTGTTGTTATTATTATTAACCACTCACAGGGAATAATATTTATAAAAACATATCAATTAGAAACTAATTAAATGTAATTGTTTATTTCAATTACATTAACTAATAAACGAATCTCACTTAAATATTACACCTTTACTAAAAATAATTGCTCCATAAGAGTAATATTATCCACCGCTGTGGTCTCGAGGTAGCGTGCTGCCTTGTCACGCAGCGGGCCCGGGTTCGATCCCCGATCGGGGCAGTTTTTCTGGGTGAGGTTTTTATCGGGGTTTTTCCTCACCTGTAAGATAAATGTCAGGAAAATTTTAAGGACCAAACGGTCCCCGAAATCATATGGCCATCATCATCATCCTTATTATCATATCATCAGCATCATTCTACACCGGTGTGGAAAGCAACGGTAAGCTACCACACCTACAATTCCCTAGTAAAGCTGCAAAGCATAGCATGAAAATGCTATGAATGCAGTGAAATACCCGCCCTTGGGCAGAATTACTGTAGATGGATGGATGGAAGAGCAATATTATTTTGTAGAGATGAAAACCGCTATAGCACGAAATCTATCCGCCTAAGGAAGAATCTATCCGCCTAGAGAAGAATCTATCCGCCTAGCATTGCAATACATTTGCACAATCGCTTTTGAAAACCCTATAGAGAGAAGTAATAACAGAAAACAGTTGTGAGGGGAAAAATAATAAGTCTTCAGGAAAACAACAATATTATTAAGAAAGGTATAAACCCTGTGGAAGTGAGAGTATCTTATTGACGTGTTAGAAATACTTTTAATGAAAATCCATCGTTCAGTTCCGATGAGGAACTTGCCCAATAAACACAACAACTTCTTTCTTTCTTGTTGGTTAGGTTTTATGATATCAAATCGTATAAACCGCTGTAATAACATAATAGATTATAGGTGTGACTTTTATTTTTCATTCTTCCCGTGTGTATGGGAGAGGAAGTTTTGCGCGAGTTATTGGTGGTCCTGCGTGAAATATAGGTTAGATTCGGTTCCATTCTGCAATATTAATCCGAATCGCCAGGGAGGTCGTAAATAACATGTATCGACTCCCATGACTTTTTCTTCTACTTCAACTCCAGCGATATGGCCTACAAGTTCACACATCATGTTCCGCGACCCACACAACTATTAAATTAACTATTGAATTAAGCTTTTTATCGGCCTATAGAACAGCGATAGGGAAAAGGGGTGGAATGAACGTAATCTACATCTTACTCACTCCACATCTATCTCAGCAAGGTCAGGCGTATTTATTCTTTTTCGAGTTCGATTGTTTACAAGACGAGACCAAAGCTGTGCAGTGGCGTATTTCAGTAGCAACGCGATGTAATAGTTGTGTTGTTATACTCTTTACCTCTTAATTAATAGGTTGCTGATAAATGTTAATAGAAACAAAAGTTTTTTTTCCGCGATACTGCGTTTTGTCGTACTTACAGCAATGGCGACTATGACTGAAAGATCAACTTCCTACATTTCTGGTTTTGCCAACCTAAATAAGTATAATACTGTAATATTACATATTACGAACATGCGTGTACTGTATGTATACTACATACAATGTATATACACAAAAAATATCAAAAAGGTAGTGTTAATATACATTATACGAAACAAATCACTACATTTTAAATGAACTGAACTTTATTTGAAACAATATAAAACAATAAATACGTTATTTACGAAATTTTATCACTAATTGGTCTCATGGCCTCCTGTTATTTTATCACTAATTGGTCTCACGGCCTCCTGTTGTTTCGACTATTAAACATTGACCACACTGTTATCGCTAGTCAAATGTTTATAATGAACGCAAATATTTCCAACAAAGATGTTGTTTCACTATTATTTATTATTTTGAAAACACCATCCCACAAAAAATAAAAAAAAATGTACAACGCACGTTTATGAAGTATTTTACTGTATCTCGGAAATTAAAAACCTCGCTGTCGCTCGGTTTTTAAACATTTTCCTCGATTCTGTAAAAAACACTTTCCAACCTCGCATCGTAATATAGCCTATTATTACATTTTAGAAATTAACATATATTTATTACTCGCCCAAATTAAATCAGCACGCGGAAAATATGCTAGGAATGTGCTGTCCATTCTCTTCATTCTCTTACTATGTTGCCACTTGCTGTCCCTTGCATTGTATTATTTGACAAGGAGGAGAGCTCTGGCAAATACTGTTCTTTAAATTATCCGACACCTACAGTATTTGCTGACCAAATGAATAATCCTGAAACCATGTTACTACTGGGGAATGAGCTGTCGCTCCTTTGCCTTCCTCATTACATATTGCCAATTCCCGTCACCTGTGTTGTATTGTTAGGCTGTTAATAAAGAGGTGACAAACATTATGATTTAAAATGATTCGAAACCTTCAGCAGTAATCTGCTAAATGACTAATTTGACAATCAATCAACGATATTTGAAGCGTGTTTAGGGATGTTTCCTTCCATAGAGAAATAGTTTGGTGACACTAGCGCTAACAGATTTCCCCTCCAGTCGTAAGACTTAACTTGGATATAAAATGTATTTTGTATGTAATTATTTTTATTGAATGTCAAACTTTAGTAGCAAGTTCGGGAATCGTTTCTTTTCTTGTTTCTCAGTGTCACTCCACCCAGTAAATACCTTATTTATTTATCACCACCTTCATCTTAAAGCACTACATCTTCAAAATTGAATGTTTGGCCTTCTCGATAATCTTCCTCCAGACTCTTCTATATTCCGCCAATTTCAGGTTTGTCACCCTCATCTTCTACATATCCTCTCAAATATCATCCTTCCATCTCATCTGAGATCTACCAACAGCTCTAGTTCCGATAGGCTTCCATTTATGTAGTTTTTTAACTAATCTCCGTTGATCCATTCTTATCAAATGACCAAACCATCCAATCCTAAGAGATCTGATATGATTTATTATATTTTAATTTTTAATTATTATATTTAATTCACTATTTGTTTTCATTTTCCAAGTTTGGTCTGGTCCTTTATTTGGACCCTAATTTTTTGGGCCTTAATCTTTCCTTTGATAGAAATTACTAGACCAAGTTAATTTAATTACCGTATTTACCTAGGGATGTCATGAATGGTATGCGGTAAACATATCAATCAATGAGACATTTAGCAGGCACCTAAGGTATTACTAGGATGAAGGATGTCAGTAAATGTTGCACAGAGGCATATTTATTCAGGTTCCCTATGTCCGCACATGGGGACATGTGTTTTCCGTAGCGGGAGTTTCTTAACCAAGCTTATTTCTATACATAGCCTATGTCAGGGAGCGACATCTAGTAGGCCTATGCAACTATGATATCACTCGGATGGTGAATGTCGATTAAATTTTGCTCAAAGCAACTCATTTTGGCTTGAATTTCTTTTACGTCTCCGAAAAACTTCAGATTGGAGACCCACGGCTTAAAGTTTCTGCCGGAAGACTTGCTACTTGGATATTTCCATCCTAAAAAATCCATAGGCTATACCTCGGCCCGGTTAGAGAGTTGGGACCAGAGGCACTAGACCACCGCGGCCGACACTTGGTAAATTTAACTTTTTTTATTTACCAACCTCATGGGCTAGTGGTCAGCACTTCTGACTGCATTTCATGAGGTCCCGGGTTCGATTCCCGGTTAGACCATAGGGATTTCTCCTTAAAAGGGAATTATTCCTGTGGTTTCCAATGGTCCGGATTTAGTTAAGTGTTAAATAGACAACAATAATTTTTCGTATCATTTATTTAAATGTAGCGGACCGCACTGAAAACAAAATCGTGCATAACTGTTATTATTAGGTATTATCGCCTTACTATGATGGTTGTCCAGTGGCTCGCTTTGTTTCCCCACAGCTGTTATATATAGGCCTAGGCCTAATTAAATATAAAAATGCCTACTACCGCCACTATAATAATTCCGCATGTTAATCATTGTCAAACATTGTCGCGAGGCACCCGCTTTTATATGAACTGACAACAATCATAGTGAGGCGATAATATACTGTGTAATTACACACCACATTTCAGTAATTTCTTATCGTTAGCTATTTTCTGTTTTATTAAAACTATTAGATAAATTAAAACAAATTATGTTTCCTATACGATACATGAGAATTAAAGGGTTAACTGGCACTTACTTACTTACTTACTGGCACTATCGAACCCGTAGGTTCATGGCCGCGCGGACATACGCTCTCCATACATCCCTATCCTGAGCGAATGCTTTCCAATCATTCCCTGTATAATATACTTCCCTCAAATCATAGTTAATATTATTCTCCCGCCTCGTTCTTGGTCTACCACCTGGGCGTTTTCCCTCTGGCTTTCCTACAAGAAGCTTCCATGCAAGTCTTTCATTCCCCATACGTGCAACATGTCCTGCCAATCGCAGTCTACGAGACTTAACTGTTCTTATTATATCTGACTTCCTATAAAGACCATGTAGTTCATTGTTATGTAGTCTTCTCCATTCACCTGTTTGTTCATCTCTCTTTGGTCCAAAAAATTTCCTAAATACTTTATTCTCAAATACTTGTAATCTCCTTTCATCCCTTAAAGTAAGAGTCCATGTTTCACATCCATATAATATAACTGGTAGAATAAGCCTAATAGTTTTAGGTCTATATCGGCGCTAAATTATCTTATCATCGGGGTAACATAACTCCATTTTCTAGGTGCCCCAACCCAAGAAATGGATTGAAATTCAGCCAATGCCGGGTAGAAAGTCAGACTTGTCATAAAAGACAACCTGGTGGCATTGAACACACAAAAAAAATATATGTTTCCACCCAAATCTGGATATTATGGAATATATTACACAAGGCAGGAGAACTGGAGTTTACTTAGTCTGGTAATGAAACACTTTTTAAAAGCACAGAGTGGTGAATTTTTGTAGTCGGATAGCAACAGTAGGGCGGTTAACCGACGCCCGATCTGTCACTCATAAGCCAAAGCTGACCGCACAAGTGGAGGGAGGCGCAATAATTCAATATCTGGACGCCTCGCGTAGCGCAGCGGCGACAGCCAACAAAAACAAACGCTGCCAGATAAGCAGCAACAGAAAAAAAAGTGGAAGGTGTCACAATAAAAAGTATCTAAAGTATATTTTACAATCTCTGAAAACCAGAGAGTTGGAGGAAAAAAAAATTAAGCACTACCGTGATGAAAAGCACGCGGATTACATTTGTCACGACGTAGACAATTTCTGTGAGAAATATTACTCACATTATTGTTTCAAAACAATTCTCTACAAAATAAAATATATATTTCCACTCTACAAGCCACCAATGATACGTAAAATGAAATAAAAAATCTTAATACAATTTAAAGTGGATGAAATTCATTTTAAAGGTTGAAATTAAATCTTATTTGATTTTTTTTTAATTAGACAATTTATTTCAAGTTCTGTTACAAAGCATTTTATTATATTGATCTGAAACCTGGGCAGTACGTAGAAAACAAGCCAACAAGCTGTTAGCAGTAGAAATGGATTTTTGGAGGCGATCGATAAGAATTTCAAGAAGGGATAAGGTCAGACACGGCATAATAAGGGAAATTATGCCTATACAAATTAAAAAAAGAAACATATTAGGAAAAATAGAAGAAAAACGTTTGAAATGGTATGGACACCTCATAAGAATGGAAGAAGAGAGAATACCAAAGAAGATCCTTAATTGGAAAGCTAATGGAAGAAGTGCAAGAGGCCTAGAGAACGATGGATAGATGGAGTGAAGAGAAGTATGGAAGCTAGAGATTTGAGGGAAGAAGATGATTTAGACAGGAACCTCTGGCGTCAAATCACTTTGGGTTGAAGAAGAAACACTGTACTGTGGGATATTCCTAAATAAAAAAAAAGACTAGAAGCAGCAGAAATGAAATAGGCTATTTACGATTTGTGGCTGGATATACATTAATGGATAAAAAACGAAGTGAAGATATTCGTAAAGAACTACAAATATTAAGTCTGACAAAAAAATAGGAGAGTATAGGAGAAAATGGTATGAACATGTTTGCAGAATGTATACCAACAGATTGCCTAGGAAAAGTCTGAATTACCAACCGAAAGGAGGAAAAAGAGACCGGGAACGCCCACGAAAGAGATGGACACAGCAGCCATGATCCTTGGAGCCGGAATGAACCAATCAGGTTTAATCCTTGTAAGAAGAAGAAGAAATTATCTGGATACCCGACGTTGAACGAGTACTCTTTATTCCAAACTACTTGCCACTAACTAACTCTCTGGCACTAGCAAACCTGGAGATAGGCTACATGGCAACATGGACACATGCTCTCCATGCATCCTATCTTCAGATAATGTTTTATAAACAACCCTTGAATGATTATTATCATATAATTATTGTTAATACTATTCTCCCCCCTCATTCTTGGTCTACCTAAGGGTTTACGGCAAGGAGTTTCAATGTCACTCTATCATTCCCAACGTGACACATGTCCTGTCGATCGGAGTTTAATAGTCTTAACTGTTCTTATAGCTAGGCTATACATAATTTCCTACAATGATCAAGTAGCTCATTGTTGTGTAATATTCTGTTCGTCTTCCTTCAGATCATTATGTTTCATAAGAACTTTATTCCCAAATACTCATAAAATGTTCTTCTTCCTTAAATATGAGTTCAAGTTTTGCATTCATATAAAAACTTATAACAGAAAGAATAGTCTAAGTTTTATGTATTTTCAGTTTAACCCTTTTTTTTTTTAGAGAAGTTGGTTGAAACCCCGGTCGGGTTTGAACCCGCGACTCTAGGGACAAAATGCAAGGAACATAACCACTATTCCACTGCTGTCGACTTACTATAGGCCTATATACATATATAGGGTTTCCAGTATAAAACCGGACACTCTGCGGCTGGCAGAGTGAAATGCGGACAAGGAGAGAGCGCTGCCTGACGGATGAAACCCCGTGAGGCGTGTCCGGTTTTATATTGGAAGCCCTGTATATTATATATATATATATATATATATATATTCACATTGAGCAATGCTAGCTTAATATGACATGATAAGAAAAATAAAGGCCTGAACGGGATTTGAACCCGGACCTCTGGGTTGGTACCCCAGCGTGCTATCCATTACACCACCAGGCAAATCCAATTGAAACACCTATCTTTCTTATAAATATATATATATATATATATATATTATATTCTCCATTATTACTAGATGTCACAGCTACTAGGTGGCAGTGAAGACCGAGTTCTCGCTACATCTAGTAATAATGGAGAATATATATATATATATATATATATATATAAGATGTTTGAATTGGATTTGCCTGGTGGTGTAATGGATAGCATGCTGAGGTACCAACCCAGAGGTCCGGGTTCAAATCCCGTTCAGGCATTTATATTTCTTATGTCATATATATATATATATATATATATATATATATATATAGGCTATATATATATGCCGGTCCCGTGTCGTCGAGAGATTTAAGGTATCATCCTATGGACTTGCGCTATTTCGAATTCACATGGGAGATGAAATTTCTCATGGAATTTCGATCAGTATGTGACCGTTGACCACTCAAGTAATTTGAGGAATTTGGATATTAACAGCTATAACGGTTGGATGACGACATGTTGACCAAATGTCGCCCCTATACTTGCTGGATGATTTTCATCACACAATAACACTGTGGATATGAGGCCAGCAGTCGGTTAATAGACTATGGGTCTTGTAGGATTGTCGCAAGAAGGAGTCTTTATACATGAGTTACAATTCATCCTTCATGGACAAGATCCATACATTCTATATGTTTTTAGAATGGTGTACCCTTATGAATGTAGTCAGCATTCTATTCTGAAGCAACGAATCGCGAGTTACCAGCATTTTAATCATATACGAAATAGTGAAGTTATTACCCAAGGGATCAATATAATATTTTACACAAGGGTGAAATAATTCTTACGTAGAAGAACATGAGAGAAGCTTTGTACAATTTGCATTGCTACCAGTTGAAAACATTTAAATCTATTTTTATGAAACAGCTACATGAGATGCCTAAGAGAATGTATGAAGTTCGCTCGGAGGGTTCGTAAGCCAACTGCGGATCTCATGCAATTATACAAAAAGCTGATTCTAGAGCAAATGATAGTCTACAGTAGTTTAAAAAAATGCCAAAACATCGCTAGTTTTAATGCTTAGGAGTGCTGACATACTGACCACATGGAATCCCTATTCGACTTCACATTTTATAGCCAATTTATGTTCTATTTTAGCAATTGTAGTACTGTATTTTGGAAACACATAAAAATTGTATACACGCTGTGGTCTCGAGAAAACGTGCTGCCTTCTCACGCAGCGGGTCCGGGTTCAATTCCCGGCCGGGACTGGCTTCCTAGATTTTTTTCGGTGTTTTTCCTCACCGGTAAAACAAATGTCAAGAAGCTTAGGACTCAACAGTCTCCGAAAATCATCCAGCCATCATCATTATCATCCTTCACCGATGTGGAAACCAACGGCAAGCTACCACACCTATAATTCCCTAATATAACTTAAAAGCATTGCACGTAAATGCTATGATTGCAGTAAAAGACCTGTCATAGGGCAAAACAATGTATATAGATAGATAGGTAGACAGATAGATAGATAGACAGATAGACAGACAGACAGACGGACAGACGGGCAGACGGGCAGACGGGCAGACGGACAGACGGACAGACAGACAGACAGACGGACGGACAGACAGACAGACAGACAGACAGACAGACAGACAGACAGATAGATAGACAGATAGATAGATAGATAGATTGATACACGGTATACAGGTCGTGAAAAAAAAGTAAATGCAAGAATGGAACTTCTTGTAAAAATATATCGCTATAACTACCTAACAGTTCTTTTCCCGTCACTATTTTCAAACCGTACAACCTCCTCAATCTGAGGCGGGATTTGCTATAGGACATTTCACAACCCTATCTCCGTGTTGAAAAAAGTTGGCCGGGTCTTTCCTTCCATAGAAAGAACAAACTGTAACTCACTGATACTTTCGAGCATGGAGTGAGTTAAATAGATAGTATGTCAATTTTTCAATTTTTGATTCTATCTAGTATAAAAGTTGAAGAGTGACAACATACACTCAGCAACTAAAACTCTCTCTCCAAGCGCGACAGGCCTTGAAGGCCCCAGGCCTACCAGCCGGCTGCTGGTCTCACGTCCACATGTGTTATTCACAGAGGTAGACGATCATAAGCCAGTGTAGGGGTGAGATGTAGTCAGCATGTCGGGTCCCCCAGTCGTTATAGTTGGTTTTCTCAACCTAGAGTCGCTACTTATTGTAGCTACCCAAATCCTCACGATGCTAGGTGGGCACCGGTCCTATACTGCCGAAATTCCATGAGAAAAATGTCTTCCCCCATGGGGACTCGAACCAGAGCAAGTCCCGTAGCTCTGCGCCAAGGCTTCTTGCGTTAACAACTCGGCTACGGCGCGGGACCTCAGCAACTAAAATAAGGCTATGTAAAGTTTTAAAAAACACGGTTTTGACTTACGGTAGTGAGACATGGAGCCTCACTTAAAATATCAGAAGTAGCTATAAATAATTTTGAAAAAAGTACTCAGAAATATATTTGGGCAGATAAATATTAATGGTCAGTGGAGAATACGATACAATAAAGCATTATACGACAAATACAATAAACTTGACCTTGTCACTCTTATTAAATTAAAAACATTGTAATGGGCTGAGCATGTACAAAGGCTCTCAACAGACCGAGTACAAAATAAATAATAGTTTTAAAAAAAACTAAAAGAATACGCTTTATTAGAAGACTAAAAAATGTTTTTTTTTTATTTTTTAGTTTTAATATTTTACAGAATAAGATAAGAATGTAAATATCTTTAAATTCGATACTATTGTAGTATGAGCTAAAAGTAATACTCTTCTATAAAAAAAACCCTCCCAGCCGGATTTGAACCAGTGACGTATGGATTATTGAAATTATATACCACTAAGATTTCACTGCTCTACCAACTGAGCTCTTACAACGATTGACTAAAAACTCGACAAGTCCGCAACCTATTATACCAGTTTTCATTTTTTTGATTTTCGGATCATTCTGACCAGGATTTTAGAAACAAAATATGAAATTATTGTATTGTCATGGGTCCTCTACACGTATACAAAGTTTCAAGTCGATCCAATGTTTCTAAGTGGGTGAAAATCGCGTTGAAAGATTCCGTTACATTGATACAAAAACACTTTTTTTGATTTTCTGATGATTATGGCCAGGATTTTAGGAAATAAATATAAAATTATTGTATTGTCACGGGTCCTCTACAAGTATACAAAGTTTCAAGTCAATCCAATGATTTTAAGTGGGTGAAAATCGCGTTGAAAGATTCCGTTACATAGATAGATAGATAGATAGATAGATAGATAGATAGATAGATAGATAGATAGATAGATAGATAGATAGATAGATAGATAGATAGATAGATAGATAGATAGATAGATAGATAGATAGATAGATAGATAGATAGATAGATAGATAGATAGATAGATAGATAGATAGATAGATAGATAGATAGATAGATAGATACAGGTCAAGCTAATATAAAGCGTGTAAAAAGTGCTTACATCAAGTTTTATGGGGAATAGACGGGTTGGAGGACCGAAAAAAAAAGGTGGGAGGATGGTATTAAGGAAGATGCTACAAACATACTTAGGTGCAAAACAGAAATGATTGGAGGCAGAAGTAAAGGGAGGCCGAAGCTCGAATTTGAGTCAATCAGCCATCGGATGGGTAAATGGATGGATAGTATAAAAGTATCCCTAAACACACACTATTTCTTTTTAGTTGTATATAAATAACAAGTGCATAGACGAGGAACAGCCAGAGAGAGATAAATTGTATTGTTTTCCATTTGCAGTGATGAAACTTCTCCCTCGTGATACAACTGTCAAGAGGACGAGGTAGCAAATCCACACTCTGTGATCCCAACTAACTAATGGTCTCGGACAGATCGCGCGCGGAAAACAAAATCAAATTTAATTTGAGGCTAAATACGTCACACTCTAACTTTTCATACAGTAAGACGTAATATTTCATTCATCAGATCAACAAGGCCTCCCTAGCTCTCAATTAGGGTGATACTAATAGAAAGGTATATTTCACTTCTAATTACACTGAGCAACAAAAAATAAACTTTTTTTTTTGTCTCAGAAAGAAAAATATGTGATTCTGATATTATTTTTCTGCTGAATTCAAATATGATATCGGTTTTTCTCCATCACGCAAGGTTTCCGAGAGACAGCAATTTATAATTTCAAACACTTTAATATATTCTACATTAGTAGCTACACAACAATCGAACATTCGGACTCACCTAGAAAGTAAGAAATGACGATTTTCTGCTATATTTCGCCTGTGGAGCATCCCTCTTGATGGTCCTACAATAATCGGTCAGCATATTAGGATTCCATTTGCCTTGATATCTCTTTTCCACAGCTGAAATCTCCTGATGAAAGTGTTCCCCGTGCTCATCGCTCACTGCGCCAAGATAATAAATGGACGAAAAAACGTTTATTTTCAAAAAAATAATTATTTAAATCCATTAAATGAAATTGAAATAAAAAACTGAGGGTAATGGAGAAATTCCAAATACATATTTGAAAACACGATAAAAAACTGCATTAAAGTACAACTATTGGTAGGCCTACTCATGAGACAAAAATCATGTTGACCAGTGTAATAACGAATTAAGTCAGTGGCACTATCGAACTCATAGGTTTATGACCACGCGATATAACAGATCCATACAATCGGCCCTTGAATTCATTAATGGAATAAGCTAATAAGTAGCATGAACAAAAAACACAAAGCTAACAATTAATCATGATTATATCCTGAGCAATGCAACTAAGACATTAGCCTACATGGAATAATTTGGAACAAAAACATTACGAAGGAAACTAAAATGAAAATTTATAAGAGCACAATACAGAATATTCTGTCATATGGAAGTGAAACTTGGTATATGATGGAATTACAAAAGAATAAAATTAGAACTGTTGAATTTGACTACTTTAAAAGAAGCCTCCAGAAAACAAGACAGGATAGAATAAGAAATGAATTCCTTTAGAGAAAATGAATGTAACCACATCTGTTGTTAAGAGGATTGAAAATCAAACGCTTAAATGGTATGGCCATGTACGAAGAATGGAAAATGAAAGATGGCCAAAAAATATATACCAATGGTCACCCCCTGGAAGAAGTAAACGTGACAGACCAAGATGGAAGTGGAAAACCTACATCAGAACTATACTGGATGATAGGAATTTGGAAGGAGATTGGAATGATAGAAATAAATGGAAACTGAAGACGGCAAACCTATAAGTGAGGGAAAGCTGAAAAGAAAGAAAGAAAGAAAGAAAATATCCTCAGGTAATATTTTCTAATCATCCCCTGTATATTCTTGATAAACTTAAACCTAAAATGTTCATGGTGATGAACAGTAATAGGCCTAAAGCCTAAACAAGTAAAATTCGCACACATAAAACTATGATACAACCTGTTTTGACGTATGGTTGTCAGATCTGGGCCTTTTCCTAGATGAGTGCTGATATGGTTAATACCTTGTAGAAAAAGATATTACTAAGAATATATGGACATATTACTGAAAACGGTGCATGGAGAATTATAAATAATTTAGAACTTAAACAATTATACGAAATGTGTATTTTAGACACCATAATCCGCCTTAAGGGGTTACAATGGACTGGACATGTGCATAGAATGCAGGACCAAAGAATTGCGAAGAAGGTAACGAACACAAATTTGACGGGAAAAGATATGAAGGAAGACCAAGAAACAGATGTAAGGATACAGTAAAAACTGACGCTAATCAGGTATAGTCGGCTCAGTCATTTAGTTTACAAGCGCTTTACTTTGTGGTTAGGTAGGTCTATTTTGCACGCATACGTATTTAGCATATTAAGCTGTGTTGTTACGTTTTATTCACTAGAATAAATTTTTACCAACTAAAGATACTGCAAAAGACAAATGTTGCAACGCTGTTAAGATAATTATATCCATGTGGAGTAGACATGGAAACGTTACTTAAAAATGCCTAGACATTACTGGCAGAGAACTGTTTTCAGTTTTTGGTGATCGGAGCGGCGTCTTAGAAGCCTCTAACGACAACTCCTCGGCTCTACCTGGCAGTTACAGCGTAATTTTAAACCAGAGGGAAACAGTTGTATTTGATGCCGCCAATAAACCGACTATACTTGGTATTATCGCCTCACTATGATGCTTAACAATCGGCTCGCATTGTTTCGACGCAGCTGTTATATGTTATTAAAATACAAAGATCCCGACTGCCGCGACTACCACAATGTTGCCACATTGCTATTCATCACTCAGTTTGAATTAAAACTCGGAACGTGGAGCAGTCGATCCAGTTATAACTGTACCTAATTGTTATAATTATCAATGATTTATAGTGATATGTAGCTCGAAAAATAATATAATATGTACATATTTTATTAGTTTAATATATGAGTGATTTGAACATGTGGCGGCCATGGGAAAATATTTCAGACGGAACAGTTAATAATAATAATAATAATAATAATAATAATAATAATAATAATAATAATAATAATAATAATTTCAGCATGATGTATGAATATTACATTTATGTATACTTACAAGCTATATAAAGTTGGAATAAATTATTTAATAAATAAATACATATATAATTTTAATTTTAAAAGTTAAACAATACCAAACAATAGCATAAAAATTAAATAATAACCCCCATAGCGCTATGAGAAATGTGACAACACCACATGTCAAGCATTGCCGCGCGGCACCCGCTTTTAAATAAACTGTTAACCATCAGAGTGAGGCAATAATATCAGGAACTGGAAGTCGGCTGCGATGGGTTTGGAGGAAAAATATTGTGGAAGCTAGGGCTCGATATGGACTGTAGCACCAAATGATGATGATGATGGTGTTGATAGTCTAAACAAGTTTTTTTTTCTTTTTTAAAACTTTTTTGATCTTGGAAAACCTAAGAAAATCTTATCAGAGGAAACCAGAATTTCTTGAGTTATAAATTATCCTGAAAATATACGGCACTAGCATAAAATTATTTCGAGTTAAACAAGCCGCAACTTTCACTTGTTTCGTGTGTACAATAAACTCTCGCCAGATGGCTCCGCTAGTAAAGGTGCCGCAAGTGTTAAGGGGGGGTGCGGGGGGAGAAGGTTGCGGTCCGTATGAAACAAGAGGTAGCTTCATTGCAAGTATGCAAGGTTTTAATGTAATAATTAATAACAGGTGCTTTGTTTCGCACGGCCTTTATTATTAGGAAATGAAATGTTGGTTAAGTTAAGCTCCGATGGCGTCGCGCTACACCGGTAATCCTGGCCCAGACGCCGCATTTTCAAGACGTCCAACAACTACTGCAATTCTCAAGCGAGATGCTCCTCAAAAAAACTGCTAAAATCGACAGAGAATATCTCTGTATTTTTAAACTAATAATCATTAAATGACAAGACTGAATAGGCCTACATTTGAAAAAAAATATTAAGAAAAAACATGGCCCAATATGCGACAAGGGAGAAAGGAGTATAATATAGGCCTATACTTAATATTTAATACTTAATACAGGTTTTCCACTTTACAACAGTTCGCCCTTAATTTCCGCTTTCCAGAGATTCCTATCTTTCCATTGTCCTTCTTCCATACCCCTCTTCATTATAGCATCATATATTCCCTCGTACCATGTTCTTCTGCTTCTCCCCCTCTTCCTACTGCCTGGTACCATCCAATTTAACACCCGTTTAGGCCACTATTCTTTCGACATCCGTTGTACATGTCCATACCACTGTAAAGCTCTCTTTGTTATTCTTCGATAACAGTGCAGCGTATATACCTATATATATTTTTTTTTTCAATGCCGCAGGTTGTCATTTCGACATTTCTGGTGTTCTTTCCAGACATTGCGTACTTGTAACCCACTTCTGAGGTTGGGGTGCCAGGAAGGCGGGGTTACACTGCCCCAATGAAATGATAGTTGATGATGATGGTAATGATGCGCCAGGAGAGGCCTTAAACTAAACTTAATCTAATTACGTAGCCGAATATGATGCTGATGATAATGATGGCCAGTTGATGTTTGGGGACCGTTTGGGCCTTAAAGTTTCCTGACATTTATCGTACAGGTGAGAAATAACCCCGAGAAAAACCTCATCCACGAAATTTGTCCCGATCGAGGATCGAACCCGGCCCGGCTGCGCGACAAGACAGCACGCTATCTCAAGACCATAGCGATGCTCGTATAAATGTTAACCAATATAAATTTTAGAGAGTGTCTGGTTTCCGATTTCTTGGTTCCTTAATTAATGACATCAACATTAGTGAAACTGGAAGGAGAATTCAAAATGCCAATGAAGCATATTGTGGACGCTACGTCAGGGCTTCTTACAAGAGAAACAAAATGTAATTTATATGAAACTCTGGTAAGACCAATATTAATAAGTATATTGTCAGTGAAACATGGAACTTGTCCAAGACCGATATGTCAAGACAGTTCATTTGAAAAGAAAATACGAGTATTAATAAAAATGTATGGCCCAATATGAGACAAGGGACAATGGCGTAGGCTACAAGATGTAGGGGCCTAACTCTGAACACTATCAGTTGTACAAGTCTCCTGATGTGTTGACATCAATTAAAGTTTCAAGAATGCGATGGGCAGGGCATTTACAAAATGACTAAATATGAGATATCCAAAAAAAATTATTGAATATAAATTTGAAGAATCTTCAGTGGTATGGCCATGTCAGGAGAATGGAGGATGATAGGTGGCCCAAAACTCTTTTGGAATGGTCACCTTCTGGTAGAAGGAAACGGGGCAGGCCAAGAACGACTTGGAGAGGAGAGATCCATAGATTGATGAACGACCGAGGTCTGGAGGAGGATGAATGGCGTGATCGGCAAGAATGGCGAATGGCAATAGGCCTACAGGGTAACCACTGAAAAGTGGAGAGACCCTCAAAAGTAAAAGTAAGTAATTTGAAGAAAAAGGAATGTGGGACGACCGAGACTGCGTTGAATGGATGGAATTTTGGAGGATGTGAAGAAGCTGAGAATAGTGGGATGGTGGCTGGTTTGCTAGAGACACAGATGCCTGGAAGAGGGTTCTGAGGGAAGCCGAGGCTTGAATCGGGCTACTGCTGCTGAGGCATTAAAATTTGTTGGTGACTATTTAACTCATGCCCCAAATGGGAGTCAATGACCAATCACGTTACAATGATTTTTTATTTACAACCAATCAGTCGTGTTTCACCTCGCTCTTTATCGATTTCTCTTTATCAGCTCCAGCTTTTGTGATAAAGAAAGCTCCTCCTTTTTAATGTTCTGAACAGGTCAAAGCATTATTTTTCTCCAACAAATACATTGAATATAGCAAATAATGAAAAGATTCCTTGATTTTACTGAGTTGTTTACTAATAATGTTGATTATGATATAGATAGTTTGATGTGTTTCATTATTTCTCCACTTGGGTGCACTCTTACAATATTGCGATCTTATTTGGCAATAAATAATATGATCAAGGTGCAGTGAATGAACATAACCTCACATTTCTGATTTGTTTTCAAACATCGCTGTTTACATTAAATATATAGGCCCTAAATATTTCAAAATAACTATAGTTAAACAATGATTTCTGAGTAAACAGCTTAATTTTATTCGTTAAATAGTCCTAACAAATGCCACTCTTGATTTCCATATTCTCTAGATAAATTCACTCCTCACTTCGTGAGTCGTGAATTTATCGATAATTTGGAAATCACTCGTGGCATTACTTATGATAAACAAATCTCTAGAGGATAAAGAAGGTGTCTTTGTTGTTTTGTTGTGGAGGTATAATAATGTTCCTATAGTATATGTGTAATTATTATAATATTCATAAAGGTTCCGGTTGGCCTTAGATTTCTATAAAAGTTTTATCTTTAAGGGGGGTAGAATTTAAGTTGGTGTTAATCAACTGTTGGCCACGATGAAGATTATATATTATTAAGAGATAGGCCTACCAAGCAAATACTAAAAACTAATAGACATTATCTTAAATAACACTAACGAATTGGGGGTAAAATACAATATCAATTAAACAAAATATAAGGCTTATAGACAAACGTAGAAAACTATTATAGGCCTATAATGGAAATGGGTACTTAACAACAAATGAGGAAAATTTTGAAGAAGTGGTGAATTCAAATTACTTAACTAACTCACTGACACTATCGAATCCGTAGGTTCATGGCAGTACGAAAATAAGCTCTCCACACATCCTTATCGGGAATTAATATTTTCCAATCATCCCCTTTATAATCTACTTCCCTCATATCATTAAAAAAACTCCTGGCGCGACAGGCCTAGATGGCCCTTAGCCTACCAGCCGGCTGCTGGCCTAATATCCACATGTGTCAATCACAGAGGTAGATGATGATCAGCCAGTGTTGGGGTGACATGTGGTCAGCATGTCGGGTCCCCCAGCCGTTATAGCTGGTTTTCTCAACCTGAAGCCGCTACTTATTGTAGCTACCCAAATGCTTCACGATGCTTGGTGGGCACCGGTCCCATACTGGCCGAAATACCATGAGAAAATTTCTTCCCCCACGGAGATTCGAACCAGCGCAAGTCCCGTAGCTCTGCGCCAAGGCTTCCTGCCTTAACCACTCGGCTACGGTGCGGGACTCCCTCATATCATCTTCTTCGTCAGGCTCTACGACTTCCAGTGGAATGTCTTGGCCTTCTCAACCAGTTTACGCCACTTCCGGCTGTACTTAGTTGAGATGATGTAGCGGGAAAGCTTTTCACAGTGATAGGTTGCTGGCCTAACGCCCAACCCCCAGCTCGGAGGACCAGGTCATTTGATTTCGGGGTTTCCGTCCCCTAGATCAGTTGCTTTCACCACAGCTGTTGAGCCTGATCTACCCATCTGGATTGCTTCTTAGTCTGATCACTCACCTTTGGCCTGTCCAGCTTGGGAGGCCCTACCTGTAGCTAAGCTACTGCTGGCTTAGCCCAAAGGTTCATTGTGATTCACAAGCACCCCCACCAACGACAAGGTCTTGCAATCCCTAGGGGGTGCCCTCATATCATGGTTAATATTATTCTCTCATCCATTATTGGTCTACGTGGGCGTTTTCCCTCTGGTTTTCCTTTAAGAAGATTTCTTGCCCCTCTTTTATTTCCCGTTCGTGCCACATGTCCTGCATATCGCAGTCTACGAGACTAAATATATTTTCACATAAAGATTATGTAGTTCACTGTTATGAAGTCTTCTCCATTCGCCTGTCTGTTCATCTCTTTTGGTCCAGAACTTTATTCTCAAATACTGATACTATTTTCTTCTCCCTTGAAGTAGAGTCCGTGTTTCGCGTTCATGTAGACTTAACTGAAAGTTTTATATATTTTCAGTTTAACTTTTTTGAGAGGAGTTGGGACGACAAGTGTCCCTGTAATGCATAATAGCATGCAGTAATTCAAATACCTAAGAACAATCAATACAAAAAGGAATGAGACACAGAAATAATTTTAAAAGCCTTAATTCAAGACACGCTATTATGAATTACAGAGACTCTTGTCACCGCAACCTCCATCAGTAGGCTATATATATATAAGCCTGGACCTATATATATATATATATATATATATATATATATATATATATAAGCCTGGACCTATATATATATATATATATATATATATATATATATATACATATATATATAAGCCTGGACATATATATATATATTCTTTTTAGTTTTAGATATTTTGAGAGAAGTTGTAGTGATATAGACTCTGTGAGTGTATGTCTGTAACTGCGATATTTCCACTTACATGAATGCGAAACACAATCCATTATTTCTTTTTCTTCTTCACTTCACGGGCTAGGTAAAAATTTCCTGTTCCGCCTCACAGTTGTTCTGTCCATCTTTTCACTGACCTTCCTACATTCCTTGAACCTCTTGGCTTGTAGTTGAATGCTGCTCTTGGTAATATTGATACATTCATTCTTTCCACCTGTGTAAACCATTTCTCTCTATATTCTCTGATTTTCTCATTCATTTGATATATATTTAACTCTGTTCTTATATCTTCATTCCTTATCCGATCCAATCTTGTGCAGCCTTTTGTTCTTCTAAGTTAATTTCTGCGCTTTGTATTCTACTTTGCAGTTTTTTGGTCATTACCCAAGTTTCACTCCCATGAAGTAATGCAGGAACTGCCAATGTTTTATAAAACTTCAATCTAGTATCTCTTCTTGTTTTATTTTTTAATGTTTTATGTATAGTTCCACATATCATTTGAAATTTCGACAGTTTCATATGTATGATGTATGTCTCTTTCAGTTTTTGTGTTTATAGTAAAATTACAACCCAAATAATTAAAATTTGTTACTTGTTCCAGAGGTTTGTTGTCTATTACGATTTTTGACCTTGTATGTTCAATTGGCCGCGGTGGACTAGTGGTTATGCTCCTGCCTCTGGTCCCGAGGGTCGCGGGCCGGGGTCGATGGATTTTTTAGGACAGAAAAATCCAAGGAGCAAGTCCTCCGGGAGGCACTTTAAGCCGTGGGTCCAGAGTCTGAAGATTTTCAGGCTCGTAAAAAATCCTTAAGCCAGAACGAAAAGGCCTCTAAACAAAATTTACCGAATTTTCCCGTCCTAGTGCTACCTTGGTTCCCTAGATGTCAGTACGAGGCGGAACGCTGACCACGGACCACTCAAAATGGCATCTATACGAAAACAAGTGTAACTAAATTAGTATGGTTCAAATTCTTCCATATGGGGGAGAACGCCTAAATATCTCTAAAGGGAAAACATGGGCTTACAAAAAAATGTTCAGTTCCCCAAAATGCCATTATTTTTGTTTTTTCTTTTGATATTTTAAAATTATATTCTTGGCATAACTGATTTAATTGATGTAAATAAATTATTATTTTAAGAGAACAAACATACTACGAGTAGGCCTAATTGACAATAAACAGTTAGGAATTGTTTTGGATCAAAGAGAAGACCAGACAGCTGAATGGATGAAAGTACATCAAAGTGAGGTGCATGATATTTATGGGAAACAGATGTAATATGAACAATAAGTCTCATATATTGCAATTGGTACAACATGTGGCGAGAATGAAGAATGAAAGAGGGGTATGGAAACTGGTCCCTGTATCTGGACAATAATGATGTGGGATAATAATATTAAATAATTTAACATTTCTGGGGATGAATTATACAGGAAATGGTCTTAAAATATTAGCTCTGGATAGGGAAGCATAGAGAGCTTATGTCTGAGCGGTCATGAACCTCCAGGTTCGATACTCCAAGTCACTGAGTCAGTCAGTCAATTTGACCAATTAGTAGCGCCTTGTAATCTACTCTAGAAGTGACATGAACTTTTAAATGCTTAGAAATATGAGTATGGCTGACAAATGTCACAAAATTAATTATTTTCGACATATTAGTAAGCAAAACGCCTATTCCAAATCAAATTATATTCACTCATACTTGAAAACGTAATGCAACTAATATCGAAGGTAGCAGTCAATATACACCGTGTCCCATTCAAACCTTCCACATTTTAATTAATCATAACTCTCAAAGTATGCGGAATTATGAAATGAGGTTGGTATTAAAAGAAAGAGAAACTCAAAAAATGTTTTCATTGTTACAGTTAATTCATCTGTCGGATGTTGGACAATAATGACATAAAACAAAATGGCGACTCCTCAGCAACGAGCACAAACTATTTTCTGGTATGCAGAGACGAAGTCAATAATTACATTACAGAGAAATTACCGGAGAGAATATGGAGGAAATGCACCTGACAGGAAGGCCATCAAAGCATGGTTTGAGAAGTTTCTGGCGACTGGAAGCGTTAAAAAAGAATCAGGAGGTGCTCGTACACGTGTTTCAGAAGAAAATATTGAAGAAATTAGAGCAGGATGGTGCACATATAGAGGTGTTTTAGTATGTAACAATGAAAATTCTTTGAGTTTCTGTTTTATTTAATACAGGCATCATTTCATAATTCCGCATACTTTGTTACTTATGATTAATTAAAATGTGGGAGGTTTGAATGGGACACCCTGTATTATACGGTAGTCAATATAGGCCTATTGCTGTTATATCGCAATCATATTACGTCAGGACACAATAAGACCGACAATAGACCTAAATTAGGCCTATTCTCAAAATTTATCGCATTCATATCTCAAAACACAATAGGGCTTACAAATTAAGTTAATAGGCTATAGAGAGGTATTTTCGTGATATAGATAAATCGTCATGGTTAATAATTTTGAAACCTTGTGAAGTTTTATCATTTAAAGTAGAAGACTGAATAAATGTTGTGTTATATATTTTGAATAACTACAGATTTTTTTATCTGGCTTCCCTCTACCCTATCTTGAAAAATCATACAATTTATAGACCTATAATTCAGCGTGCTATACATTTAGGATAACTTGTAAATTAGAATCGAATGTACTATTTTATGGGTAGGTCTACTTTTTCGAATTCATTTGATAAAATTGATTAGAAGTCTTTCCTAATTTATCTCCAGAAGTCAACTAATTAAATGAATAAAAAAAAAAGAAAACTACCTTCTAATTATAATAAATAAAACCATTGGCTAAAATTCCATAATCCAGAATTCTCGATTAGAATCCTAGCAGCACTGAAAATAATTATAGGCTAATAATAACAATAATAATTGTTATTTATTTAGCAGATTTCAAAATGTTTCACATCTTCCTGCCCCAATTATTATTATTATATTGTCTTTCGACTCCATATTTGTCTATAATTCCAATCTCCATCGATCAATCCTTTTTATGTCATGCTGTTTAAAACACCATTAGTCCATATTATTTTTGGCCTTTTTTTCTTCTTCTGCAAGGTGGTAGGCCTACCCATTCTAGTATTTTTCTTGGGAATCTGTTTTCTGTCACTGTTTTTACGTTAAAACATCGCTTTAAGTGTTTGTTCTTTATTCCGATTGAGGGTCTTTCCACTTTTCAGCGGTAGCCCTTTTACCAGCCAGCTGCTGGCCCTTCACATCCACATGTGTCAATCACAGAGGTAGATGATCAACAGCCAGTGAGGGGTGACATGTGGTTAGCATGTCGAGTCCCCCAGCCGTTATAGCTGGTTCCTCAACCTGGAGCCGCTACTTATTGTAGCTACCCAATTGCCTCACGATGCTGGGTGGACACCGGTCCCATACTGGCCGAAATACCATGAGAAAATTTCTTCCCCCATGGAGACTCGAACCAGCGCAAGTCCCGTAGCTCTGCGCCAAGGCTTCCTACCTTAACCGCTCGGCTACGGTTCTTTATTAATTCTTGTATTCTTCACATTGAGTTTTTTTAGCATAGTTCATTTTTTCCATAATACAGGGAAATGAGTTGTAGGAAAACTACTGCATTGTAGGAAAAATTCTTAATAAAAAAGATGGACTTTTAGGACGGAAAAATCCAAGGAGCAAGTCTTCCGGGAGGGGCTTTAAGCCGTGTGTCCCGAGTCCAAAGATTTTTCAGGCTCGTAAAAGATCCTTAGGCCTGAATATAGAGGCCTCTAAGCAAAATTTACCGACATCAACGTCCTAGTAATACCCTAGTTGCCTGTTAGATGTCTCGTTGGGTCGGTGTGTTGACCGCATGCTATCCATGACATCTACGAACAAATAAGGTAACTAAAAAATAATTTTATGTAAGTTAGTAACTACTTACAAAGGAGAGGCTATGGCTCAATAAGTGCTACGCCATTATAGATAGATACATATAAAATGCTGAATAGGTCTAAAATTTTGTGCAGGTAGCATATTCTTATGTACCATATAAAATATCAATCGATTTAGATTTAAAATAATAATAGTGTTCGACAGTTCCTGACATGACTGAGAAGTAAATTCCATGTTCCAGCTATAAAAATCGTAAAAGATACAGAGTACAAATATGAGCTTTGCTGTGGTATCGAACTGAAGAAGCATCTTATGATCGTAAAAGGTTTCTTGCCCTTATCTTTAAATTATTTATTATTCTTTATGGAAGCACTGTTATTCTGCCACTTAGCCTATATTATACGAATGCGAAATATGGAAGGTCTTATCTTATTTTAAGGAGGTAAAAGATTACGAATATTTTAGAATAAAGTTCTTAGGAGAATTTTTGTACCAAAGAAAGAAGAACAGTTAGATACATGAACTTTATGGGAAATCAGATATAATAAGTACAGTTAAGAATCGTAGACTGTGCTGGGCAGGACATGTGCACGAATGGGTAATGAAAGAGGGCTTGGAATCTTCTTAAAGTAAAACTAGAGGAAAAACGACCAGTAGGTTAGCAAATAATGATGTGGGAGAATAACATTAAACATAATTTGAGGGAGGTAAATTACCTATGCAGGGGATGATTGGAAAATCTTGGCTCAGGATACGGATGTCCGCTTATGTTCGCGCGATCATTAACTTACGAGTTCCATAGTTCCAGTGAGTGAGTGAGTTAGTTAATTAGTTAGACATGTGATTGTCTACGAGACTTAACTGTTTTTTATTACATCTGATAAAAAATAAAATATATACCTGTTGACAGGTGCCGTCGTCCTCAACTGTGTTAAAATATTCTATTATCATTATTTAACACATATGAAGACGACGACACGTTCCAACAGGTAGGCTATATATTTTAATTTTTTTATCTTATGACTATTCACTAATGAACTTCATTGGTATTATTACATCTGATTTACCATAAAGATCATGTGGCTCACTGTTAAGTAGTCCTCTCCAATTCCATGTAGGCCTATAAATATAACTTTAATTTCTGTCGTGGTCATTTTCGGTGTCAAAATTCCTTTTTATGAGAACAACATCAATAGCTTCATTCTTTTGGTATTCGCTTAAAATTCAAATAAAATGACCTTAATTTAATTAAAGCTCCTTAAAGACAGACAAGAGCAGTTGAAAAGCAAACAATAATATTGTCCTCATTTAGCGATGTTACATTAACATTTTCAAACGCCCATTCTCACATGATCTCTACATTGCAGCACAAACTACCCCCTTAATATTAACCCCTTCTCCCTCCCTTTCGAACCACATTTTGCTTGCGATGCCAGCGCTCGCCTGACTAATACCACTTCATTTAGACGATAAGGGAGTAGAACAGTAGTGGGAGGTCTTTAGAAACAGCCAGCATTATCTCCCTCTCTTCCTAACTCGCTGTCTCGCTCTCTCCATGATTGATGTGCATTACATGCCGGCCTAAATACCATGTAATTTGCAAATACAACGCATAATTACACTTGATTACAAAGGCCTTCTATTCTAGACTCACTTTATGATAAAAGATAGAGGGAGAGAGAGAAGGCAAGGATGATTAAAGCCGTGGTGATGTACTGCTGCTCTTACTAACTGCCTGCTGGAACAAGAGGAAAACAAGTGAACAGAGAAAGGGACGCCTTCCAATGTTCTTACTTCCCAACTACTGTAGCTACCAAACTTTTAGACTAGTCCAGGGAGGGAAAAGTCGTTTTTGATATGCTTTTAAGGGGAAGTGAATCGTGTCAATTAATTCATTAAGATATGACGTAATATTAGAGAAATTAAAGTAAATTATCAAATTATATCGGCACGAAAATACAGTCAAGATTTTTTTAAAATAGGGCCTACTTTACGAAACTCCGGTCACCGTGTTAAAGTTTTAAGAAATGTAAAACAGTACCTACCTAAGATCTCAGTCGTCCTCAATAATTTGCAGTGTTGTTTAGTAGGAGGCCTTTCGATAACCTACGTATCATCTTCTACTTTCATTTTGGTACTGACTGTTGTTGGTAATTATTTTGTTCAGAGGGTTTATATTGCTCAAGCAAGCACCTGTTAAATGAGAACGTACCCAGCAATATAAACCCTCTGTACAAAATAATTACCAACAACAGTCAGTACCAAAATGAAAGCAGAATATGATACATAAGTTATCGAAAGGTTTCCTACAAAACAACACTGCAAATTATTGAGGACGACTGAGATATCAGGTACTGTTTTACATTTCTTAAAACTTTAACGAAAATACAGGAAAAGTATTTGGAACACAATTCTTAACCTTTTATACTAATTCCGAGCTAAGTCCCAATTGTGCCGTAAACATACGTGCATAAAATATGAATCCACTGACTCCGTCTATTAGGGGAATCGTGATACTACTTTTTATCCACCATAGGGTATGACTAAAATGCGTACTAAATAAACACTGTACTTAGGCAACATCGTATTTTACGGGAAATAAGACTAAATTCTGTATGATAATTTGGAACTTTCTCAAAGTATTATTTATTTATGAGCAAAAAATATATATAGGCATACCTGATTAGACGTTTGAGCTTTTTATATGATGTCAATATATAACCTTTATTTATTATGAGCAGAATTTAAATTCCATGCTGACTCACCTCTAAATTCTGCTGTCATTTTCACCACATCCTCAATAGTTAATGTGGGATATTTTTCACTAAACTATTTGAAAATATTCAAAATACCTCATTTGTTTCTCTCCGCTTTTAGTACACCTATGCTTTGTTTTCCAATGTTTAAGAAATTCTACAAAAATATTGTCATTTTCAAACAATTGAAATTCCAACGTACTATGCACTGAGCATGCGTAAGAATAAAACAATGCTTATTTAATGTATTAAAATTGTAATTACATCTTAATTTTTAATTCTCCCATAGGCTACAACTTATAGCCTGTAGAAATGTGCTAGATAATATATATTTTTACTTCCTTTATTTCAAGTGATAGAGAGGTACCTACGTTTTCTTACACGGTTAAAAATAAAACCTTTATTCGACCAATGAAAATGCAGTCATGCATCTGGTTTGTTTACATTACAACGAACTTGGCTCGAAAGAGGTATAGCATACCCATAGCTTCTTAACTTATTTTCATCTATACTCGGCTGATGTCTTGGTCACTTTCCTACTAATCTACATAACAATCCTTGTCTTGACATCCTTCCAGTATTCATTATTTTTACGTGCCTCTACTTATATTCCATTCCACATTGTCGTTTGTTTTATACAACTTGAAAATTTATCTCACTTGGGCGTTTTGTATTCTATCTCTTCTAGTTTTCCCAAGCTAGCTTCTTAAAACCTGCATTACTGTTCCTTCAAATCTATATTTCTTCGTTGCTGTTTTGGTTCCATAAATTAAGTCCATTCAATTCTATTCTCCGCAGTTCCAATTTCTTAGTATCCTATTACACAATAGTGTGCTCGTGTTGGCCCTTAGAATCTTCCCGCTATTGCCTAATAATATTACACCATCAGCATTAAACTAACAACTTATTAATACCATTGAATTGTAGGCCTTCTTCATCATCTAAAGATTTGATGGCATGTTCTAGTGCAGTATCAGAGGAGATAGTGCATATCCTTGCTTTAATCCAATGTGAATTTCAAAAGTATCTGTAAACTGTTTGCCTACAAGCACCCTACTCTTTGTGCCAATATGCCTACTAGCAATAATAGACAATAGTAATAGGGCTATTATAAATTATGCAAAACATGGTCTATATCTTTAATGTACAAGAAAATATTATGAGTATTTGACAAGAAAGTTCCTAGGAAAAATTTGGGATCAAAGAGAACAGACAGGTGAATGGAGACTTATGTAACAGTGAGCTACATGATCTTAATGGGAAACCAGATGAAATAAGAACAGTTAAGTCTCCTAGACTCTGATATGTTGTACGTTAGGGGACGAAAACCAGAGGGAAATAAACCCAGTAGGCAGACCAAATAAGGGGTGGAAGAATAATAATAATTTTTGGGGTAGGTGAATATACACGAAATGGTTGGAAAAAAATTGGCTAAGGTTAGGGATATCCGCGCGGCCAAGAACATCCGGGTTCGAGAGTACCAGTCAGTTAGTTAATTAGTGAAGAAGAAGAAGAAGTTAAATTTTAACACTTTTAACACATATGATAGCACTAGTAATGATTTGATGACGCATTCACTATCTGACTTCAATATACCTGAGTCTTACTGAGAGAAGAGATTCAATGATGTAGCAGTTATGTGCAGCTGTTTTAACCAAATCGTGGCCAATAAAGAGCAGACTCATTGGAACGGGGCCAGCGAGTCTAATTAACGTGAAAACCAGTTGGGTCATCTTCTCGCGAGAAAATACTTTATTAAAAACCCAATCTTTAACAATCTTCCTGAATTTTATTTTGCGTAGTCATTTTAATTACTAGAGTAGTGTTAGAAAACCCTACATTGTTATTCACAAGGCGTAGTCAACAAATACAAGCATATTTTGAACATACGACACTTAAACTGTTCGATTTAATTAAATTTGCTACAGTTGTGGTCTCGAGGCAAGCGTGCTGCCGTGTCACGCAGCGGGCTCGGGTTCGATTCCCGGTCGAGACAGACTCCTGGATGAGGTTATTTCGGGGTTTTCCTCACCTGTAAGACAAATGTCAGGAAGCCTAGGACCCGAGGATTCCCGAAAATCATACGGCCGTCATCATCATCCTTACCATTATCATCATCATCATCATCATCATCATTTCACATGTGTGGAAAGCAACGGGAAGCTACCACACCTATAATTTTCTTAGTAAAACTGCAAAGCATAACATGAAAATGCTATTGCAGTGAAGGACCTGCCCTCGGGCACAACACTATAGAATATAAAATAAAATATATTAATACTTGTTTAACGAGAGTTTTATATAGATTAGGCCTACATTTTGTTTGAATATTTATTAGATATTGAAACATATTCAATTGTTTTCAGGTATGGTTCCAAAACAGGAGAACTAAATGGCGAAAGAAACACGCAGCAGAAATGGCGACGGCGAAACGCAAGCAAGAAGAAAGCTGAAGGACTTGCAGACGGCGATGGTTCGGACCGAGACGATGACGATTTGGGCATCAGAGCAGGGAGTAACGCAGCTAAGAGGCTGAGGAGGGAACTTCAAGAGGAAGAATTAGCACGACAGTGAGACTGCAGCGTGAAAAACTTTCTGAAAGGTGCCTCAATAATGTCACAGGCTCATAGCATTGCTGATAAACTTTTCTCGTGCTTAAAAGTGTCGTAAAAATCTAAGAACATTCCCAGTGAATGCGTTAATAAATGACTGATAAAACATTCAGATGTTTTGGGAAATAGAAACTTAATTTATTTAAAAAATAAATCCGCAGTAAAAGAGCGGATGTGTGTGTGCAATTATGACGTAATTCGTCATCTAAAACTAACAAATGAACTTGAAATGAAAACTGATTTTGTTTCTTTATTTAAAAATGGTCACTATGAAATCGAAAACTAGCATCCTCACAAGGGTACTGTCAAGCATTTGCATGCCGACCTACCTTGAAATTTCTTCCAGAAAAACGTTGCAATGTGAAAAAGAAAAAAAAATCGGTCGTTCTTAACCGCAAGGCACAGAAATCGAAGCCAAATCCCAGTCAATAATATCAACCTACTGTACGAGAATATGGGCTCCCTGGACGAATAAGATTGGAGTGAACGGCAGGTAGTGAGGATTATTCAATCTAATAATTCATGAGTGGCATTACTTCCCTATAGTTAAATGAGAGATTTGTCGCTGTATTTTAATGTCTTGCAATTAAAAACGGCAAATCTTTTTTTGGACACGGCCTTGGTACATCAGAGCCCTTTTCTGGAAGAAATTTCAAGGTAAGTTTCGGCATGCAATGGTTGAAAAAAACTTCTTTTAAGTGTTTTAAGACATTCCAATTAAATTTTGGATACTATCCAATTCACACTGTTTTGAGAAAATGTGTTTTACTTCCGACTATAAAAATGTTCAATTTTATGTGTAACTAGCACAAACGAGGAATTACAATATCATGGACGCAAAAAACAAAAATATAGTTTTTAAATACCAGAATTAGATGAACCTGGTTCAAAGCAGGCGAACTATATGCCATTTTTTCAAGTTATTACCATTATTGAATATCTGCAACAATGAACTTAAATTAGAATTTAAAATCGACTGTACTTCCAAAGAAAGAATCAAGAAAAAATGCGGCTTAGGCGAACTCTATTCGAGTCTATTGTATTGCACACTAACTAACTTACTCACTGGCACTATCGCACCCGTGGGTTCATGGCCGCGCGGACATAAGTTCTCCATACATCCCTATTCTGAGCTAATGTTTTCCATTCCCTATAGACCTATAATTTACTTCCCTCAAATCGTGCTTAATATTATTCTCCCACTTGATTCTTGACCTACCTATTTAGCTTTTCTATCTGGCTTTCCTACAAGAAGTTCTCATGTCTCTATTTCATTCCCTGTACGTGCCACATGTCAAGCCCTACATACATCCCTATCCTGAAAAATGTCCATGTCTCTCTTTTATTTCCCAATCGTACCACATGTAATGCTCTCCATACAACCCGATCCCGAAAAAGTCCATGCCTCTCTTTCATTCTCCATTCGTAGGCTACATGTCAAGCTCTCTATATAACCCTATCCTGAAAAAATGCCATATCTTTCTTTCATTCTCCAATCGCACTACAGATCAAGCTTTCTATACATTTCTATCCTCAAAAAGTTTACATGTCTTTCTTTAATTTCCATTATGTACCAAATGTTCCATCGGAGAAGTCGTTGACAACTATGGTTATCAATTTCTCAGGCCTGTAATTAAATATAGGCCTAAGGAAGACTACGTAACTCAGGTACTATAATTTAACTCAAATGTTAAGTCAAATTAAAAAAAATATATATTCTTAAAGTCTTGATTCATGATTGTATTCGAGAAAAAAATTTCAATGCAAAGTGTTATGAGATGGAACTTTTTTATGTTCACGCAGCCATGAAACTCCGGGCACTATAGAAGATCTACTAGTGAGTTATTTGTTATTAAGCCTATGAAATATTGTCGAATAATGTAGGCAGAGAAAAGAAATAAGTTGAACGAAGGTGAAAATCTTGTATCACGGCCTACTCGATAACAAAACATTCTTGGCATAAACAAAAGGGCATATCAGTCAAATGGCCATCAGAGTACATTGTGTGCTAGAATCCCAGTAGATAAGGCACAACTCAACAAGCTCATTGTATCCTTAAATTAAGTCACACAACTCGACTAAAATTTTAGCATTTTAAATATTTTTTTACTCTAAAATCATGACGATATTTACTAATTCTAGTGCAGCGGTCTCCTAACTTTTTACGTACACAATCCTCTTTTCGAGAATTAAATAAATTATTGGCTACTTCACCCCTCATTAATTTCACTCCTTAATTGTAATTAATTTGGCAAATTTGTACACAAGCCAAAAAATTAGCTAGGCCTAATCAATAATAATTTTTACCAAAAAATTATTACATTCAATCATATTATTATTATTATTATCATCATCATTATGATTATTATTATCAATTATTATCATCATTATCATAATCATCATCAGCATTAACATTATCATTATCATTATTATTATTAGTACTATTATTATTATTATTATTATTATTATTATTATTATTATTATTATTATTATTATTATTATTATTATTATTATTATTATTATTATTATTATTATTATTATTATTATTATTATTTAGAAATAACTAATCAGAGAAAATAACTTATAATGGGATAATAAGGAAAGATGGAGAAGAAATTTAAATTCAATATTCAAATGTAGAACTTGGGCATCGGAAAGTGTTTAGGCCTAAATTGTTAAATCAGCTTTAGATTATTATTATTATTATCATTATCATCATCATTGCGAGGGAATGGACATGTAACACAGGAATAGGGACTGAAAGAGGAGTATGGAAAATCATTGCAGAAAACCAGATGGAAAGAGCCCACTAGGTAGGCCAAGACTAAGGTGGGAGAATACCAGCGGGAGGTAAAATTATACGGGAATGATTAGCTCAGTGTAGAGATATAGGCTAGGCAGAGTTTATGACCGCACGGCCATAAACGCGGGTTCCATAGTGCCAATGAGTAGATATTATTATTTTTTTTAAGACGATGGGAGAAAGATGGTCAATCGTTTATTACATAATTAATAAGTTAATCGACATTACTTTATACAGTTTAATATAGGCTGAAGTTATAATAATAATAATAATAATAATAAATAATAATAATAACAATAATAATAATAGTAATAATAATAATGTCTAATATTACCCGTTCAAAATATCTCTGCAGGCGGAAGAATCAGGAAGCTCTGTTTGTTGGTACACGTGACGTCATATAAGGCAGTGTACACTGTCCCACGTCCCATTCCCCTTTGCACTCGTAGATAGCAGTGTCACGTGTTCTATTCCTGCATAAACACGACTGCAGTGCCCTCCGTCAACAACTGCGCCTACTCCTTAAACGGGTAATAATATAACAATTACAAATATCCACTGACCGTCCCCCGACAGAATGCAGCGACCACGTTAGGACTCACGAACCACAGTTTAGCTAGGATAGACCATCATATTAGTAGAGTGAAGATTTTTATGTAATAAAAGATAAGACTGCAATACAGATAGTACATATTATTCAACTGTTTGTGTAACTAGGATAAAAAACATAAGATTTATCACTCATAATACTATTCAAGAGTTTGTGAAACGAAAACAAAAAACTAAGTCATAAGTCTAACTTATCATTATACTATGTTGCAATCTTACTTTTTAGCACATAACAATCTTGACTCTATTTATGATGCAAAATCAATGAGATATCTGGTGACAAATTTTGAAACAAACTCTACCATAAAGAAACAGGATACGTTATCGAGTACGCCTTGGCTAAATATACAAAACGTATTAAAACAAATGAAAACGGAGAGAAATCACGGCCTGCATAATTAACAATTTAATGTAAACAGTGAAACAGATACTGTCCTGTATGCCAAAGTAATTTATTTTCATTCAGGGCTTAATTCTCTTGGTCGTAAACGGAAATCATTGTCAACTGCGACGGAAATGATGTCAGAAATATCATCAATGTATAGAACTCAAATTAGAGCTGACATATAATAAAAATTGCCTGACTAAATGCTGATTGGTTTTTAATTACTCATCACGAAAAAAAAAATACAATTTTTGCGATGTTGGGATTGAAAAATGACCTGTAAACATATTATAAGAACAGTGTTTAAAGTAACTAGGAATGATTCATTTAAAATGAAATCATCCAAGAAACATGTTTCAAGGTAATAAAATTTAATGAACCTCAACTGAAAAGACAAGATAAAGGTGATATTACTTTTATAAAAAATAAGTGACTCTTACAACCTGTGTATACGATCAACAACAGTGAGACATTATAGTTTAATTAAGTAAGCTTTAATCCTATTGGCGGAAACAATTCTAACGTAAATAGTCATCACAATAGATATTTATTTTTTTTTTCGGAATGTATCCAAATTACAGTGGTTTTCCGCCATCCTCAAGAAATTCGCCTTCTTTAGTTGTAGCGGACTTGGACATTCTCATATGTAAGAGACAATTCATTCTTACTTCTACTTACACCGTCCATCTAATCTTCTTTTGGTGTTACTTTCTTCTCTTCCTATCTCCAAGTTCTTCTTAGAGATTCTATCAGATGGCATATTCTTGACATGACAATAGCATCTTAATCGTTCTCTTCAATTGTCTGTAGTCTTCTTCTTTTTCTTCTTCCTTCCAAGTATTAGGCCAAGGCCTGTTACGATCCTATAGAAAATTTTCCCTCCAGCGTTTCATAGGACGACCCAGAGATCTTCGTCCTCTTGGTATATAATTATAAACAGCTTCAGGGATCCGATTTGAACTCATTCTTTCAAGATGGTGTTTCTAATTTCATTGGTACTGTTTAATAAATTCCAAAATTGGCGTAGTCTTCAATTCTTTTAAGATATCGGTGTTCCTTTTCCGATCCCATCTGGTGTAACCCGCTGTTCTGCGCATGAATATCATTTCACAAGCCGTTATTCTGCTTTCATGATCTTTTTAGTGTCCATACTTCACTACCATAGGTCATCACTGGTAGTAGGCCAACATTTCCTTCGATAAACATAGGATAGACCCTATATATATATAAAGTAAAGTGATCCCACTACAGGCCTCAGGAGGCCCTTGGGGTAGTAGGAGGTTAAGGCTCCCACTTTTTTCTTGACAATCGGCACTTGATGTCAGCCGGGTTGTCAGCCCTGCGTGACGGCCGCCTTTACCCCAGAACAAGCGTCTGGTACTCATTTCAGTTAGAGGCTGAGTCGACCCCAGGGCCATAGTGCCGCCAGAAGGTTTGGGTCAGTTTAAAAATCCTGACCCCACCGGGACTCGAACCATCGACCTTACGGCTTGTAGCGCAGTGCCTTAACCACTACGCTACGGCGTGCCCCCCTATATATATAGGCATATATATATATATATATATATATAGTTAGAGATATCGGGTTCATATCCCGGTTGAGGCGTTTACTTTTCTTTCCCTATAGCCTATATGTTTCGCAGGTATCCTCAACCAAAATATATATTTTTTTTTCTTCCACACTTCCCGGTCTTGCGTGTCTGCTTTTGTCATATTTCTCTTCATGTTTTCTTGAATTCCTTTTATCCACGTTGGCTCTGTCTACAACGTTTCCCTACCATGTTTATATCATCATCATCCGGTATCATGGCAGCTGCCGCAGTCTTCTGGAAACCAAACGCCATTCCTCTCTGTCCATCCATTGATCTTCCTCCAATTCTCTGATATTCATAGCCGCTTTGTACCCACGTTTATATATATATATATATATATATATATATATATATATATATCATTCAGGGATTAGGCCTGTTGGCTCGTTCCGGTTTCATGATAGCTAGAATTGTTAAAATTGTTCAGACAATCTTCTGTGTGGGCGTTCAACATAGTATCTTGAGTCTAGCCATAGTATCTTCTTTGTTAGGAGTTTCTAGACCAAGTTAATTTAGTTACTCTTACTTCCCTACAGGTGTCATGGATGTCATGTGGTCAGCATACCGACAAATTGAGACATCTAGTAGGCAACTAAGGCATTACTTGGATGATGAATGCCGATAAATTTTGTTTAGAGGCCTTTTTTTATGCTTAAGAATATTTTACGAGCCTAAAAGTATTCAGACTCGCGACCCATGGCTCAAAGTGTCTCCCTGAGGACTTGTTCCTTGATTTTTCTATCCTAAAAATCTATCGACTCCGGCCCGGAACATAACCACTAGTCCACCTCTGCCTAACAGAAGTAGGCCTAAATAGTAATAAAAATAATTAGGGGCCTTCTCTTATTGTAATTTAATTATTTGATATTAATATCACGGATGGTCGTTGCGTAAATTTAGAAGAAATTTCTTTAAATTATCTTCACAGATGTTTAATTAAAATTTCCAAATTCACTTTATTTAGCTATTTCACAATAATTTCACATTTTTTCATTAAAAAATTTGCTCCTAATATAACGAACCACCCAGTTCTCTACAGTCGCTGACACTTGCATATAAAAATGAATGTTTGTTTGTCCTTTTGTAGACCTTTAATCGAGGTCATGGCGCCGAAAGGTCGCCGATACCAACATAAAACACCTAGTAAATCGCTCAACCGACCTTCATGAAAAATTTGTATGATAAGTTACATACTGGTTTTCATGCACATTAGCCGCTTTCTATTAAGCTATGCTCTAAAACTATTAAGTAGGCCTGTAGGAGTTCAGTTGAAACAAAAATTTAAAAATCGCTCTAGCGATCGCAATTTTCGATGTTTCTCAACGAAACTCAGTATATGCCATTAAAATAAACCGAGATGGGTATTAACAAAAATTAGCGAAATTCGACAATTAGGAATTAGGATTTACCTGAAATCCGAAATTAAAAACTAACTATAGCAACCGCCATGTTTGGTTCGCCACAATGTATAGGGCCTACCTTTGTACGGTAGCCTACATACAGGTTTTCAGGTACGGCGAGTGTTTAGCTGCTATCTATTATACCCTAAAACCATTAAGTAGTACAGGATTTCACCTGAAACGTAAAAATACCCGGGGAACGCAAGTAATGATATATAAATTTCAAACTTGGTTTAGGCCTTTATATCCTATAGGATATAGGCCTATTTAACTTCTTTCTCAGTTTGATATTAATCTATACTAAGTTGTTTTGCATTTTATTATTTTTTTTTAAATGTTTCTGTTTTAGAGTAAATTTTCTTTTGCAAAAACCTGCTCCTATTTGTAAATCTGATTTCTGCTTCTTTCTTTCGTTAACTCCACTTTCATAATGTATATTTACATACTTATGTATTATTATTAGTATTAAATTCTGGGATTGTTGTTGTTGTTTAATGTTCTGCATCTAATACAGAAGTTATTAGTTATTATATTTCTCTTCAGTACTTTGAGATCTTAGAATCTTCATGTTTGACAGCGATGCGGTTGTTCAGATGGCCTTCGTCCATTTCTTCATCTGGATGATTGTATAAAATACATTTCGGTGAAGGCAGAACACTGATGTTGTGAAAGTGTTTTGCCAGACAGTCGTGGTCCATTGTCATTCTGAAATATGCTACTTCTGTTTTCCTTGGTATGTCTGGTATGTCAAAGCTTTTTGTTAGGCATTCCCATTTTTTGTTTCTGACTACTGTATAACATCTACTGTCATTCATAATTTTGTATTTCAACTCTATGTGGCGTTTCAGTGTGGAGTAAGGCGTTGGTTTAGATCTAGGCTATTGTTAAATTAATCGGCGATTGTAAAGAATCCAGGAATGAGCACTTGCTCATTCGAGTTACAACACTAAGTACAAAAATTTATTATGAACAATAAAAAAATAATCGAATATGTTTATGTGTAAATCAAAGGAACTGGTTTAAGAAAAACAGTGATAAAATGAAAAATAATAATACTAACGTCAATTTTGAAACAACGAGAGTATGAATGTAAAATTTGGCATAAAATGATCCTCTATGCCACGCCTGTTAACAAGTGCTCATTGCGTGCCTCTCCTATTCAATTCTACGTCGGATAGGCTGACAAGGTAAGACACTGCTACTCGCTTGTCAGTTGTGTTGTTTCTTTGGGAGTGCATCTGTATGCGGATAGGAAGGGGACCGCTTTTCACACATATTGAGCACTTGTCAACAGCCCTGTCTATGCTGAGACCATGTATTATTACGCAGGGAACGTATAAAAAAAACAATATTCATTAGATCAAACTGATTTGTGAAAAATAGGCCTAAATTGTGATGACTATTTACGTTGCAGGTGTTAGAGCAGAAATACTTTACAGCTGTCTCCAAGTGTACAGCTTTAGATATATGTAGTTCATTAAGTTATGTTTGACATAGAGCCTTAACACTAGAATGTTATGAAACTAGTCAACTGTATCAAGTAATGTTGTGTTCTAAAAATGTTTCTGTAAAATAAAATGAGACTAATGCTGATTTCTATAAATGTACAATTTGTATCTAAAAATATGCTTCATTTAATTTTATTGTTTATAAGACTAACTTTACGTAGGCCTAGGCCTATATCTTAGGACAAAAAATTGGAAGTATCATTCGACAGATTTGGTTGCGCTTGCATACAATTGCATTCATGATAAAATGTTTTTTTGCTTGACTTCGTTATTTATGCAGGATGCCACCTAATTTAAACAGAAATTTAGTGAAAATACAGTGTGTCCACAAAGTCCTGCTACCAAAACAACGTACTTAGCTCGTAAAACTATTTGACATAGAGACATGCGGTTTTTGCAATGTGTTCTACATCTCTCAAAGTTTTGTTGCAGAATGTGATTTACACGACAATGACGATCACAGGAATATACCCAAAGTGCATGGTGGTATGCTGAGTCTGGTAAATCACCTGTACTTCCATATCCGACGCTTGCGTAATTTGCAGCCGCTTATGGAAGACTTTATGAATGGTTGATTTTGGTAAATGCAGTTCTCGTGAAGCATGATGAATCGATTTTTGAGGTCTGAGATGAAATGCAAGTTGTCCATTGTCGATAGTTTCTTGGCTCACACCTGGTCGTCCATACCTTGGCAAGTCCATTACACTGCCAGTCGCTAGAAATTTCTCGGCCCATCTAATTAGGCCTATAGATGATTTGGATGGAGAATCTCTTCCATATTGCCGGCGGAAATTTCGTTGAACAGTTACTGGTGATTTACCTGACTCAGCATACGACCATACACATTGGGCCTTTTCCTGTGCTGTCGTCATTGTCGTTTAAATAATCTGCAACAAATATAAACAAAACTTTGAGAGATTTAGAATACGTTGTAAAAAACCGCATGTCTGTATCTCAAATAGTTTACGAGCTGAGTTGCATTGTTTTGGTAGCAGGGCTTTGTGGAAACCCTGTATAAGCACCAAACACGGTTAATACTGCAGCCACTGATTCTCCGGCTTTGACGTTTTAACGACAGTGTTGCCGATATGAATATTCAGTGGGAGTGGCCGCTTTATGTGTGTAGTTAGCAGACATACCGCTGACAACATCTCACCAATTTCAAACCTTACTAGCGCGCTATAGCGGCGTCAAGAGCAGTGATTGGTTGTGGCAGACATCTACTCTCACTACAACCATTTCCTTATTTGCAGTAGAGGGCGAATTCTCCCATTACCCCTCGTATAACCTAAACTTCAGAGCCGGAGATACGGCGGCTGGGGTATAGTAACATCAAAATAAAACCGAACATAGTGTTCTGAAGTTGTTTACAGACCGAGAAAAATCAATTAAATGTCTTATGTACGAAGTAGGATAAAAGGGAATGATGATAATCATCATACCGACAAATAGAATTTAGCATTAGCCTTGATTTCCAATCACAATTTTTTACAATTTTCTTATCCACGAATTGGAGACAAAGCTGCTAACAGCAGAACTGGGTGTGGCGATGTATATAAAATATTTTAGCTGTGTTATTCACATATAAAGATACAAAGCTATTAGATTGTGTGTGTGTGCGTGAGAGGCGTGCGTGACGTCACCACTGTAAATGTCGTGTACATGAAGATAAAACTTGTAACAGAAATTGTATAATGTATCAACTACTAATATATTATAACAACATTTATTTGTAATATAAATATGTTGGCGAGAATCTGCATTGTTTACTTTTATTCCCCGATCCAATTCTCTCTCCTAACCTTAGTTTAACCTCTCCCTTTTTATGTACAGGGCACGCTGTAGCGTAATTGATTAAACAATAAGTTAATTTTTTCCCAGAGAAGCGTTGTGATGTATCAAGGCCGTGTCCAAGAAAATCTGCCTTTTTTATTGCAAGGCACAGAAATCGAAACAAGAATCCAGCAATGGTAACCCACTGACGGTGAAGATAGACTCCGTGCTTGAGTAAGAGCGATATGGTGAGAGGCGGGACGTGGCACGGACGGCAGGTGGTGAGGGTTATCCAATCTACCGATTCGGGAGTTGTATTGCTTTCTTATAGTTTAAATGAGAGATTTGGCGCTGGATTTTAGTGCTATGCAGTTAAAAATGGCACATCTTTTTTTTAGACACGGCCTTAGTACATCACAACGCTTCTTTGGGAGAAATTTCAAAGTAGGTCGACAATGAGGTGAAGACTATTTTTAAAATCGAAGAGTATTTGAGAATAAAGTTCTTAGGAAACCAGTTGGACTAAAGCAAACAAAGCTGAACAGACAGGTGAATGAAGATCACCCAGTGATATACACGCTCTTTATGGGAAAACAGAGAGGCCTACAATATGAACAGGTAAGCCTCTCAGACTGACATGGGCTGGAAATATGACACGAATTGGGAATGAAATACGAATATGCAAGCTCATTGTAGGAAAACCAGGAGGAAAGCGCCTGGTAGACAGGCCAAGAATGATGTGTGAGAATACATTAATCATGATTTGAGGGAATCAGATTATACAGGGAATGATCGTAAAATATTATCTCAGGGTAGGGATATACGGAGAGCTTACGTCTGCAAGGCCATGAACATATGGGTTCGATAGTGCTAATGAGTTGTTAAAATTGAACTGTTTATTATTGAAAGGACACATGTCCACATTGTGGCTAAAATGAGATAGGGCTATTTATCACATTGTCTTTTGTAAATCTAAACCCATGCAATTTTCAAAATCTAGCTTCATTCTGGACAATCCAAAACCTTGAAATTATGATAGTAAGAATTTTATAATTACAGTCTGTCCATGAACCTATAGAGAAATTCGCGCATTTAGTTAGTGGGAGACAAGGCTGAGCCTAAGAGGGATGTATAATCGGAAAATTGGCCCGGTGTTGCGTTCTGAAGAGCTTGAAGCTCTAGAGCGAAATTAATATTATCACGTGATGTGTTCTTCCTCTTGCACTTCCTTCCGCAACTTCATTGGCCGTACATTTTTGCCCGCCTTCTGCGTAGATGGCTAATTTGGAACAGCTTCTCTACAGATTCCACGGACAGACTTTAGTGCATTCTGCCTTAGAATAAATATAAGCCTAAAATGTCTCCATCCTACGAATTTATGACCCAGTTATTTTATCCTGGAAATATAAGAAGTATTTTATGCCTGGTGCAAAATTTGAGAAATGAGGCATGTGCTTTTCAAGAATAAACTATTAAATTATAAGGTAAGCCTTTACAAGGATGAGTACTAGGACTTGATTACAAAATTGAAGATGCGACACTGCCATCCGCACTAATATCAGACTTCTCCCGCTCTCTACCTCTGCAGTTAATGTTCAGGACTTACCATACTAACATGCAGATTCACAGGTGAAATAAAATTTTATTTTATAGGAAATTGATGGTTTTTTTTAATAATCTCATCGCTATTATTGCACAAAAAACGAAATGACTTTTTATTTTTTTATTTTATAAAGTATTGGCTGGGCCGGCAATATTGTATGGCTCAAATGACTCTGAATAAACAAAGAATTAAAATAGCCTAATAGAAGCAGCAGAAATGAAATACTTGCGATTTTTGGCGGGGTATAGGCCTACTTTGATGGATAAAAAACGAAGTGGAGATGTTCGTAAAGAACTACAAATAGGCCCTATTCAGCCTGACAGGTAAGATAGAAAATTATGGGTGAAAATGGTATGATCATTATGCAGAAAGGATACCAACAGATTGCTTTGAAAAAGTCTGAACTATCAACCGAGAAAAAGAAAAAAAGAGATCGGGGACGCCCACGAAAAAGATGGACACAACAGCTATGATAGGCCTACTTTGGAGCTGGAACGAATCAACATGGTTTAATCATTGTAAGAAGAAGAAGAGGAGGAAGAAGAAGAAGAAGAAAATTTCAGAAACTATAGCCCCTAAAGAAATGGGTCTCTCACAGTTATGAAGGTAAAGTCGAGCTATTTCTCTAGAACATATTCACGAAATAGACATTACGTAGAATTTTCAAGTTCAAGGAAAGAAATGTGCAGTGGCATGTTGCGAGATCTCAGACAACACCACGGGACGAAGAAATCAAGCTACGGTAATACCTTCTCCCAAAAATCTCGCTTCATATGCCATGAAATAATCCACCAGCTTTATGCATGCCGTACCAACAGACGGAAAGATGTAATGAAATCAAATGGATAACGAGTTAAAAATTGTAAACTTAAATTTTTGGCGTCCCGCGCCGTAGCCGAGCGGTTAAGGTAGGAAGCCTTGGCGCAGAGCTACGGGACTTGCGCTGGTTCGAGTCTCCATGGGGGAAGAAATTATCTCATGGTATTTCGGCCAGTATGGGACCGGTGCCCACCCAGCATCGTGATGCAATTGGGTAGTTACAGTAAGTAGCGGCTCCAGGTTGAGGAACCAGCTATAACGGCTGGGGGACTCGACATTGCTAACCACATGTCACCCCTACACTGGCTGTTGATCATCTGCCTCTGTGGTTGACACATGTGGATGTGAAGGGGACAGCAGCCGGCTGGTAAAAGGGCAACCGCTGAAAAGTGGAAAGACCCTCAATCGGAAATTTTTGGCAGGGAGATTTGAATGAATACCATAAGCCTATGGAGAAAATCCTGCCCGGGCACCGATTCATCCACCACGAACAGTAAATAAATTTTCCAAAAAAAACCTCTATGCTGGAGAAAATATTAGGACTACTTCTCTCTCATAATCTTCTTCTTCCTCTTCTTCTTCTTCTTCTTCTTCTCCTTGTTCATCATAACAACATGTCAACAATATAATACGAAATTTTTCATTGCAAAAACAAATGTAATGGTATTTCTAGGCAAACAATCAATTAGATCCAAAATAATAACAAATAATCAATTTATAGAGCAAGTAAGCCATTTTAATTATTTAGATGTGATATTGGATACGAAAACGATTATGATCCATTCATCCATCCATCCATCCATAGTAATTCTGCCCGACGGCAGGCCTTTTACTGCAATCATAGCATTTTCATGCTATGCTTTGCAGCTTTACTAGGGAATTGTAGGTGTGGGAGCTTCCCGTTGCTTTCCACGCCGGTGAAGGATGGTGATAATGATAATGGTATGTCAGTCATCCTGAATTAAATAAAATTTCAGTTTAAACACTCAGTCAAATCACATTGTAAGCCTTTCAGGAATATTCCAACATCAGCATTTAAAATGATACTGAAATGCGACTTTATTTTTAAAAAATAGGCCTAATAAAAAGTGTTATTCTTTCTTTCTTTCTTTCTTTTTTGTGGTCGGTTTTTAATTTTCTAAACTTTTCATTTCTGTGGGCTTGAAGTTTTCTGACATTTGTCTCAGAATTTCACATTAAAGCACCGTTAGGTTATGTAATAAGATGTTAATTATAAAGTTTTCACCTGGTAAGTCAGTCGTCCTCAACTATATTATTAAACTTCAAGTTATTCCAATATGGAGGCCTCTTGAAAACAATGTTTCATCTTCTGCATTTTAACTGCAACTGATGGTGTAGGCCTATACAGCCTATACAACCTTATACAACACCATTAGTTCCCATTAAAGCGCAGAAGATGAAACATTGTTTTCAAAAGGCCTCCATATTGGAATAACTTGAAGAAGTTTAATAATTTAGTTGAGGACGGCCGACTTACCAAGTAAAAGTGTTATAATTAACATCTTATTTATCTCAGAGGTGAGAAATATCTCCTAAAATGCTCTTTTCATATCCTCCATCGTAGCTTAACCTCTCACCTATAGGTACTTTTACGTCACCCCATCCCACCCGGACTTTAGAGTCACAGGACCTGTTGGAGAAGGATGGATCACACACATAGGCCTAGGCCTACTTATTTTGATCACACAATGGAAGGGCTCCTCGATTGAATATTTAGCTCAATAGGCCCTACAGGGTTTATACGAGACAAAACAAACATTTAAGATGAAATACATATACTAATTCATGTTATCAACAAAATAACACTGGTCAACATGATTTTTGTCTCATGAGTACCAATAGTTGTATTTAATGCAGTTTTTTATCGTGTTTTCAAATATGTATTCGGAATTTCTCCATCACACACCGTTTTAGTTTTATTCAATTTCAATTAGGCCTAATGAATTTAAATAATTATTTTTAATAAACTTTTTGTCCATTTGTCCATTGTTAAATAAAACCAAATGAGCTAACTCAAATGGTTTCAGCTATGGAAAAGAGATATCAAGGCAAATTGAATCCTAATATGCTGGCCGATTACTGTTGGACCATCAAGAGGAATACTCCACAGGCGAAATATAGCAGGAAATAATCATTTCTTACTTTCTAGGTGAGTTCTAATGTTCGAATATTGTGTAGTTATGAATGTAGAGAATATTAAAGTGTTTGAAATTATAAATGCCTGTCTCTCGGAAACCTTGCGTGATGGAGAAACATCGATATCACATTTGAATTCATTAGAGAAAATCCTATCAGAATCACATATTTTCCTGTCTGAGACAAAAAAAAAAAAAGTTATTTTTTTGTTGCTCAGTGTAATCGTTAAGGGCGATTGTAACTTCAGGTAGGCCTACTAATTTTATAATTTTAAACACATAAATCCATATTAAACATGGCGAATATGATATTGAAGATCATTTGGTCCTTGACATTTGATCACAAGTGAGGAAAGGCTTCGGAAAAAACATCGTAATGCCACAAGTGATTTTCAAATTATCGATAAATTCACGAGGATTTGGAAATCAAGGGAGGCATTTGTTTGGACTATTAAACGAATACAATTAAGCTGTTTACTCACAAATCATGATTTAAATATACCTAGTGATTTTAAAGTATTTAGGCCTATATATTTAATGTAATCGGCGATGTTTCAAAATAAACTAGAAATGTTTAGTTATATTCCATTTGTTTATCACTGCAACTTGATATTATTTGTTGCCAAATAGGATCGCAATATTGTAAGAATGCAACCCAGTGGATAAAGAAAAGAAACATATCAAACTGTATGAAATATTATAACCGACATTATGGATTATTAATTTTTTTAGGAAACACGTGTAGTTCGAAGGAATCTGTTTATTATGTGCTATACTCAACGTATTTGTTGGAGAGTCATTCGCTGCAAAATAATGCTCTGACCTGTTCAGGATATTAAAAATGAGGAGCTTTATTTATTTTGATAAACAGAATTCGATAAATATAGGCCCTAGAGGTGAATCACGAATGTGATTGGTTGTAAAACAAATTTCATTTAAACGTGATTGGTCATTGACTCCGATTTGGGGCATGAAGATCGAACCAGAGTCCGCTGCTTACGACACAACTACGTTATCCTCAAACCACAGTGATATAGGCCTACTACCTAAAAGCCTTGGCCAGGAAAATTGTGACAACCGAGTATCGAACTGGGCCAGTTACGTCGAAGACTACGCCTTAACCACTAGATCACAGCAATTGACGACTACAATGTCAATATTAAGATATTAGAGGTTCAGCCTATTTTTAAAACATACATTTCCGCTTGTAAATAAATAATGACAAAGGAGAGATTCGCAGCATTCTACTCTTTTGTTTTCGGGTTTGATTATCGGCTTGATCCGTAGGGAAGGGAATGAAATCTCTGCTTGTCAACAACTGAATAAGAAAAGCACTTGGGTCCCGCTGCTACCACCTAGCGGCACAAATTGGTACAAATGAAGAAGACATTCATGAGTTTTACGAAAACAAGAGCCGATCGGTTTGTGAGATGTTCTAATATCAAAGAACACGTGTTACATATTCCAACAATGATTTCAGGAAGAAAAATCATTGTTCTAGAAACTTTCTCCTGCATTATGAAAAGAAACTTATCAAATTTCTTAAAAATAAGAATAAGAATGATACATTTTATCCACAAATAAATGTTGTACACACTATTATATTGACACCCGAATGAGTTAGTGCTCGTGCTCGGGTGCAATTCAGTTACAGAAATAATACATAGGCCTATAGAAAATTAGTATTTCAAAAATTTAGTTAATGGTGGAGGGAAAACAAAATGCATATATTTAAGAGACAATTTCAGGACACGAAATAAATTCTGGCATATAAAAAATAAAAAAATAATGTAATTGTAAATTGTATTGTAAGCCCATGTTTTCCCTTTACAGTGATTCAGGCGCTTTCCCCCTACAGGGAAGAATTTCAACCATACTAATTTAGATACACTTGTTTTCGTATAGATGTAATTTTGAGCGGTCCATGGTCAGCGTTCTGCCTCTCATACTGACATCTAGGAAACCAAGGTAGTACTAGGACGGGAAAATTCGGTAAATCTTGCTTAGAGGCCTTTTCATTCAAGCTTAAGGATTTTTTACGAGCCTGAAAATCTTCAGACTCGGGACCCACCGCTTAAAGTCCCTCCCGGAGGATTTGCTCCTTGGATTTTTCCATCCTAAAAAATCCATCGACCCCTGCCGGGTTTGAACCCGCGACCCTCGGGACCAGAGGCAAGGAGCATAACCACTAGTCCATCGCGTACAAGGGGAAATAAAATTACGAAAACAGTAGGCCAATTTATATTCTAGTGTTCTCTCTAGAGCAGGTCTTTTACTGCAATCATAGCATTTTCATGCTATGCTTTACAGCTTACTGGGGAATGTACTAGGCCTATAGTCTGTCCGTAGAATCTGTAGAGGTGTTCAAAATAAGCCATCTATGCAGGAGGCGGGCAAAATTGCATGGCCAATGAAGAACTGGGAATCGAACCCGTGCCCGCTGCGTGACAAGGCAGATATAGGCCTATGTATATGGTTATTTTCCGGATAGGTATGGAAAAATTTTTTTCACGACAAAAACCTCAATATCTTTATTATTTCGGGGCTACCTAAAGTAAAATTAATTTTGGTAATTTATAGACTATATTATATTCTGAGATAAACACAACATTGAAACAATATTATAAGCCTAAGCCTATTAATGCAATTACAGATAGGTAAACAACAAAAATGTCCTTCACGCAGGAACAGTGTAAAATAATTCCATAAAGAATTCGAATCTATGATCCTATTTTGTTGGTTGCGGTAGGCCTATATCTAGGCCTACATATTTTGTTGTTAAATTGGAGAAACTCAATTTCTGATGCAGATCATTTAAAACTATCGGACTGTAATGAAAACAAGTCATGCATAGGCCTAAACATAAATAATTAGGCCTACAACTTACATAGGCCTATCGTTCTATTATTTGGCACGAACGTAAATAACATATAGGCCTACCAATTCATTTCCATTACTCTATTAAAAATATTAAATACATTAAACTAAAGTATCTTATAGCCTATGCATAGGATTCATTGCCAATATAAGAGTTAAGTATGCATACACTATAGGCTATAGTAGGCGACGAACCAAGCACGGCAGTAGCTAGAGACAATTAAGGTCTATTAATATTCTGAGTTTCATTGAAAAATGTGTCAAATTGTAACCGCTAAAGCGATTTATAAAATTTCTTTAAGGTGAACCCCCACTAGTTGTGGTCCGATTTTTCTGGTTCATGTAATAGACCTTACCTTTCTTAATTGATTCCTGTTTGTGCAGTTAGTTTTCGATGATAAATAGAAATATGAGACATAGTGGAAATGGATAGTTAACATAGGCCTAAATGAGGGAAATTCTGAAGAAGTATCTGAATTCAAATACCTAGGAACAATAGGCCTAATTACAACCAAGAATGAGGCACACGAAGAAATTATTTGGTTCAATTCTGGATATGCATCCCATTAAGCACTAGGCCTATAGGGAATCTTCATCGTCCCATCTTCTATCAAAAAACATTAAACTGAAAATAATAAACATTTTATTCTCCCAGTTATATTATAGGCCTATGGATGCGTAATTATGGATTCTTAATTTAAGGGAGGAGAAAAGATTAGGCATGTGGGTATTTAATAATAAAGTTCTTAGGAAAATTTTTGAACTAAATAGAGATGAACAGTAAGCTAGCCTACATGGTGTTTATGGGAAACCACATAGGCCCTATAATAAGAGCAGTTAAGTTTCTTAGACTACGATGGAGAAAACATGTGGCACGATTGGGGAATGAAAGAGATTCGTGGAAATTTCTTGTAGGAAAACCAGTGGAAAAGTGCCCAGTAGGTAGGCCAAGAGTAAGATGGAGAATGAAATAACCATGATTTAAGGGAAATAGATTATCCTTATGGAAAACATAAGCTCAGGATAGAGATGTATGAGAATTTACGTCCGTTCGGCGAAGAACCTACGAGTTCGACACTATCAGCGGAATTAGACTGTTAACATATATCATAGGCCTATATATATATATATATATATATATATATATATATATATAAATCGTAATAGACAACAAACCTCTGGAACAAGTAACAAATTTTAATTATTTGGGTTGTAATTTTACTATAAACACAAAAACTGAAAGAGACATACATCATACATATGAAACTGTCGAAATTTCAAATGATATGTGGAACTATACATAAAACATTAAAAAATAAAACAAGAAGAGATACTAGATTGAAGTTTTATAAAACATTGGCAGTTCCTGCATTACTTCATGGGAGTGAAACTTGGGTAATGACCAAAAAACTGCAAAGTAGAATACAAAGCGCAGAAATTAACTTAGAAGAACAAAAGGCTGCACAAGATTGGATCGGATAAGGAATGAAGATATAAGAACAGAGTTAAATATATATCAAATGAATGAGAAAATCAGAGAATATAGAGAGAAATGGTTTACACAGGTGGAAAGAATGAATGTATCAATATTACCAAGAGCAGCATTCAACTACAAGCCAAGAGGTTCAAGGAATGTAGGAAGGCCAGTGAAGAGATGGACAGAACAACTGTGAGGCGGAACAGGCAATTTGCCTAGCCCGTGAAGTGAAGAAGAAGAAGATATATATATTATGTGAATAGAAAACAGACAGACTTTCCCACTCAGGTTCCCAGTCCAAACACTGATTTTTCTTTCCTTATAGGCCTATAGGGCCTTATATCTCTATTATAAGATCTTATCTTCTAGAGAATTGTATATAAGGAAAGAAAAAAAAACAATGTTCGCACTGGGAGCCTGAATGGAAAAGCCGATATCTTACTAACATATAAAGATAGAGGTTCAGGTTCAAATCCCGGTTCAGGCGTCAATTTTTCATTTCATTTAATATTTGGTCTTTATTGCTAAATGTCAAAATTTAGTTATCATATAGCATCGATACCGAAATTAAAAATCAATTTAAAAAATAGAATCTGCAGAAATGAGTTTCCCGAGACATGTAGCTGGATATAGGCCTACTCTACAAGATAAAAAAAAGCGAAGATATTATGAATGAGATTAATGTATTCAGATTAACAGACAGAATCAATGGATAAAAACAAAATCGATTCGTCCACATTCTAATGATGGATGAAGCAGTATAACAAAACACATATAAGCCAAAGGGTATAGATGTGTGGGACGGCCAAGAGCACGACGAAGAAATCAATTTTCTGAATGAGACCAAAACGAACCTTTTGCAGTTCAATCCGTGAAGAAGGCGATATCCATATAGGGGCCTATTCAAGATCATTTTCAGTATAAGCTATAGGGCTAGTAAATAGTGTTGATGATGACTTCTAAACTTCTTCAAAAATATTTTTATGAGAACAATCTGAATACATAGGCCCTATATTCCTTCGAAATTAGATAAAAAACTTGACTAAATGAATCTATATATCAATGGAAATTGATACTATACTGTAATAACATTAAAAAAATGATTTTTTTTTGTTCAATGCCACCAAGTTGTAATTTCGACATTCTGGTATTCTTTCCTGGCATGGCGTTATTGTAACCCACTTCTGAGGTTGAGGCACCTGCAAGGCGGAGTTGTGCTGCCCCGACGATATATATCAAAGGTGATGATTAGGACTAGGAATTTTATGCACTAAAAGGTAAGATTGCAACATAGTACACTGAGAAATTATACTTCTTACTGTATTTTATCTTGGTTTCACACACAAACAATTGAATAGTATAATGAGAAGTTATACTTCTTACTGTATTTTATCTTGGTTTCACACACAAACAATTGAATAGTATAATGAGAAGTTATACTTCTTACTGTATTTTATCTTGGTTTCACACACAAACAATTGAATAGTATAATGAGAAGTTATACTTCTTACTGTATTTTATCTTGGTTTCACACACAAACAATTGAATAGTATAATGAGAAGTTATACTTCTTACTGTATTTTATCTTGGTTTCACACACAAACAATTGAATAGTATAATGAGAAGTTATACTTCTTACTGTATTTTATCTTGGTTTCACACACAAACAATTGAATAGTATAATGAGAAGTTATACTTCTTACTGTATTTTATCTTGGTTTCACACACACAAACAATTGAATAGTATAATGAGAAGTTATACTTCTTACTGTATTTTATCTTGGTTTCACACACAAACAATTGAATAGTATAATGAGAAGTTATACTCTTACTGTATTTTATCTTGGTTTCACACACAAACAATTGAATAGTATAATGAGAAGTTATACTTCTTACTGTATTTTATCTTGGTTTCACACACAAACAATTGAATAGTATAATGAGAAGTTATACTTCTTACTGTATTTTATCTTGGTTTCACACACAAACAATTGAATAGTATAATGAGAAGTTATACTTCTTACTGTATTTTATCTTGGTTTCACACACAAACAATTGAATAGTATAATGAGAAGTTATACTTCTTACTGTATTTTATCTTGGTTTCACACACAAACAATTGAATAGTATAATGAGAAGTTATACTTCTTACTGTATTTTATCTTGGTTTCACACACAAACAATTGAATAGTATAATGAGAAGTTATACTTCTTACTGTATTTTATCTTGGTTTCACACACAAACAATTGAATAGTATAATGAGAAGTTATACTTCTTACTGTATTTTATCTTGGTTTCACACACAAACAATTGAATAGTATAATGAGAAGTTATACTTCTTACTGTATTTTATCTTGGTTTCACACACAAACAATTGAATAGTATAATGAGAAGTTATACTTCTTACTGTATTTTATCTTGGTTTCACACACAAACAATTGAATAGTATAATGAGAAGTTATACTTCTTACTGTATTTTATCTTGGTTTCACACACAAACAATTGAATAGTATAATGAGAAGTTATACTTCTTACTGTATTTTATCTTGGTTTCACACACAAACAATTGAATAGTATAATGAGAAGTTATACTTCTTACTGTATTTTATCTTGGTTTCACACACAAACAATTGAATAGTATAATGAGAAGTTATACTTCTTACTGTATTTTATCTTGGTTTCACACACAAACAATTGAATAGTATAATGAGAAGTTATACTTCTTACTGTATTTTATCTTGGTTTCACACACAAACAATTGAATAGTATAATGAGAAGTTATAATTCTTACTGTATTTTATCTTGGTTTCACACACAAACAATTGAATAGTATAATGAGAAGTTATACTTCTTACTGTATTTTATCTTGGTTTCACACACAAACAATTGAATAGTATAATGAGAAGTTATACTTCTTACTGTATTTTATCTTGGTTTCACACACAAACAATTGAATAGTATAATGAGAAGTTATACTTCTTACTGTATTTTATCTTGGTTTCACACACAAACAATTGAATAGTATAATGAGAAGGTATACTTCTTACTGTATTTTATCTTGGTTTCACACACAAACAATTGAATAGTATAATGAGAAGTTATACTTCTTACTGTATTTTATCTTGGTTTCACACACAAACAATTGAATAGTATAATGAGAAGTTATACTTCTTACTGTATTTTATCTTGGTTTCACACACAAACAATTGAATAGTATAATGAGAAGTTATACTTCTTACTGTATTTTATCTTGGTTTCACACACAAACAATTGAATAGTATAATGAGAAGTTATACTTCTTACTGTATTTTATCTTGGTTTCACACACAAACAATTGAATAGTATAATGAGAAGTTATACTTCTTACTGTATTTTATCTTGGTTTCACACACAAACAATTGAATAGTATAATGAGAAGTTATACTTCTTACTGTATTTTATCTTGGTTTCACATACAAACAGTTGAATAATATTATGAGAAGTTAGACATATCTTGGTTTCATATACAAATAGTTAAATAAAATATACTAACTGCATTGCAAACTTTTATTAGCCTACATAAAAATTCTAGCTTTAGTGATGATGATGGTAATGATATGCCAGGAGAGGCCGTAATCCTAAACTTAATGAATATATTAATGATGATAATGATGGCCAGATGATGTTCGGAGACAGGCCTTAAAGTTTCCTGACATTTGTCTTACAGGTGAGGAAAAACCCCGAGGAAAACCATCACCCAGGAAGCCTGTCCCGACCGGGGATCGAACCCGGACCCGCTGCGTGACAAAGCAGCATGTTACCTCGAGACCACAGCGGTGGACAAATTAATATATATATACCTTTTGGTATAATGCAACAATGATAGGCTAAATATAATAATCATAAATATTCAGCATTTTACACTTGACCTTGTAACTTTAAATGAACATGTTATGTAGGTGGTATGTTAACAACATAAACTGTGTTAACGATTAATTTATTTCAGCTCACGGTTCAATAATTCTGTTTAGAAATCAGATCAACTACAAGTAACAAGAAATCAGAGCATAAGGCAAGCGATAAAAACATGAAATTTATTAGACAAGTTCCTATTTACAATCACAATAATCCTTTTTCTTGGCTTTTTAAAGATTTTATATAAATTTAAAAGCATTACATTACATTTGTTTGTTCTGCTCTGGTTTTCTAACAATTGAATGAGCCAAAGCCCCCTTAAAATTCTCCCCCTTTCCTTTCCCACAATGCAGGCAATGCATCAAGAATGTTACTGCCTTCAAATAAAATACAGTTATGTCTGCATTACTGGAAGTGCAGTGGTCCATGAAAAGTGTAGCATACATAGCCATTTTGTTAAGTGCTATAAGAGATAGGGAGGGGAGACACCATAAATGTTCATACAATGCTATCCGAAGTCATAACATTAAGTGATGCTACAGGATATAGGGGGCGGCGGATGAAGTTGTCCAAACCATTTCCCATTTGCCACCTATAACAATTTGTTTATTAGATAAAGCACATCCCTGCTAATATTCTAAATAGATGACATGGATTTCTGACTTCTTTCATGGGGTCGTAATATTTTTATTGCATTTCAACATATAAAATAAATATATATTCTCATTTAATGCATGAAATTGTCTTCGTAAAATGTAATAGTATTTCAGTAGCAATATCCGAGTAATGTATGAGTAAAGAATAATTATTTTCCATATTATCCAATAATTCACTGAAAGCTAATACACTCACGTTCTATTAAATGACAATTTATATCATCGAATCCAAACTTTTTAACTACAAGGCAAGAGGTTCAAGGAATGTAGGAAGGCCAGTGGAAAGATCGACACAACAACTGTGATGCGGAACACGTAATTTTCCTAGCCCGTGAAGTGTAGAAGAAGAAGAAATCAAACTTGACATATAATAATTAATTTTAAAAAGTGAGGCTGAGTACGATAACCAGCAAATCAGACGAGTTATTTTTTTATTTATATACATTACGATGGAATGAGGAAAAGTGACTAGAAGCTTTTGAGATGTGGATATGGAGAAGGATGGAGCATATAAAATGGACAGACAAAATTAAAAATTAAAGATGTGCTAGAGAGAGTGGGTGAAGGAAAAACAAAGCGAACTCAGAAAGAAGAGGAAAAGAAATTGGATTGGCCACTGGCTAAGAAGAAACTGCGCGCTGACGGATGCCCTAGAAGGAATCGTCAACGGAAAGGAGATTAGAGGCAGAAAAAGTCATCACATGATATTAAAATAAATGGTTTGTATGAGGATACAAAAAGGAAGGCTGAGTTAAGGAAAGAGTGTAGAATGATGAGTTTGCAGCGAAAGACCTGTTCTTGGGCAGAACACTATGTATTTAGGCCTAAAACAAAATCAAAATTTTTAATAAATTAATAATTACTACAGTGATGTATGGTGCAGAAACATGGGAATTAAAATCGAGAACATTAAGTAAATTAAATTCTGCAGAAATGGATTTTTGGAGGCGTTCAGCTGAAATTTTTGGAAGAGATAATAGCCTATAAGAAAGAGTGTAATTAAACAAAATAGGCCTATGGAATTTTAAAGATCAATTGTGGATTTTATACAAAACAAACAATTAAAACTGTATAGTCAAGTAAGAAAAGACAGAAGACAGATTCCTAAGATGAATACTAAAATAAGTGCTACTTGGTAGAAGAAGAAGGCCAAAAATAACGTGGACTGATGGTGTTTTGAACAGCATGAGGGAAAAAGAATTGGACGATGAACGTTGGATCGACAGAGAGATGTAGACTACAGTAGAGGAGAATGACATTAGATGCAGGAATATATTGTGAAAATAAAATAAAATAATAATAATTAGGCCTATTATTGTTATTATTCTTTATTCTGGCAAAGTTAGGCCATAAGTCCTTCTGTTCACTCAACCAGCACAAATATACAAATTCATATTTACAGTATAGATTATATAAGCCCTATTGAGTATACTATTTATATTTGTTTAAAAATATAGGCCTATTAATGTTGCAATTTAAATGTCATGTACATACAACATTTTATGTAATAATAATAATAATAATAATAATAATAATAATAATAATAATAATAATATAACAGTAGTAGACTTAATATTATGAATTAAACGAGAAGCAGCAATTAATATAGGCCTATATTACACGAGACAGGAATAGGCCTAATGAGCAAGCAAGCAAATTTGAGGAAATGAAAATTTAGATTTCTTTTAAATTATTCTAACATCCGGCAGCCTCTGATCTCCTGTAGTAGAGAATTCCAGTTGCGAGAAGTGTATAAAAAATAATTATAGCCTATGGTGTGGAGTGATGTGATGACCTATGTTGCAGCATTTAACCAAGAGATAGGAGATCACCTAAAACGAAAATTTACAAAACGTCCTAACGATCGCACTTTTCCATATTTCACAATGAAAACCAGTATTTCTTATATGCTACTAAATTAAAGCGACGAAGGTATTTTCCAAAACTCAGCAAAATCTGACCATTAGAAGTGGGAGTTTTATCCAAGACCCGAAATTAAAAATTTAGTGTAGCAACAGCCGTTCTTCCCATTATAGGTCTACAGGCATACCATAAAATTTAATTAACCATTATATTGGCAATTTATCCTATAAAATAAATTAGTTTAATGTATTTCACTATTAAATAACCTAAGTCTAGACTTAATGGAAAAATGAATCGGTAGATAGGTCTACTATTTTAATTGCTAATAAATTATACAACATTATACAAATAGGTAATAGGCTTACTAACGGTTATGCATGTTTCGTTTCCTCTGCAGTCCGATACTTTTAAATCAGCTGGTAACAGTAACTGAGTTCCTCTAAATTTAACAAAACAAATATAGCCTATAGGGCCTAGTACTAGTTCCAGATAAGTTACAGTTGTAGGGCCTACTGTAAACAAACTCGCATGAGATATTACTCCGTCTATTGGGAGAATCGTGGTGCTAGTTTTAACCGCCATATGACTGAATTGTGTATGGGACTGTCATCGATAGAAACATTGTCCTTAGGCAATAGGCCTACCATATTTTACGGAAAATAAGACTAAATACAACATCAGTTGGTACCAATAATATTAGGAACTTAATTAAATGTTTACGATTTCTCCATGATGTCAATAGATAACTTGAATTTACCTGTACAATTTCATTGTGATCGGAATTTATATTCCATGCTGACTTACGTGTACATTCTGCTGTTATTTTCATGATATCGTCAGTGGTTAATACGGGGTAATTTTCACTGAACGGTTTCAAAATATTCAAAATAACGTGTTATTTCCGCTTTTCAAATTATTTTCTTTCCAATGTTTAAGTAGGCCTAATTGTACAGAAATGTTGCCATTTTGAAACAGTTAAAATTCCAACGTATTCTGCATTGCACGTGCATAAGAATAAAGCAGTGCTTATTTAATGTATTAAACTTGTAATGATATAACTTATTTTAAGATTCTCCCATATAGGCCTAATTTATTTTAACATGTGCTAGTTTATATATATTTTTTATTATTTTTATTTCTTCAGAGAATGACTTGCAAAGAACAATTTTTAAATTAAATAATGCACAAGATTACAACCCAGAAATTTCTTCAACAAAAACTAAAGTAGGCCTAATGGCCCAGAGTGGCAAAGAAATGGAAATACAAAAATAATACTAAATGACAAAACTCTAGAACAAGTAAAAGATTTCAATTATGTAGGTTGTAATAGAGAAAAATACATAAAAAATAAATTACAAATATTTTATTATTTATGTGGGTATCCTGAAAAGAACACTGGAAAAGAAAGTAAGAAAAGAAACACACAAAACATTTTTATAAAGTACTGGCTGTGCCTGCAATATTGTATGACTCGGAAATATGGACTCTGAATAAACAGTCATTAAAAGAATACAAGCTGTTTATATAAAATATTTACGATTTGTGGCAGGATATAGGCCTACTTTAATGGATGAAAAACGAAGTGAAGATATACCTAACCGACTACAAATACTTCAAAAAATTAAGATAAAATCTATAGAATATTCACCTGAACAAGGTCGCTACTCCTCAAAAACTAATTACCATTCATTTAACTGTACCGCGGTTTAGGGGACACCGGCGTACCCATCATCGGCCAACGCCACCGCAAGATGAGGGGACACAGCCTCGACAGCGCTTACAGGTAAATGATTAATTAAGTTGAGGAGGAGAGGACCTTTCAGGTGAATATTCTAATAATTTTATATTAATTTTGTATAAACCCTCTCAACGGAACACATCATGAATCTTATAAAAGTTGATTACAACTATTCAGTCTGACAGAAAACAACAAGAGTAGAGGTAGAGGAGAAAAATGGGCTATTGAACATGACTGCAGAATGGATACCCAACAGATTGCCATTAGGGAAAAGTTCGGAACTACTATTCAACAACAAGAGGGGAAAAGAGATCGGAGACCACCCACGAAAGAGAATGGACATAGCAGCGATAATAGCTAATTGGAGCCCGAACACACCAAAGAAAGATTTAATCGCTGCACGAAGAAGAAGGAAGAATATTATTTTCATTTCCTTTATTTCGAGTATTATTGCGCGAACCTACATTCTCGCCCCACGCTTTACAGGTAAAAACGTTATTCGACCAAATGAAAAATGCTGCCAGTCATACATCTGGTTTGTTTACACTTACAACTGAAACTTAGGTCGGTGGGTAGAGGTTTAGGAACATAGTATTCCTTGTAAATCAGAAAAATGTAAACACAAATTTTCTTGCTGAGGAAAACGCTTAGTTTACGCAGTTCCTGTGTGACGGGCTTTTAAAGATTGTTTTAAGTGTATCCCATGTAAACCAGGCAATAACAACGCATATAGGAATAAGGCGGTGCGAACATGATATATTATATAAAAAACTACAAAGCTCTTGTTTACAGCGATTCAACAGCATAATCGTAAACCTTGTCAAACAAAATGACAATCTACTTTTGTGAAATTTATAACTGGGATAAGTCTCGCCAGGAAAAATCAGTGATCCTCTCTATCGGGTTTTGAAAATCTCTATTTCAAACGAACGCTCGCGTCAAAATATTTGCTGCTCTTTCACGAAGAAAAATTCATGTACAAATATTCCTCCCATAAAACAAAAACATGAGTAATTATATAATTTCCCACATTTCCATTTGTTTACAAAACTTTATGAACATTTTATAAGATCAAGAAACACATAAATAGACTTCTGGATGGTGTTTCTCTTGAGGCCGAAACAGGCCAACAAATGGCCTAAATTCGTGAATGTACTATGATGATGATGATGATGATGAAGAACACATAAATATATCTTATACTTTCACAAAGTTTAGGGTTAATGCGCATGAAAGAAGAATAAAAGAGGGGTACAGTAACTTTTATAAGAAAAAGAAAAGAAAAAAAAGGAAACCCAGTAGATAATCTAAGAATGATTTGAGAGAGGTGAATTTTTGGGGAAAGATGGAAAATATTAGTTCAAGATAGGGATGTATGGAGGGATGTATTATGTATTGCAGGGACTCTTGTCGTCCCAACTTCTCTCAAAAGACATTAAACTGAAAAATTCTCCTGTTAGCCTTATTATTTGGATGCGAAATATGAGCTCTTACTTTAAGGGAAGAGAAAAGATTACGAGAATTTGAGAATTACATTTTTAGAAGAAAAAAATTGGATCAAAGAGAAGACTCAATAGCAGTGACATGCATGATCTTTATAGGAAACCACGTGTAATAAGAACAGTTGTATCTGATAGATTGCGATGGGCAGGACATGTGGCACGAATGTTGAACGAAAGAGGTGCAAGGAAACTACGTGTAGGAAAACCAGAGGAAAATCGCGCTATAGGTAAGGTAAGAATGAGATGCAAGAATAATATTAACCATGATTTAACGGAAGCAGATTATACAATATCTTAGTGTTACTCACCAGAATGTGCATGTTGGCCTTTAGTATCTTCTCACTACTGCCTAATAATACATCATACTTGTTCCTATAGGGTAAATAATATAATACTCACGAAATTAGGTCTACTACATTCCCTGATCAATCTGGTTTTCACTTACCTGAAAAAAAAATAATATTAGTAACCATCAAAGATATTTATACTTTTAATAATCATGTTTGAACACAGTTGAGGTTAAAATTATTTCAATTATAATGTTTTTTTTTATACCTTATAAAACAATCGTCCTCAATTATAATAACTTTTGTTATGAACGTTGTCACACTATTAAAATTCAAAGCTTTTCAAAGACATGCTTCACCCTCAGGAGTTCTTATGGTACTGTTTTAAATTATTTGTATATTTTATACAGAGGGCTTTGGTTGTTGGGCGTGTTCTCAATTATATTTTTTTTTATTTTCTGCTTCCTTGATAATTTCAATTTATATAAAATACACAAATCATTTAAAACAGTACCATAAGAATTCCTGAGGATGAAGCATGTCTTTGAAAAGCTTTAAATGTTAACAGTGTGACAACGTTTATAACAGAAGTTAATAGAGTTGAGGAAGACTGTTTTATAAGGTACAATTTTATTATATTGAAAGAGATTTAAGCAAATATAAAATTTATTTTACACCTTTAGGGTAGGTTTCACCAACAGACGTAACTGTATTACGCCAGTTTAAGCTATGTATTATATATGGGGAAACTGGCGTAATAAAGTTACCTATGTTGGTGAAACCGACCCTTAGGCCTATACCTGGAATTTAACCGGTCAGTTAAAAGCTAAGTATCTAATGAATACACTAAAATACATAAAAAAATAGCTTCTAAAAACGGACACAAAGAAAAACATTACCGATAAACTAATTTAAAAAAAAAAGAAAAATAACAAGTATATCTAAAATAAATAGGGAAATTGATGAAGGTTATAAAAAATGTTTAACATTAACATAAACAGGCATCGAAACGCTTAAGCTGGAAAAAACATATAAAAACACGACAAAAACATAAAAATTGCATAATTACAAACAATAAATTAAATAACAATCTCGAATAAAATAGAAGAAACAGAAATTTTCAGAAACAAAGTTGTAATAACTGTCAAAAAATTATCTTAGCAGAACAATAAGAAAGTTTAGTACAAGATTTAATTATCATTTTATAGACTTAAAATATAATGAGGGTACATCCACTTATGGCAAACATGTAATTGAATCAGATTACCAATGTAATACAATCGACTATGTGTTATCGATAAAAATCCACAAAGGGAACAACAACACGAAATTTAATATCCTTGAAGAAATCCAAATAAAGAAGCCAAGAATGTAAATTAATAAATGAGAACACACACGGTGACCTGAACCCTTTATACAAAATCCTGATCAGTAACAATTAATACCATTCCAGAATTAGAAGATGGAACATACTTTCGAAAGGCCTCCAGAATATCTCACAAATTTAACAGTTGACTGAGATCTCATATACCAATATCATTCATATGTGATAAACGGAAAGGTAATTCATGGAAACGGCCTTTGAGTGCGGAAAGTGTTGAACAGTGCGGGAGGCGTTTGTACGTAATCCAAGGAAGTCTGCGCGTAAGAGCTAGTTTAACATTCGCAGGAGTGTTAGAGAATGTGTGCTACATTTTCTTACGCACTTAAAGGTTAAACTGTTATTCGACCAATGAATATGCAGTCATTCATCTGGTTTGTTTATATTAAAAGTGGAACTTAGCTCGGAATTAGTCTGGTACAAATGGCTAAATCCAAGGTTCTGCGTTCTCATCGAGTGGCTTCGCAATAGGTAGGTTCTAACTTATTTTTATTTTCTCATTCTAGTGATGCCAGTACCTTATAGGCCTAAATGAACCAACTGACTGTGGCGTTGTAACCATGGAATGTTTCTGTGGATATAGTGTACAACTGGAATTTAGCTCGGAATTAGTAGACTATAGTATCATGGAGCGATATAGACAGGAAGACAGATTTAGCGACTTGTTACATATTAATATATTAGACAGGTAACATGACGTTTACATCGTAATAAAATGGGTTCTGACACATTACATACGAACATTAAAAATTATTCATCTAATTACATGGAGACTCACCAAAGAACAGTAAAGTCTCGTAGACTGCGATGGGCAGGACATGTGGCGCGAATTGGGAATTAAAGAGCTGCATGAAAGCTTCTTATTGGAAATCCAGAGGGAAAACGCCCAGTTGGTAGACAAAGAATGAGGCGGGTGAATAACATTAACCATGATTTGAGGGAAGTAGATTACACAGGAGATGATTGGAAAGCATTAGCTCAGGATAGGAATGTGTAGAGAGCTTATGTCTGCGTGGCCATCGACGTACATGTTCGATACTGCCAGTGAATTAATTACTTAGTTTTTAGTCACACACTGCACTTCTCGTACTTCGTGTTCCGCTCTGGGCAGTTATCCTATGAGGTTAATGTGGTATATTTTCAATTTACGCACCACTTCGGCAGATCATTTTACGTATATAATGTATTCTTGTATTGTGTACGGACAGGAGTAATCGATAAGTATATGTTTGTGTGTTTATGACGTCTAAAGTACGTTGTTTGAGGGATGATGATGATGATGAAGAGAAGGGACAAAGCGAAACCCGGCGCCGTAGCATACTCCTTTCGAAAAGCACCAATGGGCCCTCAGACTTAACGTCCCCATCCGACAGACGAAACGCTACCACATGTCTTATCAACATATGTACTGAGGAGGGATTTGCAATTTAATACAAGAATCTGGTATACACACTACAGCTATTAAAAATTGTGCACAACCACCTCACCTGACTCTGAAACTGAAAATTTTACAATTAAATTTATTTATTTTAATTAATTTTTTTCAACACTGCGGGTATTGAACTCGAGCCGGCTAGTCAGAAAGCAGACATGCTACTACCTGAACCAACACGATTATTGGAAAAATTATTATTGATAATTGGCTAAATATAGAACTAATTAACTCGCTGATAATATCGTAGGCCTACCCATAGTTTCATGCCTGGGCGAACATTAGTTCTTCATACATCCCTATCTTGAGCTAATATTTTTCAATCATCTCCTGTGTAATTTACCTCTTTCATATCATGGTTAATATTATTCTCCCACCTCATTCTTGGCCTACCAACTGGGCGCTTTTCTTCTGGTTTTCCAAAAAGTGTTTCCATGCTCCTCTTTCTTCCTCTATTCATGCAATATGTCCAGGCCATCAGAGTACAAGAGACTTAACTGTTATTTTTTTTACATCTGATTTCCCAACAAAAATCATGTAGATCGCTGTTATGTATCTGTTTATTCGTCTATCTTTGATCCAAAATTTTCCTAAAACGTTATTCTCAAATATTTTTCTTTTTCCTTAAAATAAGAGAGAAAGTTTCGTATTCATATAACTGGACGAATAAGTGTTTATATATATATATAGGCCTATATATATATATATATATATATATATAGGCTATTATTGTTTTAACTTTTTTTTAGATTATAGGGTGGGTACAGTTATAAGTATTAATTTAATAGGCCTATAGTCGGTAAGTTTATAAAATTTATTGCGGATCCGTAGACTGACACTTTATTTATAAATTTTTATTTTGAAGGGGAGTAGTTTGGGATGACAAGAGCCTCTGTAATACAAAATAGCATGAGTTTCTAGAGTTTAACCTGTGTTTAAATTATATTTCATAGGTATTTGGATTCAGTAATTTCTTCAACATTTCTACCATTTATTATTTACCGACGATTCCCATTATATAATCCATTTCTCAGTATGCCATGTCTATTTACTTTTATTGCTATCTACTTCGAGCCCCAGTTTATTTACTGTCACTGTGTTTATAAATAGAATGAGTGTTGACTTTAGTATTTTTCGATATCTGCTAGTAACGTATTAATTTCTGAGTGCATTAATTAAATACAATAAAACAATAGGAATAATTAACAAAATCATGAAGCCTTCCTAGTACAGCGACAAGCAAGAATACCTGTATATAAAATCTTAGCTAGACCTGTACTATGTTAGGTAAGCAAAACTTGGACCATGACGAGTACTGTTATCAACAGAATAACGGCTAGTGAAATAAGATTTTTTAGAACAAAACTTGAATATACTAGCATGGACCGCAAAATAAATGAAGATACAATGCTAGTATTTCGATTACTACCAATGTCACAGTTTATAAATAAATACCAGCTACAGTGGATAATTTATGTGCAACGAATGAATCATAATAGACTTCAAAGTCATGTTTCAATACGTCCTTAAAGGAAGAGATCTTCAGGACGTCCTAGAAAAAAATAGACCGAGAATGCTTCACTAAAACCGTATTAGATTTTGGGCCTTAAACTTCTTCTTCTTCTTCTTCTTCTTCTTCACTTCCTGGTTTTTTACGAGGACGTCCGATATCTCTTCTTCCTCTCGGAAAATAATGTAAAATGTTTTTGATAATCTACTCTTTCCACATGTTCTTTCCACAGTTTCTTGTTATTAGATATATTTTCTTTTATGGAGTAATTCTTCACTAATATCATCGTTTCTTATCTGGTTCAATCTATTACGCACTTTTACTCTTCTTAAAAATTTCATCTCGGCTGCTTGGATTTTACTTTCTTGTTTGGCAGTGATTATCCAAGATTCGCTCCCATATAAACGGACAGGGACTGCCACTGTTTTATAAAATTTTAATTTTGTTTGATTATGGGCGTTATTATGCAATATTCTATGTATTGTGCCACAAATAGCTTGGAACCGTTGAGTTTTATGTTAAATATCTTTACCATATCCACAGCTGATATTACATCCTAAATATTTAAAGTGGGATATTTGTTCAATCATTTCGTCTCTAATGATTACTTTTGCGCGCAGAGTATGTTTTCCACAAAATGCCATTAGTTTTGTTTTACTTACTGAAATTTTAAAATTATAGGCCTAATCGTTGCATATTGTATTCAGTTTCTCAGCAGTCAATTGTAATAGATCTTATTTTTAAAATGTTTGGCAGAAAAATGAATGCTAACCCCAAACGTCATACATTAAAAGTGCTTGTAATAAACCAGTATGACCATAAAACTTGATATTGGTGTTGACAGTTTAAATAAAGAATTCATTGGTATCTGACGATGTGGTTTTACGGAGATAATACTGCTGTTACCCCCATAGCTTAAGCAAGTCTGAATATTATACAAATGTAGTGGAAAAACTCAGACGATAGTTCCATGTTTGCTTGCCTTTATATCTTCTACAATCTATATAGAGTAAAAGGGGGTGGATAAGGGTAGTTTTAAAGTAAAGGGCTAGCGGGGAGAGAGCGGATAAATAAAGCGAGAAAGCGTGAAATGCTTTTATACTCTTATAATATTAGGAAAGCAGAAAGCAAACGTTGAAATGCATTCTCTGAGTTTTATGGTTAGAGGGAGGTAGCGCTCTCCGTTATGCGTTCTGATAGATCATGTATCATCAAGCTTAGAAACATTCTGCTAAGTGCAAACCCCTCACCAGTGCCAACTTATTTAAAACAAATTCTTTGCTTTGCTCCTGATTTATTCTGCGGTTTTATTATCTTAGTATTTCGCTTCTTAAATAAAAACTTCCGTCACAGAAAATACTATTAATGTGCCAAATATTAAATTAGCTCAATATTAGGAAGTGTACTAATATGTTCGTATACAGTCCGCATATCAGAAGAAAGCGAGCAGCAGGAATTCCTTATGGAGTAGCCTATATTAAGTCGTGAGGGATTGTACTAACTGAATCTTTCACTCTCTGAATGGACGTACTAGCCTATACTAATTTCGAGCTAAGATCCAGTTATACTGTAAACAAACTTGCATGAGATATTACTCTGCCGACACTGTTCATTGGGAGAAGCGTGGTGCTACTTTTACCCGCCAAATGACTAAATTGTGCATCATCATCGATATAAACATTATTCTTAGGCAACATCATATTTTACGGAAATAAGACTGAATACAAGGTAAGATGGTACCAAAAATTAGGAAGTTACTCCATTCCTTATTTATTTGTGACAAAAATTAAATATGGGTCTACCTAATCAGACGTTTACACTTTTTCCACGAACTCGATAGATATAGGCTACATTATTTGCAATTCATTAATAGCAGAATATATGCTCCATGTTGACTCAACTGTAAATTCTGCTATTATTTTCACCACATCCTCAATGGCTAATGTAGCATATTTTTCACTAAACTGTTTGAAAACATTCAAAATTATTTGTTTCTCTCCGCTTTTCAAATTGATTATTTTCCAAGTTTTAAGAAATTCTACAGAAAGCGGCCATTTTTAAACAATAGAAATCCCAACTTATTCTGCATTGCGCATGCCCAAGAATTAAACAACGCTTATTTAGTCTATTAAAAATGTAATTAGGGGCCTATATATTTTAAAATGTTCCTATTTAGGTGTTAGATAATATATATTTTAATTATTTTTGTTTCTTTTATTTCGAGAGTCAGAGAATGAACTACATTTTCTTATACGCTTCAAGGTAAAATCATTACTCGACAAATGAAAATGCATTCATAATCTGGTTTGTTTGCATTACAACTGGAACTTAACTCGGAATATGTATAACTTAGTTCCGAGTCTCGTGGACAATGCTCTGACAAATACTCCCGAAATAAACTACACATATGAATAATATGACTGTTCCTATATTAGTGGGCGTGTTTGGTATTATAATGCTTGTATTTTCCCCTTTCATTTCATTCAACCTGCACTTGTAATCTTCTAATATGCGGACTGTAATTTTTAAGAAATTTAGATGGATTCTAGTGCAAATGACTCGAATTCTATAGAGCAACATTCATAGAAGATCCATTCGGGCTGCTGGTCTCACATCCACATATTATAATCACAGATGTGGACCATCATCCACCTTGTACAAGGGTGGCATATGGACAGCATGATCGTCGGAACTAGTCATCCTAACTACATGTCACCCTTATTTTTATATTTGTCAGGTATCTGGGTATCTTATCTACCACATGTGACGAAGAATGTGTAGTTAGGATCGCGCATACATTGTCAGCAAAGGGGTTTTGTCCTCGGTCTAATCATTTCTTATAGTAAATAATTATAAGTGAATATTTTTTTACAAATTAAATTATAATTATAAGGGATAAAATTAATACATGTTCCTCTTAGGTACGTAATTATAATAAAATTATATATTCAAATTTACTAAGGTTGGTAGCATTTGAAAAATGAGGTTGGGACGTTTTGAATGAATGCTATTATTAGGGCTGAAAAAAAAAATTGCGGTATCAGGATAGTAATTTATTTCTATACACATTATTTACAAAATGCGTGTCTTTGTCGAGCGTCTCCACTGCCTGCTCGGAGCGAAGAGTGTGTATGTTCGACTCTCCTCTATAATAGATCTGTTTACGTAACGTATGGTTGTATCAGAATGTCTTCTCTTTTCCTTCTTCATCACGGTTTAGGCTTATTTACTAGCCTGTTCCGACTCCAAATTGCTGCTGTTTCCATCTTTTCTTTGGTCTTCCCAAACTTCTTCTTCCTCGTGGTGAATACTTGTATGCTGCTTTTGGTATTCTATTCTCAGTCATCCTTGCCAAATGTTCTTTCCAGTTTGTTCTGTATTTCACTATTGTTGTGTTTAATTCCTCTACTTTTAGTTGTTGTCTTATTTCTGTGTTATGTTTTTTGTCTGTTCTTTGATATCCTGCTATTGGTCTGAGGAATCTCATTTCAGCAGCTTGTATTCTGGCAGATTGTTGTGTTGTCACTGTCCATGTTTCGGATCCATAAGTATTAATAGGAACTGCCATTGTCTTGTATAATTTTATTATAGAGTCTTCCCTGGTTTTATTTTTCAAAGTTCATTTTAATGTTCCTGTTATATAATTAAACTTATTTAGTTTGTTATTTATATCTGTTTCCGCTGTGTATGATATTTCGCAACTTAGGAAATTATATCTTACCACTTGTTCTATTGGTTTATTTTCTAATATTATCTTTGTCCGAACTGAATGAGCGCCCTTGAAGGCCATTGTTTTGGATTTTCCTGATGATATTTCAATGTTGTATTTCTTTATTGATATTTCATTTAGTTTATATAACATTCTTTGTAGTTAGTCTTCTGTTTTTGCTATTAAAATCTGGTCATCTGCTAAGGCTACAGTTTTTATTACTATATTTTATCAGAATGCCGAATCAATAAATGTGCAAAGATGAGTTCATTCCTACACAAAGCGGACTGTACTAGAAGTCTGTTCTGAGTAGCGCGTGTCAACGTGAAGTTTTGTAAACATAGCGGTCAAGTACGATGCAGCCCAGCCTATAACCCATACTTTTTTTCAGCTCTAGTTATTATTAATCTAAGAAACGTTAAGGTTGTATAACTTTTCAAAACTTTTTTCATTAGAATAGCCTCAGTGGCTTTATTCTTTCAGAATTCGGTATAAAAAACTCAAAAACATGTTTAAGATTTTTTTTTGGACCAAAGGAAGATGAACAGATAGGTGACTGGACAAGACTACATAACACTGGGCAGCTACATAGGGCCTAATCACAAAATGTTCAATGTGTGATGCCTGACACACACATCGAACATGAAGACAATCTCCTAAGAAAATATCCCTTCAAGATGGATCCTAAGAGGATCACCGTATCCTAATATGGCCTGCCAGATCACCAGACCTAACATCACCTAATTTTTCCTGGTGGGGGTTTGTTAAAAACCAGGTATATACGATTTGACAGACTTACAAGAAATAATTTATATAGCTATTAACAATGTAACACCACAGATCTTGAATACACATGTGTGGAGGTTGAATACGGATTGAACATTTCCCATATCACTAATGGAAGCTATGTTGAGGTTTACGGAACATAGGCGTAATGTAAGATTATAGGCTACCCCATTGGTCATTCATGGACACATGTTCCCCTAATGAGAGTTTCTTGATCTAGCTCATTTATTTACGCTTATTTCCCTGATTTCGTTAACACGGTAGACCTACTATTATTATCATATGAACTATTACTGAGTCTTGAGAATGGCAGCTTTGCTTATCGAAATGCATCAACGGTTTTTAACCTAACAGTTGGTGGTTGGGTTTAATATTTGGTATAGTAGGCCTACTGTATCAACGAAATCCGTTATAACCTCATCAAGAAAAATCTACATATAGAATGTTGATTTCCTTACAGATGTAAATGAGTAACATGTGGTCAGCACAACGCCTCAACGAGACATCTAGTAGGCAACTAAGATATTACTTGGATGGGGAAGGACAGTTACATTTTTCTCAGAGGAACTAATTTAGACTTGAGGTTCTTTACGAACCCGAAGATCTTCAGAATCGGGACCCACGGCTTAAGATCTCTCCGGGATATTTGTCATTTTCTTAATGTTAATAATCCATCGACCCCAGGTGGATTTGAACCCGCGACCTTAGGGACTAGAGGCAATGAAAATAACCACTAGACCATTGCGGCCGACAACATAGGTCTAAGATTTTTTAAAAAATTCTAGTTTTCATTCCTTGTAGCAATTGGTTTTATCTATAAATTCGTATTAGTTGAGAAGATAAGTTATAGGCTACCTATTTTTTTTCATTACAGGCCTACTAATAAGCAGATCACGGTGTAAGGCCTATTAACTTAATACAGAAATGAAATATAAATTGTTTTAAGGTATTTGGTTGGAGCTTCTGCAAGTCTGATTCTAAATGTGTAATAAAATGTAATCATGTCTTCCTATTTAATTCTCATATGAAGTAGAAAGTGATGTAGGCCTAAATACAAAAATATCAAACATTTTAGGGATTTTAGGGACTGTAAATTCTATCTTCAAGCCATAGTTAGTCCAAAAACATTAAATATAGGCCTAAAAGGGGATAAAACAGTGGTCCTTCCAATTATTTTGTTTGGTAGCAAAGTGTGAACACTGAAACAGAAGGATATAGTCTACAGAGACTTAGATCTGCTGAAATGAGATATAGCCTATTCGGACTGCTGGATAGCCTGCATATTACATCATAAAAAATGAATATTCTTAGAAGAGTAGTTACACATGGATCTCTTAGATAACTAAATTCCTAATTAAAAGTCAAAATGGATGCAACATGTTCATCGAATGGAGGATCACAGGATAGGCCTAGGCCTACCTAAACAGATGTTAAGCTATCAACCTGCAGGAACAAGACCAGGACGTCCATTCAAAAGAATTTTGGATAGTAATTCTTATGAGACAAAATAGGTCAACAAATTGTCTAAATTCGTGAATGGAGTATGATGATGATGATGATGATGATGATGAAAGAGAAAAATCATCAATTAATATACTTCGCGAACATTTGAAAAAATGAAAAGCATAAAAATTAAATAATTATTATAATGCAGATTACTTGATTTTTTTTCTCATATCCAAGAACTGTAGGAAATGTAAACCGTGGATTAAGCCATGATTCTGCCAGCTGCCACACATTTGAGCATGCATTTCTACCCCTTCTTCACTTCATCCAATCCGCGCCCACACAATTCCACCAAAAGAGAAGATAAATATCATCTTTGTTCTTCAAGAGAATAGAAAACTTTCTATTGAGTCTCAAAATCCCCGAAACAACAAAAAGAAAAGAAGAAAAAAGTGCAATACATGAGGCGTCCATTTTCTCGGCTTGTCTACTTCTATCTACGTTACCATTTGAAGGCGCCGCGAGGGTCTCATCTTTCCTCCAGTCTTCTGAATATAGACACTACAAGCAAATACTCCATGTTCACTCAACTTCAATCCTCAATACGCATATAGGTTTAGCTTTGTCTTTTCAATTTAATAGGCCTACACCTTCGCTTATTGAAGAGAAATCAATCCAACACCGAAGGAACTTCAATCATGAAGTAATAATAATAATAATAATAATAATAATAATAATAATAATAACAATAATAATAATAAACTAAATAACTGGCACTATCGAATGCGTAGATTCATGGCCGCGCGGACTAAAGATCTCCATACTTTCCTATCCTGAGCTGATCTTTTCAATCATCCCCTGTGTAATCAACTTCCTTCAAATCATGGTTAATCTTATTCTCCAACCTCATACCTGGCCTACCTACTGAGCGCTTTCCCTCCCTCTTTCCTAAAAGCAGTTTCCAAGCCTCTGTTGCATTCTCCATTCATGCCACATGTCCTGAATAATATTTTTAATCATCTCTCTACAATACAGTAGTTTTCCTACAACCCATTGTAAATTTACTCTTCCATACATCCCTATCCTGTGTATCACTCTCTGTTAATCCTATCAACGTCGTATTCCTATGCACTCTTTGAACCCACTGTTCTTTTGGGCTCCCCTATCTTCTATAGGCCTAATCCTCCGCTTCAAAATTTAATATCATCTTAGGTATCCTGTCATCTGACTTTTTTTTATGTGGCTAAACCATTTCAGTCTTCTTTCCTCAATAACTTATAGGCTACTGTAGAACATATGTTCTTAAACATACATTATTTCTCTGATTTATAGTATTCCTAGTCTACCGCTGTGGTCTCGAGGTAGCGTGCTGCCTTGTCACGCAGCGGGCCCGGGTTCGATTCCCGGCCGGGACAGGCTCCTGGGTTAGGTTTTTTCTGGAGTTCTTCCTCACCTGTAAGACAAATGTCAGGAAGCTTAGGGCCCAACGGTCCCCGAAAATCATCCGGCCATCATCATCATCATCATTCATCGGAGTGGAAATCAACAGGAAGCTACCAATCTATAATTCCCTAGTAAAGCTGCAAAGCATAGCATAAAAATGCTATGATTGCAGTGAAAGACCTGCCCTCGGGCAGAATTACTATGGATGGATAGTATTCCTAATTTTGTCTCTACTTGAATTTCTAGAAGCCTTCATGCAGAAGTTCATCTCTGTTACCTGTTGATGTTAACAATAATAATAATAATAATAATAATAATAATAATAATAATAACAATAATAATAATAATAATAATAATCAATCCGATGTCATATCAGCTGTCGCCGTCTTCCAGGCTCTAACGCCGTTCCTAGCTATCAATCCACTGGTTCGGTTCCAATCCTCGAGTTTTCATGGCTGCTTGTACTCCCTCCATCCAAGTCTTCCTAGGCCGTCCCTTTCTATTTATCTCTGTTGGTATCCAACCCATAATAATTTTTGGTAATCTTTCTTCTTCCAATTTCTTAATATGCCCATGTAATTGTAGTATTTTCTCTCCTATTACTTCTATTATATCTGGTTTATCTTACATTCCCGTCATATCTTTTAGATAGATCATCGGTTGATTATTGTCTTTGACATCGTCCGATTTGTCGGTCCATCCAATCTCCTGGTAGCAGATGTTTCTCCTTTATGTATAAATATATTCCCTGACTCCAGGAGGTTTTAGGTCTTCCTCTGCCTTGTTTTTCCTCAGGTTTCCATTCCAAAACATATTTTGGTAGCCGATCCTCTTCCATTCGCTGGACATGTCCGTACCATCTTAATTGCGGAGTTTTAATATAATCTAAAAATAGTGTCTTCGATCTTCATTTTCTCCCTTATAACCGATTTCCTATTTTTTTTTTCTCTTCTTCAGATTGTTGCTGCCCTTCGTATAAAATCCATTTCCGTTGCCAAAAGATACTTATTTGTTTTTGTTGTTAATGGCCAAAGTTCTGCACTATAAGTAATGATGCTTTTAACAATTGTATGACATATATCAGACAAGAAATGGATGCACAAGAAACTGTTATCGAAAGGATAACAAAGAGAGCTTTACAGTGGTATGGACATGTACAACGAATGTCGGAAGACCAATGACCTAAACAGATGTTGGATTGGATGTAGGCCTACCAGGCAGAAGGAAGAGGGGTAGAATTAAAAGAACATGGTATGAGGGAATATATGATGCCATGGGGGACTTGCTCTGGTTCGAGTCTCCATGGGAGAAGAAATTTTTCTCATGGAATTTCGGCCAGTATGGGACCGGTGCCCACCCAGCATCGTGAGGCATTTGGGTAGCTACAATAAGTAGCGACTCCAGGTTGAGAATACCAGCTATAACTGCTGGGGGATCGACATGCTGACCACATATCACCCCTACACTGGCTAGATGATCGTCTACCTCTGTGATTAACACATGTGAATGTGAGGACAGCAGCCGCCGGTCAGCCAAGGGCCTTCTAGGCCTGTGGCGCTTGGAGTTCTTTTATGATGAAGAGGAGTATGGAAGTGGGACAATGGGAAGACATGAATCTCTGGAAAGCAGGAATCAAGGGCGAACTGCTGTAAAGTGGAAAGCCTGTATTAGGTATTAGGTATGATATATATTCATTTTATTTTTATTAGTTATATTTTTATCCCACAATATTCCATTGAGGCAAGCAATTGCAAATTTTCCTTTATTATTTATGTTTCTTATTTCCTCTTCATAACTTCCATTTTTATTTATTTTAATTCCTAAATATGTGATCTCACTACAAGATTTTATTGTTTCTCCAGTCTCCAAAATTAAAACTTGTTCTGGTTCACCAATTGATAAATATTGTCATTTCTTTTACCTCTTATTTATATTTTTTTAATTAGGTATTTTCCAGTTGATATCTTGTCCCAAATTCTCTCATAAAACATTAAACTGAAAAATTATATATATATATATATATATATATATAACTCGTAATTAGGATCGATGGATGTTTAAAAAAATAATAAAACATGTTCATGACAACAATCTCAATCGTTAAATTCCGTTGGAATTCGTTAAAATGAAGCTGAGAGCAAGTTGAGTTGAACCAGACTCTGATTTCTTTCAAACAAGCGCATAAACTGGTGCGGAGAATATGAGACTCCAAAATCGCAAGTCAAAAAGGAGAATTGATATGAAATAAACGTTTCTAAGATACAAAACTCCGGAAGGGAATGGAACTGTCACGCTCTCTGTTAAGTTTTCTCACCACAAACAAAGTCCGGGCAACAAGGAAACACAACGTCGTATTCCTAAAAATCATTAACTAACTAAATCATTGTTAGACCTACTCTGGAACTCGTAGGTTCATAGTCGCTCGGACATAAGCTCTCCATATATCTCTATCCTGAGATTATGTACTCTCCTCAGATCATGATTAATATTATTCTACCACATCTTTCTTGATCTAACAACTGGGTGTTATCTCTTTAGTTTTCTTGCAAGAAAGCGTCTATGTCCCTTTTTCATTGCAAATTAGTCCACATGTCCTGCCCATCGCAATCTACAAGATTTCATCATCATCATCATAGGACAATCACGAATTTAGGCCATTTGTTGACCTGTTTCGGCCTCAAGAGAAACATCGTCCAGAAGTCTTTTTAGTGGACGTCCTGGTCTTCTTCCTGCAGGTTGATATCTTAACATCTGTTTGGGTAGGCCTATCCTATGGTCTTCCATTCGATGAACATGTTGCATCCATCTTGACTTATAATCAGAAATTTTGTTTTCTAAAGGTTCCATGTGTAGGCTAATTCTTCTAAGATGTCTTCATTTTTTTGTGATCTAGTAGTGTGTATCCAGCAGTCCTCCGAAGGTATCTCATTTCAGCTGATATATCCTCGAGCTGTCATATCTCCGGCTCTGAAGTTTAGGTTATACGAGAGGTTAGGGAGAATTCGCCCTATACTGCCAATAAGGATATGGTTGTATGGGAGTAGATGTCTGCCACAACCAATCACTGCTCTTGACGCAGCTATAGCGCGCTAGTAACGTTTGAATTTGCTGAGATGTTGTCAGCTCTCGTGAAAACGTCAAGGCCGGAGAATCAGTAGCTGCAATATAAGTCTCTGTTACAACGTCTATATTTCGCTACCATACAAAAAAGTTAAAAGAGCCAGTGTTTTATACACTTTTATCTACAAGATTTAAATAATATTATATCTGATTTCTTTTAAAAAATCACGTAGATCATTGTTATGTTGTATTTTCATACGATTGTCTGTTCATATCTCTTTGGTCCAAAAATTTCCCTCAGAACTTTATTGTCTAATACTCGTAATCTTCTCTCTTACCTTAAAGAAAGAGTCCGTGTTTCGCATCCACATAATAGGTCTATAACTGAGAGAATAACAGTTTTATATATTTTAAGTTTAACTTTTTTTTTGGAGAAGTTGGTACGACAAGAGTCCTTGTAATGCATAATAGCACGCATTTCCAGAAATGAGTCTATGCTTAATTTCTTTGTACATCTTATTCCTATTTATAATTACTGTTCCTAGGCATTTGAATTCAGCCACTTCTTCGATATTTCCCTCATTTGTCATAACTGTCAATTTCCATTATATAATGTGTTTCTATGTGTGAACATAATTTTATATTCAGTTATCTTTCTAGCCCTATGATTCACTGGAATTCGTCTTTGTTACAAATACTAATTCGATATAGGCCTATGTTCGTGTGGCTGTATTCAAATAGGCCTACCTAGGAGCAATAATTACAAATAGGAATGAGACGCACAAATAAATTAAATATAGGCTCAATTCTGGAAACGTTTTCTATTATGCATTAAAGAGACTCTTTTCGTCCCAACTTCTCTAAAAAAAAACTAAAAACATATAAAATTGTTATTCTTCCAGTTACATTAACTGCATCATCTTTACGCCGACGACCTACAGATTTACACACACTTTAGGTCTCACGAAATTAATGAATACATTGACAAAGTAAACACTGACCTCAGGCATATATCTTTATGGTCCAGACAATATGGGCTGAAACTAAATGTAAACAAAACGCAAGCAATAATTATCGGACATCCAAGGCTATTACACTTCATAAACAATGGCAATATGCCGGCTGTCATATTAGATAATGAACAAATTCCTTATACCGACGTCGTTAAAAACTTGGGATTTTACTTAGATTCTAATTTAAATTGGCATGTGCAAGTAAAACAAACATCTAAAAGGATCTTCTCCATAATGCATTCCCTAAAGAGACTTAAACATTTTCTTCCTACAACTCTTAAAAGGATTTTAATGCAAACTAATGTGATGCCGCATTTTGACTACTGTGACGTTCTACTAACTGACATATGTGACGGATTGTCGGACAAACTGCAGCGTGTCCATAATATGTGTATCAGATTCATATTTAATGTTCGAAAATACGATCACATTTCTCCATTATTCCACGAATTGTCATGGCTACATCTAAAAGAGAGAAGAAAATCGCACTGTCTAATTCTCCTATTTAAGATCCTACATACTTCGATTCCCAATTATTTATCATCTCGTTTCCAGTATCTATCCTCAAACCACAACTTAAACACAAGATCACAAAATAGTCTCTTGCTTAATATACCGTAACATAGGACATCACATCACTCCATGTCATATACCATCTCCACTTCTCGCAACTGGAATTCCCTACCACAAGAAATAAGGGGTAGCCGGACATTGGCATCTTTTAAAAGAAATCTAAATTTATATTTGCTCTAAACTCGACTTCATTATTATCCAATGTAAGGTATATATATTAATTGGTGTTTCTCGTATAATGTATCATATTTATATTATTATTATTATTATTATCATTATCGTATCATTATTGTTATTACCCTATAAAATGTTGTTTGTACATGACATTTACATTGCTACATTATTGTATCTTTAACTGTTTATAATTAGTATAGTGTATATCTATATTTGTCAAATATTTATTTGTATTTGTGCTGGTTGAGTGGAAGAGAGGGCCTTATGGCCTTAACTCTGCCAGAATAAATAAAGTATTATTATTATTATTATTATTATTATTATTATTATTATTATTATTATTATTATTATTATTATTATTATTATTATTATTATTATTATTATTATTATTATTATTATTATTATTATTATGGAGGCGAAAGATAAGACTCTTACTTTAATAGAGGAGAAAAGTTTACGAGTAGGCCTAATTGAGAATAAAGTTCTTAGGAAAATGTTTGGATCAAAGAGAGAAGATTAGATAGGCCTATGTGAATGGAGAAGACTTATACAACAGTGAACTACATTAGCCTATAGGCCTACATAACTTGTGTGAATCCAGATATAATAAGAACAGATAAGTCACGTAGACTTAGGAGTTGTGGTAAGAACGGGGAATGAAAGAGGGGCATGTAAATTCCTTGTAGGAAAACCAGGCGAAAAGCATCTAGTAGATAGGCCAAGAATGAGACGAGAACATTACCATGATTTGAGAGAGGTAAATTATGCAGGAGATAATTGGAAAACATCTCGAAATAGGGATGTATGGAGAGCTTATGTCCACGCGGCCATGAACTTCCGGGTTCGATAGTGCCAGAGTAACTTAGTTACAGGTAGGCCTGTAGGAATGTGCGGCCGTTAAGGTGGCAAGTGCGCGGCTACACCTGATAGCCTATATTGAGCGTGAGAATTTCTGGAATGCCTGAATTAAATGAACGGACAGCAGTTATTGTGAAAGAAAAATAAAAAGAGGTTTCCTAGTAGGCCTATTAGGAGATTTATACTTCGACACCAAAATTATGTATCCTCTTTTTCCTAGTATAGTAGGCTATATATCCTCCAACCATAATTTAAACTCACGACACACTATAATCTCTTGGCCTACCGCAACACTCAACATCATAGCTACAGGCCTTAAATAAATCAATTAAAATAAATATTAATTTATATTTGCTTTAACTTTGTTTTGAATATTACTTTTACATGTAACCTACTGTACATGTATTAATTGGTATTTCCAGTTAAATTTATTACATTATTATTCTTATTATTATTATGAATTTAGCGTAAAAATGTCGTATGTAGAGCTTTTCCTGTATTCTAAATTGCAATTTTGAAGACTGTTTCTAAAAATGTATTATAATTTGTATATTGTATTTCATAACAGCAGAGATGAAATGCATGAGGAGAGCAGTAAAATATGAGATCATAAAACAAATACCGAAATATTATCAGAAATTAAAATTGAGCTCATTCTTGGAAAAATACAAAAATTCATAAACAAATGGAGACTATGAACATAGGCTACACTGGAAGATTGACCAGAGAAATAAACGAAGACAAAGTCAAACTTTTAAAAGCGTACTGGATGGATAATGAGTCCAGAACAGTCCACTTGACCTTTACCTTTGATAATATTGTAGAACTATACACACACATTTATATAACCTCCACCGCTGTGGTCTCGAGGTAGTGTGCTGCCTTGTCTCGCAGCGGGCCCGGGTTAGTTTCCCGGTCGGGACAGGCTCCTGGGTACGGTTTTTCGGGGTTTTTCCTCACCTGTAAGACAAATGTCAGGAAGCTTATGGCCCAACGGTCCCCGAAAATCATCCGGCCATCATCATCATACTTATCATTATCATCATCCTTCACCGGTGTGGAAAGCAACGGGAAGTTCATCCTGCCATCATCATCATCCTTATCATTATCATCATCCTTTACCGGTGTGGAAATCAAACGGGAAGCCGAAAATCAACCGGCCATCATCATCCTTATCATTATCATCATCATCCTTCACCGCTGTGGAAAGCAACGGGAAGCTACCACACTTATAATTCCCCAGTAAATCTGCAGCTTTACTATGGAATTATAGGGGTGGTAGCTTCCCGTTGCTTTCCACACCGGTGAAGGATGATGATTATAATGATAATGATGATGATGATGATGGCCAGATGATTTTTCGAAGACCGTTGGGCCCTAAGCTTCCTGATATTTGTCTTACAGGTGAGGAAAAACCCCGAAAAAACCTCACCCAAGAGCCTGTCCCGGTCGGGAATCGAACCCGGGCCTGCTAGACAAGGCAGCACACTACCTCGAGACCACAGCGGTGGACGTAGGTATATTGAGGATGAGAATTTCTTGAGTACCGGAATTAAATGGATTAGGGAGATGATGAAAGTGGATAAGAAAATTCTTGAAGTAGATCCCTAACTGAAGAACGAAAATTGAGATGGTTTGGACATGTTAAAAGAATAAGCGAAGATAAAATTCCGAAAATTATTTTGGAATGGAATGCTGAAGGAAGAAAGAGAAGAGGAGAACCACAGGAACAATATGGAAATAGAAGCGTTAAGAATAGAATGGAATTACAGGAAAATGATGACAAAAACAGGTATTTCTTGAAACAATAAAATTACTTTAAGTTGAAGCTAAAACTGCTGTAGTATATAAAAATCATAACAACATTATGTATTATTATTATTATTATTATTATTATTATTATTATTATTATTATTATTATTATTATTATGTCTTATTATTATCATCATCATCATCTTAAGACGTAGTGTAAAATTGCGGCCAGAAAATGACTTAAATCTGTATTTTTCTGATTTTTTCTTAAATCTAAGCTTTATAACACTCATGCATAACAGGAAAATAAACTCATGTATCAATGCGTTATCACAAAGCTGTGTCATATAAAAACAAGGGCATAATCTAGTTGTTTCTATATTTCCATCATCCTTTCACTTATACAGAATCCCCCCTTTTATCATTTCTCATTGAATCCCCCCATACAAATGCTAGTGTGGGAGTTTTTGCCCTCCCCTAAACCCCTGAAAATGCTGAAGTCGATATTAATAAGCCAACCAGAACGATAGAAAAGAGGGTTTTAGACGCAGACAGAAATCAAATTATATTAATTTGAATCCAGAACCTGATGAATTTGATAATGAAATTACTTCAAGTGGGGGGAGATGAGATTACTCTAGAAGATTGAATATGGATCGTAAATGGCGATATTGAAAAATTTCCCTGATTTATTGCTTTTAGTTGAGTACTGAAGCTAACGTTTAAAGATCGCCTGTCACTTGTTTCCATAACGAAACAGATGCACGAATAAAAGATAACAAGGAGATAAAGGGATGAAATCAGAGCTGGTATTTATCCCGATTATCTTTGTCATTAAATCAGAAAGCTAAATGCATACTGTAATCTATCTAAGTAGAAATTAAAGAATTTTATTTCATTTGTCTAATTAGAGCGCACAATAATGTAAACAGTTCCCAGTTTTAGCTTAGGCTATTATTAGCGAATTCAAAGGATTAAGTTATTGAGATAGTGCCATAAAAATAATTTTCAAAAAAGTCTTCATTGATCCCATTTAGGTGCCTCGGGGTAGCGTCGCTGCAGACGGCCCGAGTTCGTTCCCCGGTCGGGACAAGTTTCCTGAGTGATGGTTGTTTTCGTAGTATTCCTCATCGGAAAGATAAGACTCAGGAAACTTTAAGGCCCCGAACATCATTTGGCCATCATTCAATTCTATAGTTTTCAGCCCTAGGATAGATCTTTTGCTGCAATCATAGCATTTTCATGCTAAGCTGTGCAGCTTTACTAGAGTTTTATAGGTGTTGTAGCTTACCGTTGCTTTTCACCCCGGTAAAAGATAATGATGATGATGATGATGATGATGATGGCCAGATGACGTTTGGGAACTTTTTGGGCATTAAAGCTGCCTGAAATTTGTCTGACAGATGAGGAAAGCCCCGGGAAAATGATTACATAATTATAATACTATTAGGTCATATTTTTTATGTTACATTGCATATTTTTGTAAATTTTAGGTCATAACTGCATATATTATTTTGCATATTTCGATGGTTTTTAGGTCATAAAAATCCTAGCCCCAGTAATTAAATACTACCTCTTTATTAACGTACTAGGCCTAATATAAAATAGGCTACAATATTTTTGATTAGATTGAAGATAAGGTTATTTCCTAGTGGGAGTTTCATAACCAAGCTAATTTAGTTACCGCTTAATTACCTACAGATATCAGCGATGGAAAGCACAATATATCAATGAGAAATTCAGTAGGGAATTAAAGTATTACTTGGAAGGGTTGATTAAATTTTAATCGCTCAATTTAGACTTTAGGTTCTTTTGCGAGTTCGAAAAATGTATATTTTGACCCACGATTAAATTCCACCCGGAGAACTTGTCCATCCTAAAAAAATCATCCATCCTTGACACGTTTGAAAATAATAAGGGTAGGCCTACATTAACATAGAAATAAAAAAACATTATAAAAATTATGATGACCTTGAAGAAGATTTTCGGGCTGTAGGCCGTGGTCGTGAGGCTTGTAGTTTCCTTACGTTTCATCAGAGACTGCGTCTGGTATCCTCAAGAGTTGTCAAGGATGCCAGACGCAGTCTCGGGCGAAACGTCGGAGAACTACAAGCCTCATGACCACGGCCTACAGCCCGAAAATCTTCTTCAAGATCATCATAGCAACTCCGGCCGTGAAAGTATACGTCAATATATAAAAATTGTTGACTGAACAAATCAATAACTTAGTATAAAACATAAAGGGGTTAAAAAAATTAAAGAAAAATCACTATTAACATCGCGACCATCGGGACCAGTAGCAAATAGGCTAACTTAACATTTAAGCCTATACCAGATCCGCGCAAACTTACTTGTATCGCAGGCCAAATGGAAGAAACATCATAGTCCTTATTATGGCTCTTCTACTTCTTCTCCTCCTCCTCTTTGTTTTAGGCCCATGACCTGTTCCATACAGATTTAAGAGTCCCTCCATCACTTTTTTGGTCTTCCAGATGCCCTACTCCCATCCTCTTGTAACTTATCTCTTGCTATGCGTATAATTCTATCTGGTGTCATGCGGGATACAAGTCTTGTTATAGCGCTTGTAGATTGTTATTATTATTATTATTATTATTATTATTATTATTATTATTATTTATTTATTTAACAGGTTATACAATGTTTCACATCTTCCTGCGTCCAATTAATCTGCCATTCTACTTCACATCTCTCTGTCATTCCAATCTACATCAGTCAATCCTTTTACTGTCATGTTACTCAAAACACCATCTATTCGCGTTATTTTTGGCCACTCTCTTCTTCTTCTACCAACTGGCACCCATTCTAATATTCCTCTTGTCTTCTATCATCCTTTTTTCATGACCATACAATGTTATGTTTGTTATAATATCATTATTATTATTATTATCATATTATTATTATTATTATTATTATTATTATTATTATTATTATTATTAATATACTGTAGTGTGTGTTGATTTGCTACTTTTCTTGTTATGTTATAACAGATTTAACAAGTTCTTGTTTCATTACTGATAGACTAATATTAGCTATAGGCCTGTCCTTAGCTTATTTTAATTTATTAAAATATTACAGGTCTACTGGGGCCAGATAAAAAGTGATTGAGGGCCGTAGTTTGGGCATCCTGAGTTAAATCATCGAGGACGATACAGCAATTATAAATAAATGAATAAATAGTTTATGATTTATCAAATAACTTAAACAATATGCCCATAAGTAAAATAAGTCGTTTCTTTCATGGCCAAATTTAAACAGATAATGACTTTATTTGTTAAAGATGTAGGCCTACAAAAACTAACTCTCGATTAAACAAGCAGAGGAACAAGTTTTCCAACAAGAAGCTGAGGTCTATTCGTTGTTGGAAGCGAGTATAGTAGGCAGCATACAGTCTCCTGGGAGACAATTCAATTATTGTGGACTTATCCGCACCTTGTCTTGAGCATGTAATGGTTTCCACAGCCGCACGCCAGGATGGAGGGACGCCCTGAAATATGGGGTCCGTGAGAGACTCCTCAGGATCATGATAAGGCACACAATCCAAAAACAAAATCAAATCCAGCCAATGCAATAATGATCCAAGCTAGCAAATACACTTTCTGATTGGATCTAGCTTCTCTATCCCTAGGCTACTTTGTTTCTTACACTTCAACAAATGTTCTAAACCATAGATATTTTATGCTACTAATACAAGGTGATTCACAATAAGTATTACAGACTTCTAGGGGTTGTAGAGGGGACTTAGTATTTATATAGTTCTGATAAGGAACCCATGTCCGGAAACGTACCATTTCGATGTAAAATAGGTTTGAAAATCAGAACACAATGGACTGATATAGCGTGTCTTGTGTTTCAGAATAAGTATTAAAGACTTCTAGGGGCTGTAGTGTTATTACAAGTGTGGTTCCAAATGGAAACCCTGTTGGTCATTGCTACACATGTTTTAATACACACGCCACACAAGACCTGGTATGTGCTCAATAATTTCTGCTGCCGCCAGAATTCGTGCAAGAAGATATTTTCCGACTCGACAGGTGCAGTACAACCCCTAGAAGTCTGTAATACTTATTCTGAAACACAAGACACACGATATCAGCCCATTGTGTTTCGATCTTCAAACTTATTTTACATCAAAATGGTACGTTTCCGGACATGTGATTCTTATCAAAACTGCATCCACTAAGTCCCCTGTACTACCCCTAGAAGTCTGTAATACTTACTGTGGATCACCATGTATAATGTCCTCATTCTGCTTGACTTTTAGCGAACTCCGAATGAAGCTATTGAGGTTGTTCTATTGAAATAATGTTTCTTTTGTTTTTAGGCTACATAACCTCTTTGAAAAATCACAAATTGTTTATACATTTATTACTACTGAGCTGTCCTCGATAGTCTAGAAGTTAAGTTCTTTGTCTTTGGCCCGATGGTCGCGTGTTCAAACCCGACAGTGGTCGATGTATTTTTTTAGGATGGAAAAATCTCCAAGGGAGAAGTCATCTGGGAGAGATTTAAGTCGTGGATCCTAATTATAAAAAATTGGAGCTTGTAAAAGAACTTTAAGGCCAAATTGAGCCTCTGAGTAAAATTTAATCGGTAGGCCTACATACCAGTAGGCTAATAGCTTAATTCAGGACATGCCTATACTCTGAATCTTACACAATATCTATGACTAGAGTACTGAACTCACATCCCAGTCATGTCAGGGACTGTCAATCGCTATCATTATTTAAATACAAATTAACTTATATCTTAAGTTCGACACAATGAAAACATTAACTGCATAACAACTATATCCAGCATTTTGTAAATAATCATCTAGGAAGCTTTACTTACTTTATTTTATTTCATATTATTTTTATTTTATTATATTCCATGTTTTTGTTATTAGCTAGTAGGCCTATTACTGTAGGTCACATCAGCATTGTCTTTCGTTTAGTCTATAGTTTAATATCTTAAAATTGTAATAAATATGTAATTTTTGTATAATTTTACTATTCCCTGGTTGAGTGGAAGAGAAGGCCTTATGGTCGAAACTATGCCAGCTAAAATAAAGCATTATTATCATCATTATTATTATTATTATTATTATTATTATTATTATTATTATTATTATTATTATTATTATTATTATTATTATATGTCCACCGCTGTGGTCTCGAGGTAGCGTGCTGCCTTTTCACGCAGCGGGCCCGGGTTCGATCCCCGGTCTGGACAGTTTTTTTTCTGGGTGAGGATTTATCAGGGTTTCTCCTCACCTGTAAGACAAATGTCAGGAAAACTTTAAGGCCCAAACGGTCCCCGAAATCATATAGCCTTCATCATCATCATAATATTTCCTCATCATTATCCTTCACCGGTGTGGAAAGCAAAGGGAAGCTACCACACTTACAATTCCCTAGTAAAGCTGCAACGCATAGCATGAATATGCTATGATTGCAATGAAAGACCTCCCTTCGGGCAGAATTATTATGGATGGATGGATTAATATTATATTAATAATAATAATAATAATAATAATAATAATAATATTGTACAGGTAAGAAGAATGCAGGATGGAAGACTACCAAAGGCTGTAGCCTATATGCATGGAAAATTGGAAGAAGGAGCATAAAAGGAGGATCAAGAAAAACCTAGAAGAACAACATTCAAAATTCAATGATGAAATTTATTTGGTGTAACAGATGAAGAAACAGAGGACAGAGAACGATGGGGAATTTTAATTAAGGGAGATCTGTGAACTTTTTTTTTTTTTTTTGCGAATTGATGGTCTGTAAGTCCGTAGTCATTATGTATTTTTTTTAAATTCATGTTAATAATTAAGATTGGTTGGAGAAAACTTTCAATGATGAGGAAAATTTTCAAATAAAAAAACTTATTATTATTATTAGCCTATTATTATTAATAGTATTATTAGCCTATTATTATTATTATTATTATTATTATTATTATTATTATTATTATTATTAATGATAATAATTCTCTATTGCATAAATCATTGAGACGATGTGCTAACCACATATCACTGGCTGACATCTGTAGGTAAATTTAAGCGTAACTAAATTACTACTATGGAAAACCTTATTTTAAACTATTGTAGCCTATTTATTTTAATTGCATATCATGTTAAGTTTATGTTAATACGGAGGTAGTATTTTATTTTAGGTTATTGGCCTACGTTCACATATTCCAGTTATGTTTGACCTATATTAATCCGAATCATGGACTGTTACTTCAAGGGTGGAGGAAGGATTACAAGCATTGTCGGACCAACGGATCTGTGCCCCTTCAGCGCTGCAGTCGTTCTTAGAAATGTTAACGCCTGTACTCACACGCTTCTCTTCCACCACGTCAAACAGCAGCCACGAACCTTTCCGAGTAGGGATGTTGCCAAACTTCCCGCAAACAGTGTCATGGATCTTGAATATTGAATTGTGAAAGGTTAATTACTACTTCTACATATTTGAGTAGGTTTAATGACGCGGATTGACTTTTATTATTGCTTAATAATATTTATTTCACCACTCTATGCATTAGTATTCATGTTGAGTTGACAACACTGGACTGCTAGTGCAAATAATCTGTCCCACAAGAAGGCTCAAAATTGTGAGTAGTGGGATGAGCGAAAGAGAAGAGAGAGATAGGAATGCAGGGAGGAAAATTATAGGCCTATACCGAGGCAGAAAATAAATTAGTGTTTAGGTCACAAATCTTAAGACGGCACAGATCCATTGGTTATATAATATTTGCGAATGAAGTTCGTAGGAACATTTTTGGACCAAAGAGAGATGAAAATGAACAGTAAGTTACATTATATTTAACTTATGGTGAAACAAGATTTAATAAAAACAGTTAAGTCTCGCAGATTGCGATGAGTAGGACATGCTTCACGAGTGGAGAATAAAGAGGGGCAGAGAATCCCCACGAATGGGGAATGAAAGAGGGACGCGAAAACTTCTTGTATGAAAATCAAAGGAAAGCGCCCAGTAGATACACTAAGAATGATATAAAAGAATTGCATTAAACATGATTTGAGGGAGGTATTTCTTTTTTTCTTTCGTTTCATCCCCTTTGGGGTACATAAGGCCTAAGATCAATCATTTCTCTGCGTATTGTTCCTTTCTTAGTGCCCAGAATTTCTTCATTCTTTCTGATCTTCTTTTGCTCTCTTCTTCCGAGATAATAAATTTTGATTTTGTGTAGATTTATCTTGGAACCTTACGTTTTCATCTTGAATAATTAATTTAGCTGTTCTATCTATTGGTGAAGTTTCTGCATTTTTTTTTATTCTACTAGGTCTTCTTTAGTTTCTTTAAACCAGTTGGGTTTTGTTTTGCGGTTACGGGAAAAAAAAAAGATTTGGTTGGTTAATCCATTATAGTTCATTCTGAGAAGATGACCGAAAAAAATGTATTCTCCTTTTTCGCATAGCATCTGAAAGTTTTTTAAGAGAGCTTCATTTCTTATGTAGGCCCTATATTATCTTATTATCTTGAAATTCCACTGGCTAAGGAGAAACTGCCTGCTGAAGGATTTCCTGGAAGGAATGGTCAACGGAAAGAAAGTTAGAGTCAGAAAAAGACATCAGATGATAGACAATATTAAAATAAATGGTTTGTATCCAGATACAAAAAGGAAAGCTGAGTTAAGGAAAGAGTGGATAATGCTGAGTTTGCAGTGAAAGACCTGCTCTTGAGCAGAACACTATGAATGAATGAAAAAATCTTGAAATTTTGGTCCTATGAATTTTCTTTACCGCAAGTTTCTCCATTTGATCATTGAAATCCATGGTTATCCTAATGTTTCTGTTAGGCTACATACAGTGCTTCTGGCTTTATCACTGTCTTGTAATGTGTAATTTTGGATCTCCATGAAAGGAATTTTTTGCTGTAGGTATATAGGCTATATTTTGTTAGTTGGAAAGCCAGTTCAGGTTTTTTTCTGGATTCCATTACTTTACATTCCACAGCATTCCAACTAATCCATTCTCCGAAATGTTTTAATTACTTTAATATTTCAATATTTTGTTCTTGAGCTTTGAGGTTTTTATGTGGTTATTTAGTATTTGAAATGAACTTAGTTTTTTCGGAGGAAATGTGAAGACCTATTTTAGCTGCTTGTTTCTCTAGTTCAAAGATTTGTTCCCTATCTTCTTCCATTGTCTTAGCAAACAATGCCATATTATCTGCAAAAGCAATCTAATTTACTTTAAGGTTCTTCCTTTTGCAACCCAATCTTATTTCACTTTTTATATGTTTCTTCCATTCTCTGAGTACTTTCTCAAGCGCACAATTAAACAACAACGTTGACAGCCCATCTCTCTATCGCACTCCGGTTTTTATTTTGAAGGGTTCTGATAATTCACACATGAATTTAACTTTCGAAAAAGCATTTATAAGAGTTGCATTTATGATATTAGTTGTTTTCTTAACCAAACGTATTTCTTCCAGAAAATAATAATAGGGATTCTCTATCAATTGAATCATATGCTTTTTTAAATGAATGAAAGAGTTTACGTATGTCTTTGCTCTTAATTTTTGATATGTCAATGTTTTTGAGGTTAATTATTTGTTAAGAGCATGATCTACTCTTCCTAAAACCTCCCTGGAATTCCCCTAATTGTGGGTCCAATTGTGGCTCTACCATGTTCAAAAGGACTTTAGAAAGAATATTTTCTTATATCAAGCAGTGATATTCCTCTATAGTTGTTGGTATCTGTTTTCAAACCTTAATTGTACATTAGGTGGAACGAATGGAAAACAAGCTGAGGATAGAGATGTGTTGAGAAGTTATGTCGACACCACCGTGAACTTCCGAATTCAATAGAACGTACCTTGTATACACCAAAAATGGTCACTATAAAAATGTGAAGGCAGAGGCCTATATACGCCTAGGCTATTAAACCAAGGAAATGCACTACTATTCAATTTTGTACTAGAGCATGCCATCAAATATTTAGAGGGTGAAGAACGGCTACAAATCAATGGCATTAATCAGTTAGTTTTTGCTGATGATGTATTATTAGGCGATAGCGAGGAGATATTAAAGGCTAACATGCACACTCTATTGAGAAAAACTAAGAAATTGGGCCTAGAGGTAAACACCAATAAAACTAAATAATATATGTTCAAACATAGAAATACATGGACAGTTAAAGATAAATAAGGGAAATTTTAAAGAAGTGACTGAATTGAATTATCTAGGAAAAATAATTACAGACAAAAATTACAGACAACGAAATTAAACGAATACTCAATTCTGGAAATGCATGACAGGGGTATTACAGGGACTCCTGTCGTCCCAACTTCTCTCAAAAGTTAAACTGAAAATATAGCCTATAAAACTGTTATTCTCCCAGTTATATTATGTGGATGCGAAACACGGACTCTCGTTTTAAGAGATTAGCCTAGAAAAGATTACGAGTATTTAAGAATAATTTCTTAGGAATTTTTTTGGACCAAAGAGAGATGAACAGAAACACAAATGGAGAAGATTAGAAGACTATATTTTTTTCAGTGAGTTAGGCCTACATGAACTTTGTAGGAAATCAGATATTACGATGGGCAGGACATGTGACACGAATGGGAAATGACAGAGGGACATGGAAACTTCTTGTAGCAAAATCAAAAGGAAAGCGCCCAGTTGGTTGGCCAGGAGTGAGGTGAGAGAATAACATTAAACATTATTTGAGGGAAGTATTTATAGGCCTATAATAGTTGATAAGAAAATGTTATCTCAGGATAGTGATAAACCTACGGCTCGATAGTGCCAGTGAGTCAGTTAATACGAAAATTATATTAGTGCTACTGCATGGAAACGAGGCTGTTTTTACTGTAAACAAACTGAAGACAAATTGTATTCTTGTTGTTAAATTTAAAGCTATGTCTGTAATGAAAGATAACTAGATTTTCCAACCCTCTTCACTGCAATAGCATATTAACTCAGATTACCAACACAGACTCCTCAAAATAAAAAAATAGGGGGAAAAAAGAATGAACAAAGATATATTTTTCTAGTGTGAATAATTTGAATGTCTAGAATGGTACTTTATCGTTGTCAAGATAGGCGGCAGCACTATCTACCTTGTCTATCAACAAAGTTATCCCTTAACCACGCCACTACTGTCAAGTCAATCCAAAAAGCCATCTGTCCTGTAGGAAGAAGACTTGCGATAGTGTTGCCCTCTGACGAATGACTCCTCTAACACACAATTCGTCCTATAGATAAACCAAGAGTTAACCACCTTGTTACTAAAGTCCACATGAGGGAAAAAAAGAAAAGGGGTGGTTGATGGAGGGAAGGAGGAGTATACAAGATGGCGACCGCATTGCGGAAACATTAGGCCCTTACCTCCACGAATGTGGGACCGATAAGACTTGACTATTACATCTTCTTCTAAGACGAATTGAGACAATTTAAACTTGGTCTCTTTCTCTACAACACCTTTTTAGTTAGGCATGGGAACAAGGAAGCGAAATAAATCGCTCCTGGAAGAATTAAGAAAGAAAACAGTGACGAAGAATTCTTTTATCCTGCATCTCTTTGCTTTTTTTCCTTTATTTTTATTTGTGGAGAAAAGTCTCTTATAGAAAGAACAAGAATAAGTAGGTGTTAGATCCCACAATAAAAAACAAAAGAGCTATACTACTCGTATACGGAAACAACCGCCATTTTGTTTGATTAAGGATAAACAAAAGAGTTTGCAAGTCTCTTGTTTCATTTGGAGTAAACCAAGATTCTTTTTTTGCGCGATAGTGCGTTTTGCCGTACTTACAGCAATGGAGACCATGATTAAAAGTTCAACTTCCTACATTTCGGGGTTGCCAACCTAAATAACTAAGCCCTACTGTAATAAAATAACTAGGCCTATACTGTAATATTACAAACACGCATGTGGGAAGTAAAACCATTGCCCTCTATGCATACTACATACAATATATAGGCCTATATACAAAAAATATCCAAAAGGTAGTGTTAATATAGGCCTACATTAGGCCTATACAAAACAAATCACTGGATATTAAATGAACTGAACTTTATTTGAAACAATATAAAACAATAAATACGTAGGCTACTTGCCACCATTGTGTAACTAATTGGTCTCACGGTCTCGTTATTTTATCACTAATTTGCCTCACGGCCTCCTGTTGTTTCCACTAATAAACATTGCCCACACTGTTAAAGTTAGTCAATTGTTTATAATGAATGCAAATATTTCCAACAAATATGTTATTATTTTACTATTATTTATTATTTTGAAAATACCATCGCGCAAAAAATAATGTACAACGCACGTTTGTGAAGTGTTTTACAGAATCTCGGATATTAAAAACTCTCTCGCTCGGTTTTTAAACTTTTTCCTCGATTCTGTAAAAACCACTTCCCAACTTCGTATTGTAATATAGCCCACTTTTACTACATTTTAGCGAATTCTCAAGGACTATCGCTACTGAGGTTGTTGTCAAGGAAAGATTTCTGAAAAAAAATTACAAAAATCACATGGCCTATTATCCTATTTAGTTGACATGAAATTATTAAAGGCCTAATATATATGAGTGTTCTGAATTAAAATGGACCACATTAAAAAATTAAATATCGTAGTTGTATGTGAATTTGGGTTCAAAATATTAATGATTCTCCAGAACAATGGTGAATCAAGTACCCTATTGTATTTGTTGTATTGACTTAGGCTTTCACGGCCGGAGTTATTATGATGATCATGAAGAAGACTTCCGGGGTATAGGCCGTGATCTTGAGACTTGAAGTTTCCCGCCAGAGACTGCGTCCAGCATCCTCACGAGTTGTCTTGAGGTCTCAAGACTTCAAGCCTCAAGACCATGGCCTACAGCCCGGAAGTCGTCTTCATGATCATTATATTGTGTTTGCTCTTTTCACTGTAAAAAACGTTTAATCCTTCATCTGCAGTTAAATATATTCTACTAAATAACACCGCCTGTTTAAGTGGACCACCCATTACAGTACGGCTTATGACAGAAGAGAACTATAGGCCTACACTTTTTAATGTTTTTATAAATAAGTTCATAAAAACTTTAATTTTAGATCAAAAATTAGGCCTATAATGACTCTCAGCTTTGTAACAAACTATAACCATAACATAGGCCTAGCTTAGGTGGAATAGGCTTTGTATATTTCGGATATTAAATAATAACAATAACAATAATAACCACGGTGGACTAGTGGTTATGCTCCTTGCTTCTGGTCCCGAGGGTCGCGGGTTAAAATCCGGCCGGGGTCGATGGATTTTTAGGACGGAAAAATCCAAGGAGCAAGTCCTCCGGGAGGGACTTTAAGCCGTGGGTCCCGAGTCTGAAGATTTTCAGGCTCGTAAAAAATCCTTAAGCCTGAATGAAAAGGCCTCCAAGCAAAATTTACCGAATTTTCCCGTCCTAGTACTACCTGGTTTCCTAGATGTCAGTATGAGGCGGAACGCTGACCACGGACCACTCAAAATGACATCTGTACGAAAACAAGTGTAACTAAATTAGTATGGTTCAAATTCTTCCCTGTAAGGGCAGAACGCCTAATTCTCTGTAAAGGGAAAACATGGGCTTGCAATAATAATAATAATAATAATAATAATAATCCTAATAATAATAATTAAACATAAAGTGGGAGCCTTAACCTCGCACTACCCCAAGGGCCTCTCGAAGGACTGCCGTGGGATGACTTTACTTTGTTTTAACTTCATATAGGCTATAAGTCATATTGGCCTATAGGCCATGTAGGCATATATAGGCTACATTTATTAAGCATATGGCCTACGTGTCGCAGAATCAACTAGTGCTGCTATTTCTTACTTCTAGTAACGAGGAACGCGGTTTCAAACCCGGCCGGGGTCGAATGACTTTTAGGATGGAAAAATCCAAGGGGCAACTCCTCCGGGAGGGAAGCCGTGGGTCTCGAGTCTAAAGATTTTCAGGCAGGCTCGTTAAAAACCGCAAGCTGAAATGAAGAGGCCTCTGTACAAAATTTACCGACCGTGACTCGTCCGAGTAATACCTTAGGTTCTCACTGAGACGATATGCCGACTCCATATTACTCACCTCATTCTTGGTCTACCAAGTGGGTGTCTTCCCTCTGGTTTCTCTACAAGTAACTTCCAAGTAGGCCTACCTCTTTCATTCCCCATTCGTGCCATATGCCCTGCCAATCGCAGTCTATGAGACTAAACTGTTTTTATTACATCTGGTTTCTTATAAAGTTCATGTAACTCACTAACTTATTATGTAGTTTTCTCCATTCCCATCTGTCTGATCATCTCTCTTTGTTCCAAAAAATGTTATACTTCTTCTTTTTCTTCACTTCAAGGGCTAGGCAAATTGCCTGTTCCGCCTCACAGTTGTTCTGTCCATCTTTTCACTGGCCTTCCTTCATTCCTTGAACCTCTTGGCTTGTAGTTGAATGCTGCTCTTGATAATCTTGATACATTCATTCTTTCCACATGTGTAAACCATTTCTCTCTACATTCTCTGATTTTCTCATCCAATGGATAGGCTATATTTAACTCTGTTCTTATATATTAATTCTTTATCCGATCCAATCTTGTGCAGCCTTTTGTTCTTCTAAGAAAGTTCATTTCTGCGCTTTGTATTCTACTTTGAGAAATTTATTCTCAATAGGCCCTACTCGTAGGGCCTAATATTTTCTCCTCCCTTAAATTAAGAGTCCATGTTTCGCATCCATACAATATAACTGGGAGTATAGGCCTAACTATCTATCAATAGTGTATATAAATTAGGGCTAGTGGCGTAGTCCATTGTTGAACCATAGCCTCTCTTTTGTAAGTTATTTGCACATATTTGTTATGAATGCCATGAGGTCAACACACCGACTCAATTAAACATCTAACAGGAAACTAAGGTAGCTTATTACAAGGACGTTGAGGGGCCTTATTATTCAGGCTTAAGGATATTTCACGAGCCTGAAAATCATCAGACTCGGGTCCCAGGGTTTAAAGCCCCTCCCTGGTAACGTGCTCCTTCGATTTTTCCATCCTAAAAAATTAATCGACCCCAGCTGGGTTTGAACTCGCAACCTTCGGAACTAGAGGCAAGGAGCATAACCACTAGTCCACCTCGCCCGATGGAAGAATAACAGTTTTATATATTTTCAGCTTAAGTTTTTTTTAGAGAAGTTGGAATGATAAGAGTCCCTGTAAAGAATAGACCTAATAGTAGGCTATGCATTTCCAGAATTGAGCCTAGGTTTAATTTATTATTATTATTATTATTATTAGTAGTAGTAGTAGTAGTAGTAGTAGGCCTAGTAATAGTAATAGCAGTAGAAGTAGGCCTAGTATTAGTAGTAGTAGAAGTGGTAGTAGGAAACTAATTAGATCATTATTTCTAATTCTGGTAAAGATAGATTGGCTATTCAATACTTTTTGAGGACTATTTAACTCATGCCCCAAATGGGAATCAGTGACCAATCACGAATCAATGGTTTTTTATTTACAACCAATGACAGTCGTGCTTCGCTTAGAATTTACCAACTAAAGTTTATCGTAATAAAGAAAGCACCTCCTTTTTAACATTCTGAATAGGTCATAGCATTATTTTGCAGTGACTGACTCTTTAAGAAATACGGCTACCAGATTGTATATATAGTGCATGAATGTCAACACCTAGCGCATGCGAGAGTTAATATGAAAACATTTGTAGCAATTGATTATACCACCAAAAAAAAAGAAACCACTGTTTGCACTTTCTTAAATGTATTTTTCCCCAGAAAAATATAATTGTCATATTATATCATAGGACATCAGAAATGACGTCTTTCATTTTTTCTCCACTAGAGTGCATTCTTACAATATTGCGTTCCTTTGGCAATAAATAATATGATCCAGTTGCAGTGATAAACAAAAGAAGCAAATGAAGCGTACCAATCGTTTCTCATTTGTTTTCAAACATCGCCGTTTACATTAAATATATAGGCCCTACATATTTTAAAATAGCTATATTTAAATAAAGATTTGTGAGTAAACAGCATAATTTTATTCGTTAATAGTCCTAACAAATGTCACTCTTGATTTCCAAATTCTCACTTCGTGAGTCGTGAATTTATCGATAATTTGGAAATCACTCGTGGCATTTGTTAGGACTATTTAACGAATAAAATTAAGCTGTTTACTCACAAATCATTATTTAACTATAGTTATTTTTAAATATTTATATATTTAATGTAAACGGCGATGTTTGAAAACAAATGAGAAACTATAGGTACGCTTCTACTGCTTCTTTTGTTTATCACTGCAACCAGATCATACTATTTATTGCCAAAGGAACGCAATATTGTAAGGAGGAGCTTTCTTTAATATGGTAATTATAACACTGATAAATATTTGGTGAAACACGACTCTGATTGGTTGTAAAATAGAAATCATTGAAATGTGATTGGTCATTGACTCCCATTTGGGGCATGAGTTAAATAGTCTAGATAAATTCACTCGTCACTTCGTGAGTCGTGAATGTATCGATAATTTGGAAATCACTCGTGGCATTACTTATGAAAATTAATCGATGGTGAGAGTATAATAATTTGAAAACGTTTTTTATTTTTATTTTTTGGTTATTCTAAGACTTAGAGTTTTCATTTACATTGAGAGTTTTATTGTGCGATTCAATATATCTTGACTTAATTTCAATCAATTAGTAGTAGTACTATTATATTAATCAATACTAGTAAAATTCATATTAAATTCCGTTGAGGTGAAGTCATATGATGAAACCTGCAGAAGGTGGAAGATAACTTCCGAAAGCGCTCCAGTTAATTTTATATATACATATTTTAACAAAGTTGAGGACGACGGCACTTACCAACAGGTACAATTCAATTTTTAACTTCCATCATATTATATTAATGTAATTATTGTTCTTAAGTAGGGGCCTATTTGAATAATAATAATACTAATAATAATAATAACTGGTGTATAATAAATTAGTAGGCCTATATATTAAATGTTGTGTCTCCAAAACTTGAAATTTAAAAGTGATCATACATAAAAAGAGTGGTATTGAAACAGAAGTAAAAATTTAAGTGAACGGTCATAGATTATGGTGAAGTTGTGGTGACCATATAAAGCTAAGTGGTACTGTAAATCTGTGAAGTATCGGCTGACCGACGTTTCTTGAGGCTTGATGTAGAGGTTGTACGGATATCAATTCAACCCACCCCTAGGGTCAAGCAAGATGCATGGCAGGTCTACCGGACACGACCACCCCAAAACGACCGACCTCTTGACCCCTTACTTTGTCTTCCAGAGCTTTAGGCCTACTTCCAACTTATTGAAACTAAGTGGCCATACATCTTCCCCCTCTCTTCTACTGACCGCCATAGCTCCAAATGAACACTACAATCCTACTACCCACTTTATTTTTGGTTTCTGTTTTTCCACCAATTTAATGGCTTATATCACACAAGTTTTCTTTCTCCTGCATCCAAATGATTAATAATAGTCTATCTATGACTGTTCATAAAAATACTTAAAATATGGTAAAGTAAGATTAAATAATAATTTATTGCAGCCAATAATTCCAGTTGTACTGTAAACAAATTCGCATGAGATCGTCTATTGGAGGAACCGTGATAGGCCTACTATTTTTAACTGCCATATGACTGAATTGTGTAGGGATCAGTCATCGATAGCAACATTGTTATTAGGCAATATCGTATTTTATGGAAAATAAGATTGAATACAACATAATATGATACCAATAATTAGGAACTCCCTCCATTTCTTATTTATTTATAACAAAAAATTATATATATGCCCACTTAGTTAGACGTTTACGCTTATTCCATGATGTCTATGGGTAGGCCTAACCTTTATTTACCAGTACAATTTCATTATAATCAGAATTTATGTTCCATGCTGATTTGCCTTAAATGCTGATGTTATTTTCACTATATCGTCAATGGTTAATACGGGATATTTTTCACTAAACTATCCGAAAATATTCATAAGTAATTCCACGAGCGATTTCCAAATTATCGATAAACTTATCTAGAGAATTTGGAAATCAAGAGTGGCATTTGTTAGGACTATTTAACGAATAAAATTAAGCTGTTTACTCACAAATCATTGTTTAACTATAGTTATTTTAAAATATTTATAGCCTATATTTAATGTAAACGGCGATTTTTTAAAAAACAAATCAGAAATGTAAGGTTATGTTCACTCACTGCTGCTTGATCATATTATTTATTGCCAAATAAGATCGCAATATTGTAAGAGTGCACCCAAGTGGAGAAATAATGAAACACGTCAAACTATATATCATAATCAACATTACGGGTTATTCATTTATTTTTTAGTAAACAACTCAGTAAAATCAAGGAATCTTTTCATTCTTTGCTATATTCAATGTATTTGTTGGAGAAAAATAATGCTTTGACCTGTTCAGGACTTTAAAAAGGAGGAGCTTTCTTTATCATAAAAGCAGGAGCTGATAAAGAGAAATCGAGAAAGAGCGAGGTGAAACACGACTGTCATTGGTTGTAAAACAACATTCATTGAAACGTGATTGGTCATTGACTAGCATTTGTGGCATGAGTTAAATAGTCAAAATAATTTATTTCCGCTTTTCAAATGCTTTTCTTTTCCAAAGTTAAGAAATTGTACAGAATTTTTTGCTATTTTGAAACAGTTGAAATTCCAACGTAGTATTCTACATTGCACGTGCATAAGAATGAAACAATGCTTATTCAATCTATTAAAATTGTAATTTATATGTTTTAAGATTCTCGCATATAACTTATATAGACATGTGATAGATAATATAGGCTATATAATTTTACTTCATTCATTTCGAGTGTTATGGAACGAGCTACATGTTTTTACACGCTTAAAGGTAAAACTATTAATTATTCGGCCTATGAAAACTTGTAAATATTCAATGTAAGGGAGATTTCTCCAGGTTTCCATAACGAGTTTAAATGTGCAAAATATTTTTCTTTCTTAGTTCTCGTTTCCACATGTTTATTCGAACCCTCTCCATCCAATATGGCACTACCCAAATGCACAAAAATATTTACGTCTTCTATTTCATATTATAGACTAGTATTTTATTTGATTTTAATGGATCCCCATTCGCCTCTCGGGGGACATGAGTTCTCCCGGAGGACATGTTTCTTGGATGTTTCCACCCTAAAAACTATCGACCCGGCCGGGTTTGAACCCGCGACTTTCGGAACTAGAGGCAAGAACATAACCACTATACCACCGTAGCCAACTCGTAAATAGATGGCCAAAAATTATTTGCAAGAAAGGATTGTGAAAATTGATAAATCAATATGAGACGTCCAAAGATATTAAAAGAAAGAAGAATGAACATGTTTTGAGATACAAAGGTGAAAACATAAAAAAATGACTATGGGATGGAATCCCCAATGAAGAAGAGGAAGACCCAGAATTACCTGGCAAACACCGTCAGAGGTGAAGTTGAGCAAATGGGAAGGAGTTATAATATTATGTTAAGATGTTGACAAAAAAACATAATCTGTTGGCGATCTTTCGATCTTATGCTCCTTGGAGGGATGATGAGAATTACTACTACGTCTATTATACGTACTATAATAAGTTAATTAGGCCTACGTACGACACGAGGTAAGAGTTATAGATATTGAACGCAGAATTGAATAATAAAGTACTCCGCAGCTGTATTGGAAAGGAATGTTATATCTATTCAACTCTCTACAATGACGTAACAGCCCAATGTTGAGCCTTAGCCTCTCCTTTGTTAGGAGTTACTAAACCAAGTTAATTTAGTTACGCTTATTTCCCTAAAGATGTCATGAATGATATGCTGTCAACATACCGACCAAACGAGACATCTAGTAGAGAACTAAAGTATTACTAGGATCATGAAGGTCGGTAAACTTTGCTTAGAGGCCTCTTTATTCAGGCATAAGGTTCTTTTACGAGCCTGAAAAGGGATTCAGTACATCCCGGAGAATTTGTTTTTTTGATATTTTTTGGTACTAAAAAAAATGCATCGACTCGGCCGGAATTGAACCCGACAACCGCAGTCGACGGGGAAAGTTTTAAGAATGATAATTGGGGCCGTAGAAATATCCTCCACTCACGAAATGCGTAAACTGAGGGAATTCCTCAGCAAATAGAATTTAAGGTCCGATGCAGCTAGTTGACGGAATGTCTATTTTGTTAATAAAATTCCATGTATTATCTGACCAACGGATCTGTGCGGACGTAAGAAATGCGAACTGAACACTAATTCCTTTTCTGCCTCGGTAAATCATGTCTCTCCCTGCATTCCTATCTCTCTTTTTTTTTCGCTCCTCCCACTATTACAATTTTGAACCTTCTTCGCGGACATTATTTGCACTAGCAGCCCAACGTTGCCAACTCAACATGAACATTGTAGCACGGAGTGAGGAAAGAAATATTAAGTAAATAATAAAAGTCAATCAGCGTCATTAGACCTACTTAAATATGAAGACGTAATAATTAACCTTATTTGATTCAACATTCAAGATCCATGATACTGTTTGGGGAAAGTTTGATAACATCCCTACTCGGAAAGTTTCGCAACTGCTGTTTGACGTGGTGGGAGGGAAGCGCGCGGAATGGTGTGAGTACAGACGTTAACTTTTCTAAGAACGATTGCAGCGCTAAAGGGACACAGATCTGTTGGTCCGACAACATTTAGTTCCGTTTCGAGAAAACAAACATGGGAAAACCTAGATTTTTATAATTTTTACTCTCAGGTACATCCGCAGTCCTAAAAGACGCGTATGGTTAATTTTTGGCGAATACCTTTCTCATTTTATTTCAATGGCATATAAGTTACCTAGTTTCGTTACGAAAAATTAAAAATTGCGGTCGCTCGAGTGATTTTTTTAAATTTTCGAATCAAGTGGTTTTCCACTACTAATGGTCCGATTTTGTTGATTAACAAATTCTAAATTACTTTTTCAATATAATATAATACTAATAGGTACGCCTATGTAACTTAAAATAGTCCTATTAAATGAAGTGTACAAGGGAAAAGAAACCAGGCAAGTTACTTTTTTCCTTAAAACTATAATACATACGTTTTAGTTGTAGGCGTGTTCCCATGATTCCGCAGTTATTAATTTGTGATTCTGTTTCTTGTAAGTATGAAATGAAACACACTGTATCTAACATATCCTGGGAGATAGTAAAACACCCCTCACAGCTCGCGTTTATGAAATATTACTTCATTTTTTCGTGTTTTCTTCTTCTCCGCTGCGTTTATTAAAGAGGCTCGGCTTGGCGCTTCATCTCCAACTAATAATGGACCAGGCCTCCTGTATATTAATATAGCGAACTCAATCCCTGCGCTGCCTGCTCGAGGTGTTGATGCTCAACTTTTTTTTCTTCGCCATATTGATCGGGTGATACATGATATTAAATAAATGCCCCTAGTTTCTCATTTCATTCATTTCTTTCATTACCAACACGTTTCCCATGTTCATTAATTTCAAAGACAAATCTATTATCATTTGTATTAGTGCAGAAACATATTAAGATTTGTTTAAGAAGACTAAGACTATCTAACTAGACAACCTCATTGAAAAAAGTGCTTGTCTCAACTTTTATTACGCCGCATTTAAAGTATTGTGACTTACTTTTAAGACTGCATCGAATTCTTAATGATAGTGCAGGTTGTAGGCCTATATGGAACCTCCGTAAATCAGACCACAAAGCCTAACATTTGAAATGTTGTCCTGGCTCCTATTGGAAGACAGGATAAAGATACATTGCCCCCGTTTCTTATGCAACTTTTGGATACATATCACCCCTTTCTATTTCTACTCGTTTTCATTCACTATCTTCCCACTATAACTTAAACATTCGTTTGACAGAAAATTTAACTCCTGTTGTACCTCTGCATCGAACATCTCACTATTTCTAACCCTTCCATGTTTCAGCTGTCAGACTCCGGAATTCCCTTCAATCTGATATCAAGGACAGCCCCACACAAAAACAATTAAAAAGCTCACTAAATAATTATTTAGACAATATAAGCCTAATATAATATAACCATGGTCTATGTAGTTATTTATTTTATTTTATATTTTACACTTTCTTTAACAAGTCAATTATTTAATCAAATTATAGGTTGTTTTTCTATTAAGTTATTATTATTATTATCATTAAAATTATTATTACTATTATTATTACTACGTCGTAGCGTAGTGGTTAAGGCACTGAGCTACAAGCCGGAGGGTCCAGGGTTCAAGTCCCGTTGGGGTCAGGATTTTTAAACTGACCCAAACCCTCTGGCGGCACTATGGCCCTGGGGTTGACTCAGCCTCTAACTGAAATGAGTACCAGACGCTTGTTAGGGATAAAGGCGGCCGTCACGCAGGGCTGACAACCCGGCTGACATAAAGTGCCGATTGTCTAGAAAAAGTGGGAGCCTTAACCTCCTACTACCCCAAGGCCCTTGGGCCTGTTGTGGGATCACTTTACTTTTTCTATTACTATTATTATTATTATTATTATTATTGTTATTATTATTATTATTATTATTATTATTATTATTATTATTATTATTATTATTATTATTATTATTATTATTATTATTATTATTATTATTATTATTATTTACTGATATTATCTAACCAATAGGTTCATGGTCGTTAGGATAAAAGCTCTCCATAGGCTACATACCTATAGGGTAAAGTGGGGAAATCCGATCATGGAAGTAATTCCGAACACGATTTTATTCAGAAACCACTATTAGAGTCACGTTCTGCATATTGCTGGCATCTTCTGCGAAGTATTTGAAGTATGCCTATCCTATATTGTGTTTAATGTCAATGCTAGTTGAGCAGCATATCTACAGTGAGGTGTACATCTGTGTTTCGTATAGGCCTACTATTCTTTAAGGAAGTCTACGTTGATTTGTGCCAGGTACATTAGGTATTAATCAATTAAATGCATTAATGTTATCAGATTATGATAATAGGGTGAATATTAACATAAAATAAGTATTTAACGTTTAAACATATAACTCCAATAGGCCTACAACACGGTGACACATTACTTCTAATATGAGACGTTGGGGTTACTCCGATCAGAATTATCCTGAGTGGTCGAACTAACTCCGCATTGTTCTAATAGTTTTTATAATCGACCTTTAAATAATATAATTAAACACCTGATGATGTCAGAAGCCACAGAATAGAGCACCGCACCTACTACACAAAAACATAGGCTATTGGATGCTGAGACGCTGTTTGCGACTATGAAATCGATTAAGTGTAGAAACCGTTTTTACAAACTGCACAACAAATAATTACGTCTATAATGTTTTGTTCTCTTAAACAATAACTTTTGCATTTTTATGTATTTCAGCTTTTTCTACAGTTTTCAACAAGGTAGGCCTAATCGGAATTACCCAAGCGTCGGGGGTAGTAAATCTTTTGTAGATGTGCAATTACAGAACTTGTTGGATCATAGACTACAACCAGGCGTATAGTTGAATTACAAGATCCAATTCTTATATGATTATTAATATTTTTTAAGTACATAGGCCTATCAGATATTATTTTTCAAAGTATCTCGCAAATAAGTTGTGTTTGTTACAATCAGTCAATAACTAATACTTTATCTAATACATAAAAATTAATGTTTGTTTGTTTGTTCGTACTTTATGCGCGGCCAATCCGTTGATCCGATTGTGTTGGGGCATTTTGCAAAATGTTGAGGAGATTCCCGGGATGAACATAGGCTATAAAAGAGTTGTGATACTCAACTCCTACACCCTTAAAAATCGCCCTATTGAGTTAAAAACGTGAAAAAAATAGCTTAAATGACTTACGCTGCGTAAACCATAACAAATACACAAAATAAATGTACACAGAATAGAATACCTCAAAATGCTCTACAAAAAAGTCCGCGACAGCATATATTTATCTCTTATGGATAACTCACAATAAACGCTTGTGTGTTTCATTGATGCCAAGAAGATCGAGACAAGTACGCAGATTCCTGTGCAAGCATAGCAGCACATGGCAGGTATTCTTTTACGGATAACTCACAATAACGAATTTAGTCTTTTAGCTCATTTAGCTTATGCCAAGAAGATCGAGATAAGTAGATTCCCGGGCAACACCGGGTAATCAGAACGGGGATTCTTAAAATAATTACGATATACATTTATAATTATTTTTTATTTTACTTATTGAACTAATCATAAGAAGTACATTAATTTTCGCCTTTTAGCCAAGAAGATCGGGATGAGTAGATTCCCGGACAATGCCGAGTAAACAGCACGGGGTATCCAAAAATAATTACGATATAAATTTTTCCTCTTTCTTATTTAACTAAACATACAATTTATTAAATTTGAAGAGAAAAATTTTCGCCTAGACCGGGACTCGAACCCGGGACCCTTGGCTTTCCGGGCCAAGTGCTCTACCAACTGAGCTACCGAGGCGAGTTACGATCTAGACGCAAATTTTTCTCTTATATACGTTGTAATTCCCTATCGCCAAATGCTTTTGAAACCATTGTTTCTATCTTTGCAAATGGCGGCTTCTTAGTTAAGAAGACATTTATTGGGAATTTAACATTACTTTAAAAGCTAGTAAGGCTTCTAATGATGTTTTTATTATTAATTTAAAATTTTTCTCTTCAAATTTAATTTATCTTTCATTGAGAAAATGTTAAATTAATAATAAAAACATCATTAGAAGCCTTACTAGCTTTTAAAGTAATGTTAAATTCCCAATAAATGTCTTCTTAACTAAGAAGCCGCCATTTGCAAAGATAGAAACAATGGTTTCAAAAGCATTTGGCGATAGGGAATTACAACGTATATAAGAGAAAAATTTGCGTCTAGATCGTAACTCGCCTCGGTAGCTCAGTTGGTAGAGCACTTGGCCCGGAAAGCCAAGGGTCCCGGGTTCGAGTCCCGGTCTAGGCGAAAATTTTTCTCTTCAAATTTAATTTATCTTTCATTGAGAAAATGTTAAATTAATAATAAAAACATCAATACAATTTATTAATTTTCGTATTTCAGCTCATTTATGTCAAGAAGATCGGGATAAGTAGATTCCCAGACAATGCCGGGTAATCAGCACAGGATATCTAAAAATATAAATGTATAATTATTTTTCCTTTTACTTATTCAACTAAACCTAAAAGCACATTAATTTTCATTTATTTAGGCGTAGCAGCGCATGCAGGGTACTAGCTAGTTATAAATAAATTGTATATAGGCCTACCTTTTTTTTATTTGTATTTTTATATTCCGTCTTCCTAAATATTTCTTTATTATTCTATGTATTTTATTCTTGTGAAGCTTTTTGAAAATGTTATTTCATCTGAAGAATAATAAAGAAATATCGAGGAAGACAGAGTATAAAAATACAAAATAAAAATGTTTTTTACAATTTATTTATAATAAAATATAGCCTCAATGGTGTAATATAAAATAATAAAAAATTATTTTCATAAGTATAAGCTAATACTTTGCATATAACAACTGATTAAAGTGCCTCGCATCAATTATGCAGACCCAGATATCTTAATACTATTAAAATTGTTAATCATACACATGTGGACGGATTTGGGGCCCAAATAGTGACTTGCGCATTTTTGCCGATTTTTTCGCATTCTGGATCACTGTGTGCTGAGCTAATGTTTCCCAATCATCACCTTATACATTCACCTCCCTTAAATCATGGTTAATGTTATTCTTCCATCTCTTTTTTAATTTTAGTAAAAAATGTTTGACACTTTTTAAACCCACTGTATATTCCATCAAAATAATGTGTCATGTACAGAAGCGATGTCTCCTTTGAAAAAGAACTCTCTCATTCTCTCTCTGTCTTTATCTCTATTTGTCTTACTCTCTCTCCCTCACGCCTCAGTCCTTTTTATTTTTTGTAAAACAATTCATTAAATATGCTTTCATACTCGAATGACAAAATGATTTCATTTCGTGTTAAATTAATTTCGTAGAGAATTTTTAATATTTATTACAGCGGAGTCATTTGTCTTTCACAAAACCTGTTTTCAAGTTGCTATGTAAACAGACAGATTTAATATTGAATTTTTACCATGTCTTGTTGGAAACTACTAAAGAAATAAAATTTACCTTCAAGATAGAATAAATGCTACATCTATTCATTTGTCATTCATAATTTTCGAATATTTTATCCTGCATTCGTGTGTTAACAAAAAACAAACATCATTAATAAAAGCGGACCGTTTTGTTAACCTAACAATTTTAAACCCACAGACATAAAGAATAACGCCAGCGACAGCCCATCTAGCGATGAACCAGGTCGTTGCCACCGCTATGATACGAATCTTCTTCAGGGGCGGCTACTCAGGAGAAGTAGGTGCAGATCAACTCCAAGTTATGTTTACCAGAATTACTTATAAACTTTATTTTCCTTGGTTTTAATAGATACATGCAGTACTTCTGAATTAACCCATCGTTGTAACACAGAGCGCTATTCCACGTGCTGTCATTCTGGATTCGGCCAGCGCTTAAGTGAAGGATTCTTGCTATCACTATGCTCGAACTCCAAGACGGAGCGTAGCTGGCTGCACGCCGTGACAACCGTGACGTCACCCGCTGAGGTGGTGTATTACAAAATCCTCCAAGTAAAATAGTGAATAGGGAATTAGCAATCTGCTTCATGGTTTTGTGTATGAAATTCTTTCGTGTCGCGATACTCGGCTATTGTTGTTGCAGTTTAAATACGAATTCTGTTTATGATGTATTGTGTGTTTAATTGGAAACACCTTTGGAAAGATGAAGATAAAAAGGAAGTTTTAAATTGTGGGCGTCTTATTGAATCTCTACAAATATAAGGGACAAAGAAGTTAAAAATTCAGTTAAACGCTACAATCTTACTTTCAAACGGTCGTGGTTTAAACAATCTCCATGGTTGTGCTCCTCTCCCTCTACAACAACAACAGTGAAAAGATGCTTTTTCTTGTCTGAAGCTTATAAAACATTACTGAGGAATGTAATTTCAGAAGAGAGGCTTTCTTCTTTGAGGAATATTACAAATCAGAAAGAATTCCAACGTTGCTAACGAGACACATCCATTCCATGAAGATATCACCGACAAGTTTGCAGTTTTAACGGATTGAAGGATCGATTTGATATACAAGAAATAGGTAAGTTTGATAATAATTAAGAAAAGCTTGTGTACAAATATTTTTTCTTGCTATTACTCGACCACGTTAACTTTCAATACGGAAAAACTGAAAACTAAAAGGATGTGGTAAGAATGAGTAAGGGGTGGAGGTAGTAGACCCTTCTTTTAGGTTGCAATGTCACTGATTACTTTCCGTTCGTCGTGTAAGTCGTGTATAGTCAGTTGTTAGTGACAATGTCAAGTGCGAAAGTTAGACTTTATATTCACGGGAAGGCAGTGAAATTATTAAGAAAGATGTTGATTTTTGTAATGAGGATAAGATAAACGGAGAATTGAAAATCCGAATCCAGAATGAAACAAAACGTGCGGCAGAAGCTACCGGAAAAACAGAGGCTACAATATGCAAGATAAGGAAAGAGTCAAAAATAGTCACCAATGATGAAAAACGTAAGTCGCCAGGAAAAAATATCGAAAAACCAGTTCCAGAAAAATAGTACCGGTAATAGTAATTTAAAAGTATCATGTACAAATTGGAACTTAATAGGACATGACACTATTTTTCAAAGATTCAATTAGGCTAAATACAACCAGTTATAACCAGTGCTTTAATAGGAAAAAAATGTAAATTCCCATTATATGAGCTTCAAAACAGAACAAATCTAAATTAATGATTACTAGTAACTTAATCACAGATGTAAAAACAAAACTGAGTGAGAGTGTAGGCTAATACTAAACATCTAGTTGCCAACTGGGTTACAAAAGTTTATAATAATAATAATAATAATAATAATAATAATAATAACAAAAACAATAATAATAATAACAAAAATAATAACCTATCCATTTAACTTAAAAAATACAATAAATGAATATCTAATGCTCCAGTAATGTTTATTTTTTTACAACATTTAAGTCTGCCACATAGTAGCTATTGCATAGCTGGCTTAACTTGGCAGAGGGAGAGATGGAGATACAAAGGTAGATCGTTGACCTCTTTAGTCCAGATACAAAAGAAAGAACCTACTCTGTTGTCAGTTTTCCTCTTCCCCTTTCCCCTATTAACATCTGGTGAAGAAACTCCGACAACACCGGTGCGAGTGAGAGAAGCGAATACAGTTGTCTCATTCTACAAATTTCTCGTAAAGTTAAACCAGATAGACTATTGAAATCAGTGTTAATTTAGTCTCTTTGTAAGTCACATTATCCAGAAACGCGTAGGCATATAAACTCTGACGATCTTTGATTAACTTCATCTCCTATTTCAAATAGGATTACCACTATATTTTGCCACTGATTAGGCCTATGCCATTTGACCAGTCATTCCCTTGTACCAACGATGGAAGGAGACACTTTCCCCGTCTTCATCTCTAGCACCGTTGTTTCCCCTCACCGGCTAAAAAGTTAACGCAGTCAAGTAATAGATCTTTACCTAACTTCAAAGCCACGAACCGCCACTGATTTTATTTTTTCAATACCGCTCCAGATCATTTCCAGTTTCAAGGCGAAATCCATTAAAGTTTTCTTGAGAAATAAATCTAATATATAAAAATGAATGTTTGTTTGTTCGTAATTTATGCGTAGCCATACCGTTGATCCGACTGTGATGAGGCTTTTGTAAAATGTTCAGGAGATTCCCGGGATGAACATAGGCTGTAAGAGAGTTGTGATACTCAAATTCTACACCCTTAAAATTCGCCCTTTGTAGTGCAAAACATGAAAAAAGTAGCTCTTTGGATGCTTAAATGGCTTACGCTGCCTAAACCTTAACAAATACACAAAATTAATGTAGGCCTTACACAGAATTGAATATCTCAAAAAGTTCTACAAAAAAGTCCGCGACAGCATATGATTATCTCTTACGGGTAGGCCTAACTCACAATAACCATTTTTGTCTTTCATTGATGGCAACACCGGGTAATCAGCACGGGGAATCTTAAAATAATTACGATATAACTTACATTTATAATTATTCAACTAATCATAAGAAGTACATTAATTTCCTTTTGTCTTTCAACTCATTTAGGCCTATACCAAGAAGATCGGGATGGGTGGATTCCCGAACAACGTCGGGTAAACAGCACAGGGTATCTAAAAATAATTACGATATAAATGTTCCCTCTTACTTATTTAACTAAACATAAAACACATTAATTTTCGTATTTCAGCTCATTTATGTCAAGAAGATCGGGATAAGTAGATTCCCGGGCGACGCCGAGTAATCAGTATCTACAAAAATAGAAGTTTATAATTATTTTTTCCTTTTACTTGTTCAACTAAAAATCACATGAATTTTAATTTATTTAGGTGTAGTAGAAACGCACGCCTGATATTAGCTAGTTAACAGGCCTATAATAAAAATAACTAATTCACTGCACTATACAGCCCTTAGGTTTATGGACTTATGTATATAAGCCCTCCAAACATGCCTATACTTAACTAATATTTTCCAATCACCTCCTCTATAATCAAATCACCTCCTGTATAATTCATCTCCCTCAAATTATGGTTAATGTTATTCTCCCACCTCATTTCTCGCCTACTTACTGGGAGCTTTTCCTCTGGTTTTCCTACAAGGAGCTTCCATGTCCCTCTTCCATTCCCTATTAGTGCCACATGTCTGCCCATCGCAGTCTATTAGCCTTAATTCTTCTTATTTTATCTGGTTTCCCGTAAAGTTCATGTAACTCACTGTTATGTAATCTTCTCCATTCCAGAATTTTATTCTCAAATAATCGTAATATTTTCTCTTCCCTTAGAGTCCATATTTCGTATCCATATAAGGAGAATAACAGCTTTATATATTTTCAGTTTAACGTTTTTTGAGAAAAGTTGGAGCGACAAATTCCCTTCTTTTAAAATAGTATTAATTTCCAGAATTAAGCATAGACCTATATATATATATATTTTTTTTTTGTGCGCCTCATCCTATTTTTGTTATTATTGTTCCTTGGTATTTGAATTCAGCCATTTCTTCAAACCTTTCCTCATTTCTCATTATATATTTGTATGTGTGACCAAATATTTAGTTTTGTTGATGTTTACTATTAGCAAGAAATTATCAAGCAAGAGGAAGGCGTGATGTTGGAAGACCTAGAAGACGTTGGGCTGATGCATTATGAAGTCGGAACGGGCAATTGCCTAATCCCTGGAGAGATGATGATGATGATGATGATGATGTTTACTACCACTCCATTATTATTATTATTATTATTATTATTATTATTATTATTATTACTATTATCATTATCATTATACTTCAATATTATTATTATTATTATTATTATTATTATTATTATTATTATTATTATTATTATTATTAGTTTATGCATTTTTCATGTTTTTTTTTTCAAATGCCCCAGATATTCCTGGTTTCTTTCCTGGCATGGCGTACTTGTACTCCACTTCTGAGGTTGGGGCGCCTGGAAGGCGGGATTACGTTGCCCCGATGATATGATGGGTGATGATGATGATAATGGTGCGCCAGAAGAGTCCCTAATCCTAAGATGAATATGAATGATGATGATTGCGATGGCCATATGATTTCGGGGACCGTTTGGGCCTTAAGGTTTTCCTGACATTTGTCTTACAGGTGAGGAAAAACCCCGATAAAAACCTCACCCAGAAAAACTGTCCCGACCGGGGATCGAATCCGGGCCCACTGCGTGACAAGGCAGCACGCTACCCCGAGACCACAGCGGTGGACGCATTTTTCATGTAATCTCAGGAAAATCACGCTGATTCTAATGTGCAAAAACATCTATTCAGCCAGAAATCTAAGGAATCTGAAGCATTCTTTATAAACTGAAAAATATAGAGAAACGAAAATGTTACCCTTCTTAATTTGACATGTGTCAGAGAATTTGTAAAAGGAAAATAGAGAGGGTGGGAGGATGACAGACTGGCAGAAATAACTCAAACAATGACGATGCTAGACAAAGATAGAGAAGCCAAAAGTAAGAGTGGACTTTTGAAAAAAATAAATAAAAGAAGTTGATGTGAAATACAGAAAATAAGAAGAAAAGAATAAACAGCATAAAATGCTTTATAAAAGTCAACTGGAAGCCATTATGACAAATTAAATGAGAAGTTTATGGAAGGTTAGTCAGTTATTTTATTGTCGGATCTGGTAGTCACGCAAAAAAAATTTGCACACCCAAGTTCATGCAGTAAAAGATTCTCTCCCTCCAAAGTGTATATCCAAGGTGGCAGAGTATAATATTATTGCTGTATTTAAGTCACAGAGTCATTATTATAATGTACAAGTAGAATTTTGTATCGAGGGCTGTAAGCTTTTCCTCTCTCTCGCTC